>CM022181.2:12244501-12621396 GCA_011420285.2 Erysimum cheiranthoides | reverse complement strand
AAATCAGAAAATGACAAAAACACCCTGGTAAATATCTTTTTTCCTTTCGCTTTACCTGAGAACCGCCATGGCCATCGTATACCGCGAAGAAATGAACCGGTCTTTTCCGGTTAACATCCGGTTTACATAAATTCGTTTAACATTAACCGAATCTTCCATCTTACGAGATCTTCCCATACCGAAACTATTCCGTACAACGGCTTCATTCTCTGTTTCATCTCCTTTCACTATCACCGGCGTTTCCGTTTTCTGGCGGGAAGAAGTCGGAGACGTTAAGAAACCTCCGATATCCGCCGGAAGACCACCGATCTCCGATCTACGAGCTTGTTCCTCAATGGAACTTCGAAAGTCGGTAAACCTCCATGTCCGTCCGATCACGATTCCTAGTCCGACGACGACGACAACGAGGATCGCCGAAAAACCGTCGCTTGCCTCCGCATCTCAATTCTTCGACGACGGCGTTCACGGCATTTAGTCGGAGAAACGTCGTCACGGGCCTCGTCCGGTTGAAATTGTTCTGTAGATTTCAGTCATCTTTTTCAAAAATTAATCTCGGTGGATTAAGTGAGCTCCGCTTTATATACATGGGGGCCGAGAGAGAAACTCCACTTTAAACGTTAAGAAGCTTACGAGGAAGAGAGGACACGTGTCGAGATTTCGATGCATTCGCGTGTTAAGCTCAGGTGTTAAGTTGTTGTCCACGTGGAGACGTACGCCTTCGGTTTTTCTTTAAACGCATCTTGTTTTGAGTTCCTTTGGTTTTGACGATGCTCTATAAGTCTAGTCTATAGGCTCAAACCATGATTGACGTGAACCCATGAGCCGGAGCTGATCTATCAAACCATGTGAACTACAAGAATATTCTTAACTAATTTGATCGAACATTAATAATAATGAAAAACTTATATACAACATTAATTTAAGTATGAAATTTTAATTCAAAAATTTAACAAATTATAATTGTGAGAAAAAGAAAAAAAAAAGTTGTGTGCTAATATTAATATTTTTTAGAAAATATTAAACAGATGAAAATTTATATCATAGTAGAATATTACCTGGCGTAGATTAATTTAAATTGTGGTTTTGATTTGTTTTAATAGTTATATTAGAAGAAATCCTTAAGAAGATTGTGTTCCCATATGTAGAAAGTATCTCAAACTTACTCATGTGCGAGGTTTACAAATTTTTACATTAACCATATCCAAGAAACAGATAAAAATCAAGCCAGTTGTAAGATTTTAATCCCCAATCTATCTAAAGTGCAAGAAAAAACTAGTGATAGCTATACTAGGAATATTTAGTAAACAAATCAAACAAAAAATTCATTTTGGGTTTTTCTTGATGATAGTTGATACTAATTAACCAAACTAAAAAACAACAATAAGCATTCAAATAAGCATGAAAAAAGTAACAAGCTTAAAGCTCAAATGGACTAAACGATTGATTCAAGATTAAGCAAACGAACCTTGGCCAATATAATTGACTCGAAGTATAGCTAGCTAATTAATTCATGATGCTCATACTCAATTCTAATTCATAGATTTAAATAGCTTAACTTAAATTAATTCACATCTGTAATAGTAATCTTATATTAAACATCTAACTAAACTAAATTTCCGTTTGCAATTATGCATTAAACTCTTCGTAGCTGTATATATATGTACCCCATCTTGTTCGAACAATGACTATGCATGTAACAAAATTTTTTTTTTAAAAAAAAACATCTTTTTGAACAATTTCTTGATTATTTCTACACTAAATCTGGAATAACATTTACTGATCATTCCAAATTTCGAGTAATATTTTCTATAAAAAGTAGTATTACTTAAACCAAATTTATGGGATAAATCATAAAGTGGAGATAACGTCGGAGAAAAAATTTGACGAATCGTTAATCGTCACTAGTCACTCTTTTTCGGTGCAACACATGTCACTTACAACTTCTCGATTCCTCAGGTTGAGCGACTTGTACTAGTTAAACACGTGGCATAGCTATGCCAGTTTATTTGGTTTAAATAGAATGTATTTACAACCTGTTTTAAACTTACTATGGAAGGAAGTCGAAAGTAAAAAAAAAATTTTTTTTTCATGTTTTACTCATGTCAACAATTTTAAAATTTAGTCCCAAAAAAAATTATTAAATTGAGGTGGGGAAGTGAGAAACTTATCTTTAAAACATGTAATCCACGTGGTCGTATTGGAGCTTTCTAAGCTGCAAATTCCACCGTCCAAGCCCTAAATGGTAACCAAGGGGCAAGAGATCACAGATTCACAGCCTAGACTTGCCGCTTTTGCATCACACTTCTCCTTGTTTCTGTTTTGGATTTTCTAAAAATAGAAGCTACTCGAAGTTCCTTTACTTTTTATTCTCTCATCTTCACTATCCACTTCCTACGAATTTTGTCATATTTTATTCTTTGGAATTTTGTTTATATGAAAAGTACATAGATTGAGATCTTTGTCGTCTTTCAAAACAACCTGAAAGGCTGAAACTTTGCTAAACCAATTTTATAAAGCATATCGATCTAGCTCTAAAACTTATCCTTTTAAACCATAGTTTTGATTATTATTTTTTTTTAAAAAGTACTGATTTGGCCGCTCTAGGTATTATCTAATATTTGCATTTATTTTAAAATGTTTTTGTCATCTTCTCTTAAACTATAGCTAGGTAAATAGTACAGATGTGTATGTACTCTGTAACCGACTTTCTTATTCCTATCTTGAAAAGACAACTTGAAATGGAACATATACGGCATAAAATAAACTAAAGGTTGTTTCACTCTTAGGCTAAGTTATTATTGGCTTTAGACGCTTAGTGTACAAGTCTAGATATAATTAGTATCACGACAATATATCCATACTAGAGATGATATTTGATTATTAATTGCCACTAGTGAATTTTATGGATCTACGCTATTTTAAGTCAATATTATTAAGGGGCACATTTATTTCGGATTAAAGATCAATTTTGTGATATTAATAAACATTTGGTGGTCTCTACCAAAAAAAAAAAAAAAAAAAAAAACATTTGGTGGTTTTTTAATTGGAATATAAAACTTTAGGTGAGGGAATTTATTTGAAATCTCACATATAATGAAATTATAGGAAACGATTTCAATTATAAAGATAGTAGCAAATAACATGTTCTTAAGAACAATTTATTTATTACTAACATCTGAAAAATATATGCATGAACATCAATCATCTTATAAAGTTACACAAACATTAATACATTGATTTGGACATTACTCATCCATAACTAATCATTTACAAGAAGCACAATACACAATAAGATTAAATTTGTGAAGTAATACAATATTCATCTCAGTCAACTTTTTTGTTGATAGATCTGCATATATTAATTTCATTCGTCGTATATAAATCTTTTATTTCACTCTGTCCAAAAACCAAAGAACTGCAACTGGAGACGTTTAGTATTTTTTGGATTTGTTAAAACCTTAACAAAAAAATAAAAACAATAACATAAGCTGATGTTTGAAAACAAAACGCACAAACTAGGCTGTGTTACATTGTAACCATGTTAATGAAGAAGAACCATAAGCTCTATTGGAAAATTCTTAACTAATACAAACGCATTGTGTTCTCAACATAATCTGGAACAGTCCAGATTGTACAATTGGTACGCCTTTTTTCCTTCGGATAAATGCCTTCGAGGTTAACAAACCTCTCACTATTTCGCTTCGGATCAATATATAAGACACATAACCTGTCTTGAATGTGGTACGTACGCTTGACAAAAACGATCTCACCACCACGAGTAACACCCATGCTACACCATTCGTTAGAAAACTTCGTCACACTGAAAATCTTGGACCATCCTTGTGTCTCAAGAACCCAAATTTCCAAGCCCTTTTCGAAACACACGAATCCTAACTTCCCTTGGTAGTTTGTCAGATAGCAACGATAATCCATCAATCTTTTAGGAGCATCGACATTAGAAAATTCCTCGGACCTAACATCAAAACTCATCAATTTATATAGAGAAGTGGAGTCATATTGATCAGCAGTCCCTGCTTGGTAATAGATTATCCCATTGATGCAAACTGCACCTTCCAATGGATGGTGAGGTTCAACCCCTTGGATAGTCTTCCACTTCACCGTTGTTTCTCCCAATGTGAAAACTCGACAAGGCTGCTCCGAACTGTACTTTGGTAGGAACAATACTTTATATTGATTCTCAAGAGGGTCGTATCCGATGAAACTCGCCTCCATGTGCATAGTTTCTTTCTTCGGTAAGTACAAAGACTGCCTTGTGGTAGGGTTATATAGAGTTACCTGACGAGATTTTGACCAACAACAAACCAGGCCGCGGAGGTAATGCCGAAACCGTTTAGGGATTAATATTGTTTCTTTGTCAATAGACAAGAAGGTTAAGAAACATTTTCGGTAGTCATCTGAAGCGATGAAATAAGCATCACGTGGAGGCTGAGCCAAAGAACGAGTCATGATGAAGTCTATGAAGTCTCGACGCATAGTAATAATCGATGACCATTGCTTTGATACGAATTGGAACCTCGCTATAGATTTCGTCGGTAGCTTTTTTAGTATCTCTACCGTTACATCTAGAGGGATATAGATGACTCCACCGTCACGAATTCGTCGTGTCGGCGATAGTGAGATCTCTTCTCGTCTTCTCTTCATCGCCTCCGTTTTGTGAAACCCTAGAGATACCGTTCATATGCGTGTATATAGAAATTTGTTAAATAAAATGTAACGCGTTGTTGGGCCTATAAATCTCAATAAAGAAAGCCCAAGTTTTTGTTAGCAATAATAAAAGCTTCTGCATTATATCATTGGTTGGGGACAAAAGAAGAACATATGGTTGTTTTATAAATGACGAAGCATTGATCTAGAGAAGGGCTCTCATTACATTGAGTAATTTTTTATTTTTGGAACTAAAACATTAAAATATTGCTCAAACAGTGGTTGTTGTTGTCTACAGAGGTGGCAACCATGTGATTATAACTGGGCTACGAACTTTATGTGCTGTGCTTTTCCAAACAAGACCACCAAACTCAGGCCTCTTCATCCGCATTCTTGTCCTGAAAGTAACCGTGTAAGAAAGCTTCTGGTGTTTAGAAGTGAAGTTGAGTGTTTTAGGCTGGACAGTGACGGATGCGCCTTTGAATGGTGAGACTGAAACCTTGTAGCTTGAAATGTGAGGACCAACATTGGTCACAGTTCTTCTTAGAGTCATGGACTTAACATGTGTGTTCTCTGGGAACAAAGCTGAGATCGCCGGGTAATTCAAGTTTCCTGGATTCTTGGCAAGAGTGTGTTTGCAGGTTCTGTTTGAATGTTTTGTGAATACTTTGAGCTGTGAAGGACTTAAGTCTTGTGTGCAGAGGAATTCAAAGTAATCTTGAGGTCCAATGTCGTAGACTAGACCAGGATCTATTGCTTTTAAAGGATCTATATGTCCTGCACCGTGATCATAAGGCGATGAAGGAGCTGCTCCTGATGCATCCGTAAGAGGCTTAAGCATGTTGTCGTGTACATAAGCTGTTGTCATGAGAGCTGATTTGATTGCTGCAGGACTCCAATCTGGATGCCTTGATCTGATCAAAGCAGCCACACCACTCACATGAGGACATGACATTGAAGTTCCAGACAGTATATTGAACTTAACTCTCCTTGGATCAGATGATAAACTCGATGGCGCCATGTCTCCAGTCCAAGCTGCAAGAATGTTCACTCCTGGAGCCAACAAGTCTGGTTTCAAGATCTCCAAGGACAAGAAATTTGGTCCTCTTGATGAAAATGCTGCTACAACAGGTGAAGGTTTGATACCAATTCTTGTTCCAAGAATCTCTAAAGTCGCGGTAGCTTTCTTACTCGTCATTGCATATTGTTTGATCACTTTACCTTCTTTCTCTCCAACTGCAACAGCTGGAAGCAAATGAGAATCTGCGACAAGCTCTTCACCATTTGTTGCAGTGTTAGTTAAAATCATCCCAATTCCTCCTGCTCTTTTCACAACCTGACCCTTTTGCACACGCGGAGTAACACCACGGTCACATATAACGATCTTTCCCGCTACACGGCGATGATCCAAAGCCCCGTCTAGACAGAACGAGGTTGGATCAGGACTACTTGCATTCCTTCCTAAGTAAACCAGAGGATACTGTTTGTTTCTTGACAAAACTGTTCTGCCTTTGTAAAGTGAAACTCCTTTGAATGTTCTCATAGTTCCAAGCTTCACTGTTGCTGGAAAATCTCTATCCATTGTACTTGCACCAACTGTTGTGAGCCATGGAGAAACATTAGTGAGACTAATCGGATCAGGACCTCCATTACCGGCAGAACACGAAACGAAAACTCCCATCTCCATTGCTCCAAATGTTGCTATTGCCAAGCTGTCTCGAGAATAAGTTGAGATCCCACCACCTAATGATATAGAGAGAACTTGAACTCCATCAGCAACAGCTTGATCAACAGCTGACAAAATGTCTGAGCTGAAACATCCACCGACCCAACAGACTTTATAAGCAGCTACTCTAGCTCTTGGAGCCATCCCTCGAGCTGTTCCATAAGCAAATCCAAAAAGATTTGCTCCTTTAACAGGTGAGCCAGCTACAGTAGCTGCAGTGTGTGTCCCATGACCATCTTTGTCTCTTGGTGATCTATATTCGAGCTCGTCATCGATCTTTCCCGTTGCAGCCTCATAGCCTCTATAGAAAACTCTAGCACCAACAATCTTTCTATTGCAATTACGTTTCAAGAAACCTTTTCCGGTTTCACAAGCTCCTCTCCAAGTAGAAGGAACTGGGGACATACCTGTGTCGTTGAAGCTCTCACTCTCAGGCCAAATCCCAGTGTCTAAAACACCAACTACCACATCATGGTCAGTGACTCTCTCAGCCCAAATTCTCTCACTCTCTTGTCTTTCTAACCCAAGAAACGTTGGACTTCTTGTAGTGTGAAGCTCGTACTTTGTCTCAGGAATCACAGCTACAACACCATCTTCTTCCTCAAGCCTCTCTGCTTCTTCTTTAGTAAGCTGAGCAGCTAAACCGTGAAAGGCTGTTTGGTAAGTGTAGAGTATTCTGTTGTTACCTTCTTCTTCTTCTTCTTGAGATTTGTGTTGCGTTACAGAGTTTATCTTTGAAGAGTACCATTGTAGGTGATTAGTGTAAGGTGAAGGCATGGCTGATTTATCCATGTGGACAACATAAGTCTTCTTGTTAGAGATTTGAGTAGTTTCTGCTTGAAGAAAGATGAGATTGATGGATAAGATGGTGAAAAGAAAGCATTTTTGAAATGGGTTTTTGTCAGCCATTGTTGGGAGTGTAGGCTGAGAGAAGAATAAGAAGAAGAAGAAGAAGAGGAGATTCTCTCTATCTCTCTCTGTGTAGGAGAAGAAGAGATAAAGAGAGAGTGATGTTACTTGGAGGAAGTAATAAAGGTGGAGTAAGAGGTGGTTTCATTAGATGTTCTGTGTGCACAATTACTAACAAGTGGTTGGTAATGGCAGAGAAGAGTAATTAATGAGCTCATGCTTCCTTCTCCTACTTCTATGTATATATTAGTACCGTTAGGTTTGAGAATTTATGACTCTATCTCGAATTCAATTTTTTAATGCTTAGTTAGTTAGTTAATGCCTTGTTGTTTATTATTACCGTTTCCTTAATGTCTTTAACTGCCTTTGGAACATTGAGATTTGAGAATAAGCAAGTCTTGGAGTCTACGAGCATGTTCTTGATTTATCACTATCTCTTTTTTCATTTTTACGTAGAGAACAAAATAAGTCACATCAAACTTTTTATTTGCTTTGGATTTTTGTGAGGAGAGGAATAAAAACATAAATTATGTAATTTAAATGAGTCTTTGAGAAATAAAAGACTGTAGGATTCTCTTTGGTAGACTGAATCATTCTGTAACCTCTGTAAATGAGTCTTAATGCATTGATACAAACGGTGGATCTGTGTTGCTGTATTTAAATGGTATGACCATAATAAACTCGAATTATTACAACAAAGAAGAAACATGATATGAAAATTGACATTGTCTAAAAACATCATAATAAAACTCATTTTTTACTATTTTCAGCTAGTTTAACCACTTATATAAAAAATACAATAATTTTGGGTAAAAATACAATTTTCTATCGCTTTCTATGGAATTGAATTTTACTGGGAATAGCAGTGGTCAGCTCAACGGTCTATCGCAGCATTTATAAAACACATTTAAAGCTCATATACGCAAATATGGCCCAATCTCTCTCTCTCAAGCTACTATCACAAAAGAAGCCAAAGAAGTGGCTTCATAGATATTTGTTATTGATTGAATCAATGGATCAATTTGATATATTGAATTGATAGATATAGTGAATTCAATACTTAAAAACTATTCGATTTCAGTTTTGAGTTTTTTTTTCCTATTCTCACTATTTGCATTTCC
The DNA here is from genome assembly GCA_011420285.2 of Erysimum cheiranthoides. Lineage (NCBI taxonomy): Eukaryota > Viridiplantae > Streptophyta > Magnoliopsida > Brassicales > Brassicaceae > Erysimum > Erysimum cheiranthoides. The sequence goes on along the minus strand of CM022181.2, from coordinate 12,612,975 downwards.
TATGTCAGAAAATGTTAATTTAGACCAAAATATCTAACTATACTACTATAGGTCTCAATCAGAATCAATCTTTAGCATCAATCAATTTAACGATATAAACATGTATTACTAACATAACATGCAACATGATTAATTTCGTTAACAAAAAATTAATGATCTAATTTAAAATTTGCAATTCTTTAAACCATAAAAGGAAGGTGGAGAGTAATAATGTACAGACGCAGGGCGAGATGTATGGAGAAGTGCTAAAGAAAGCCTTCAATGCCATGACGACCTGATTGGACTTCTCTATAGATCATTAGTGCTTCTTCCATCACATGGGCTTGAGCTAGAAGCTGTGCTCTCTTTTTCCCTGAGGGATGTGTCGATAGGTAATCTGCGAGTGCGTTTCCACCAAGCTTTCCCAGCTCCTCATACACTGTGGGAGCTACTCGTGGGTCGTATCCTGCTGATGCAAGCAATAGCAAACCGATGTAATCTGCTTCTATCTCCATCCTGTGATGTAACACCAAACACAAACACACACACAAGGGAAATTCGAATGAATCAAAACTTGTTTTTCTTCCTCATACAAACACACATCTTTCATTTTCTTCGACATTTCCGCTACCATTACCCTAACTACAACAACAGCTGCTAAAATATCAGTTCTTGTAAGCAAATGGTTCACTAGATGATCAACGAGTTGATGTTCCTGATAATTTGTAGAAGGATGTGAAACATAAACCTACAGACCTTTCTTGTTCACTTCTCTTATCAAGCCTAACTATACCAACAGCTTCTAATGGTTCACAAGGTGATTCGTTTCTTAAAAATTTATCGAACTATATGAACCTTTGTTCCTGTAATTTGCGGTAAAACAAAGGAATGAAAGTCAAATAGAGTACAAGATGTTGATAGGAAGAGAGGAAAAAAATTACTTTCTGGAGAAAGGAAGCTTCAAGAAAAGGGAAGACATCGTGTTCACAACATCGGGCATGACAAACTGATAGAGCACCAGTTGAAGGATTGCAAGCCATAAGTTCTTTGTTATTTGCTCAGCCACATGTCGGGCCACCGCATGACCAACCTAATCCAATAATCAGAACACTAAAGCAATCAGATAAAAACATCCTTCCACTCCAATAGCAACTGTCCTAATCAATCTCGGATTAACAAGCAACCCCACAGAAACAAGCTACATTTTCAAATGAATAACTATCAAGTGTCAATATCCAGAGGAGGATCAAAGGTTTTGTACCTCATGCCCGATGACAGTAGCAACTTCAGCATCTGACTTGAAACGTTCAAGCAGCCCAGTGAAGACCACAATCTTCCCAGCAGGCAAGCAAAACGCGTTAACAATAGGCTCATTAACCACAAGAACCTCCCAATTAATCCCTTCAAGATGACTACTCGCCGCATGAGAATCTTTCTTCCTACTTTGTTGAATCCATTTATCATCAAGAACCTGATCTTCTTTAGACCATTTCATATCACTCATCGTCTCTTCCCCACTCATAGCCATTGCAGTTTCCTTCACTCCCTTATCACTACCTCCCAAAGTACTCTCCATAGAAGCATACCCTAAATCAGTCCACACACGCTCATTACTCAAACCTCTCTGCAACGCATCAATAACCTCTTTAGCTATCAATCTAACCCTAATACTCTCAGGATGAATCGCAGGAAGAACTTTCCCTTTGTAAGTTTTCTTAATCTGCTCAAATTGAGTTTCCCCAAGTCGTTTCTCCAAAGGTTTCGACAAGAGAATCAAATGTGTTCTCTTTGTGTATGGAACCGTTTCTAAATTCCCAAAATATAAAGTGATCAGAGCACCAGAACCAATTAGAGTCACCGTCAACACTGTTCTAGGGTTTTGAAACCATCTTCTAGGTCCTCGTGGCTTGAAATGACGAACTTGGTTACGATCAACGTAGTAATTCCTCTTTGGTAGACTCAGAAACGGATTGTACGCGATTCTATTCGTGTTTTGGCCGAGAAATGTGTATGATCGTAACCCTAGCTGTCGGGATGAAATTGAGGAGAACCCAGAGAAATTAGCTGAGGGATTTGAAGATCCAATTGAATTGATTCTCGAGGGAGCATGAGATCGAGGTAGAATCTTCGGATTTATGTTACGTCGCAGGGAATCGAATACGAGTTTTGTTCTTCTGTACCATGACATTGTCGGGAACGGAGCTTGAAGGAGAAGCAATTGGAGGATTTCGTGATAAAAAAGGAAGATTTGGTGAAGAAATTTTGGGATCAAAGCTAAAGACTATAATGTGAGAGGAAGGAAGCTTTGGCGAATTTTCGAGAAGGAAGAAGAAGAAGAGTCTTAAGAATGGGTTTAATTCGGTTTTGTCCGGTTATTTTTGCTTAGAAGCGGAAACGGTACAATTTGCTAAATAACCGAAATGAAACCTACTATTATACTAATTTCACGTGGTTCAGTTTCACTATATAAATCAATACAATAACCTAAAGCTTACGAAACAAGAAATCGATTCAAATCTTTTAAAACTAACGGAACAAGAAAAGCTCACGAAAGAAGAAAAGGTTCGTCCATGGCTCCTATGTTACCGTCGCTCCCTTTTGATGTAATCGAAGAAGAGATACTCCACAAGGCTCCGGCGGACTCTTTGATGCGGTTCAGAACTACGTGCAAAGACTGGGATGCTCTCATCACCAGCAAGGGATTCGTATACAAACGTTTGGATCACACACCGGAACTCTTTTTCAGAATCGATAACGGTGACAACATACAGATAATGGATCCGCAGGTGACACTCTTCACCGATTCTCCGATCACCGAAGAGTTTAGGTTTCCTTATCCTATTAAATATTTGATTCACTGTGATGGAGTTTTTCTCTGTTTGCGTGATGATATGCATCATGAGAGACTAAAAGACTTCCGTTTAGCTGTTTGGAATCCTCTGTTAAGAAAAATTAAATGGATCCGAGGATCACTTCCTTACAACCTCAGAGACTTCTTTGGGTTTGGCTACGCCCACACGTCTCGTGAGAACTACAAGATCTTGAGATTTCTTGATGTGGATGGTCGTATGGATGATGAAGAATCAGAACCTGATCAGATGTATGAATTTAAGACGGGCTCTTGGAGACCTCTGAAAATCAAATGCGATTGGAACATAGACATAAACTGCAAAGGTATTTCTGTAAAAGGTAACATGTATTACATGGCTACTACAAAGAAGGAACGCTCTGTTATCCTCAGTTTTGACTTCTCAACAGAAAAATTCAAGCAGATATGTGACTGTCCTGATCCTCATCAGTCTACACAGAAAATAGCAAGCTTCCATGGAGATAAACTCTCATTTTTACAACAAGATGATGTATCCAGGGAGATAGAGGTGTACGTGACAAACATGCTGAGTGATGGTTCTGTTAGATTAACCAAACATTCGAGTGTCAGGAGACGTGATCTTCCCTCACTATACCAGCCACAATATGAAATGGCGCATCCTTTTTATTCTATTCGCAAGGACAACAAGATAATGGCATGGTGTGAGGATGTACAAGTAGAAGAAGATGAGAGGTGGTCTGCTTGCATAAGGTTTTACGAAATCCATGACAGGGGGGTTAAAACAGTAGTGACAGGACTACATGACACAATTAGCTACCTAGACCCACTTTTTGCTGGTTATCTTTATGTTCCAAGTCTGATTCCGGTTCCAGAATAAGAGGTACATAATTGAAGAATAAGAAGACTTATCAAGTCTTAAGTGTTTTTAGTTAAGTTTGAAGTTGTCAAAGTCGTAGGAATGAGTCTTCCGTTGTTATCGGAGAAGACTTAATAAGTTGCAGGTTTTTTAGGAAGTAGTTCTTAGTTTTTTAGATCTACTATATAAGTCCTTTTCCTGTAACGCTTTACCAATAAGAGAATTATTCAGTTCATTGTTGACTCTGTGTTTATCAATAATGAAGAAGACAGAGCATTGCATTTGTAAACATGAATTGTAAATGAGTAATAAGCAACAACTATATTGGATTTACTTTCACAAGAAATACAAAATTTTAGTCGACCAAAAGATGTTTCCCTTTTCCTAGCTATGATCTCTGACCAGAGACTGATATCACAAGGCAGGAGAATCTCTTAGCTGCGTACAGCTCTCTTCCGGCCACGGGCTTTGCTGCTTAATGCCTTTCTCGAGGCTTCTTCCTCGCTCAGCTTATCATCACTTCTTCCACTATCAAAGCTTTCAGTTTTATCTCCTCTTCAGCTGCTCTCCCTGAATCTTCTTTGTCCCTTAGTGCTCTCAGTTTTGCCTTCTTTGCATTTAACGCAAAAAACATAAAAAGGATTTGAAGAGTATATGTGACTTACTCCCTGCTTGAAGAAAAACCAGTCATCAGTGAAAAGACAATCCCCAGGCACACCGGAAAAAAGTAGTAAAAGAAGCTGAATTACAATAAAATCTCCAAGAGGTAGATAAGAATGAAAGACGCAATAATACAGTGGGTCAGATGTTGAAATGAAGAGTTGTATACGCAGCAAGCATAGGCCGGTTAAGCAACTAGACGAAGCCAAAAGATGGATAATACTTGCATTCTATTGTTGTTTCCCTCCTATATATAGATTGTTTATACTTCTGTTCCTTCCCTCAATTGTTCTATTTAGCCTTTCATGGACACAGTCTCACAAGCTCTTTTACCGTACTAAATTCAAAAGTTGCAAGCAAACAAATAACAATTAAAGAATTCCAGCTGTGTTCAAGGCCTACACCTATATGGCAGACTTGTGAAGAAAGTTGCAAGCAAACAATTCAAAAGTTGCTGCATGTACACTCTCCCTCACATAGCCATTGACGGTGCTCACTGAGTTCAATTTTACACAATTATACTTTTGTTTCCTTCCATCAAGTGTGCTCACTGAGTTCACTAAACTCAAAGGATGCAAGCAAACAACTAAGTTAAATTTGACAATTAGAGAATCAAAGCTGTGTTCAAGGCTTACTTACACCTATATGAAATCTACATGTAACCAATCAGCTAATCAAAACCTAATTAACCACTTGCAAATCATCAGATCAAGATCAAAATCCATCAATGTCAGTCTAATAAGCTCTCCCAGCTCACTCAGTTACAATTAGAGAACTAGAAGCTGTGTTCAAGGCTACACTACAACCATATGATATGTACAAGTAAATCAGCAAATTATTCACCTAATTAACCATTAGCATATCATCTTCTCAAGATCAAATCATCAAATTCAAAATTCGCAAATGATAAAATCCACAATTCGTCAGAGATTCACCACACATGCTTCAAATTCAAAAGCTAGCTTTCGATAACCCAAAGTGTATTCGAATAAATTGAAAAATAAGGAAGGTAACTAATACAAGGATTTTGCAAAAACTAACGAAAAGTTGAAATGAAAGAGAATAATCGATTGAAGAGAAAGGTGAGAGGGGGAAGAAGACGTACAGAAGCATGAAAGTGACAAGAACAATCAGGATTATCGTCATCGGTGAACATGGCGTTGCAGCCAATACGTTGGCACTGAAGCTTCGTTGCAGATCTTACTTCCATTATCTCCTCTCTCTCTATCTCCGGCGAACAAAGACGACTGAGAAATTTTGAAGAAATCGGAAAAATCCCTGAGAAAGTTTTGGAATAAATCAAATCAAAAGGGGGCTTTTTCGTCTTTTGATACAATTTTGACTTTTTGAATGTTGAGTTGACCAGTGAATCATGTAACGTAAGCAATGTTGGAGTTGCTTAGGAATCATATAGGAAGCTTGAAATGGAAAGTAACAACAAGGTTTGTGTGCTGGTTTACAAGAGGATAATTAGATGGTGGAGATCCACTTTTGTTCAAGAAATCTTGTATTCTTATCTTATTTTTTTTTAATTTTTAATTTTTTTTTTTTTAATTTGATTCAAGAAACTTCAGTGAAGTTGAATTCAGTATTAGTATGGTACGGAATTACTGATACAGTGACTTTATCTTTACATTTTATTTTGCGTTTGAAAGTTGTTGGATAATGATTGTACCTTAATGCTGGGTTTTCTAATTGGAATGAGACTTTGATTTTGTGTTATATTCAAAAGAAATCATTAAAAAAAGCCCCAAAAAAATTTCATAGTTCCCTGAAAATATTTTGGAGAAAAATGTTAAAAAAATACTTCTAATTCATCGACTTTGTTGAAAAAAACATCAATTTTTCGTTTGATGAGAAAAAACATCAATTTTTGTTTACTTGTTAATTTAATCACAAATTTTTGTTGAATTTGTTAAATAAATCACGTCGTTAAAGTGATTGATTATGATTAATCGTCTTTTTCTATCTTCACACTTGTAAGCTTTGACACAATTTTGAAATTTTTATATAAAATGTTTATAAAATATTAAATATTATAAATCTTTAGAATAAATTAAACTAACAAATAAAAAGTATAGATGTAAAAAACTTTCAAAATTGTGACCGACCTCACCCACGCACGGACACGGTCGATGTTTTTAGTTCCCCAAGGTAGTCCAAAACTGGCATACAAAAAACTGAAGGAGACAAGAATGCCACGTGCACGGCTCCGCACCATAAAATTACCACACAGCCCAAAATCAAATTCCATTGAAGGGGAAAATTGGAAGAGAACCAACAAAAAAAAAAAAAAAAATGGCAACGAGAGGAACCTTTCTCTTCGATCATTATCTCACCATTTCAATCCCAATTTCATCCCAACAGGTACAAATTTTTATTACAGTACTTGTTCTAAGATAAAATATGTAACATTAGAGTTGTGTCATAATTTCATATCTAGCATGATCCCTAAGGTTACTGAATATGATTTTACTTGTAGTGATTAAATATCAAGTTAGGGCAATACAAGGAGCAAGTGTTGATCCTGTTGTTACACCACTGAAGAACCAGAGAGAGGAACCAAAACCACAAAATTGGAAAATTAAAATGCTTTATGATGGAGATTGTCCTCTTTGTATGCGTGAGGTCTATATTATAACTCTGTTCCTTGTTTAATGTTCATACAGAGTTTTTGAAACTCAAAATTTTGTCTTGTTATTGGGAAATTCAGGTCAATATGCTTAAGGAAAGGAATGAGAAATATGGAACTATAAAGTTTGTCGACATAGGTTCGGATGATTATTCCCCGGAAGATAATCAAGGGCTGGATTACAAAACAGTAAATTTTTGTCTTTTAATCTGGTTCAGTTTGTTTCATTCTCTTCTGATTTTCGAGCTTTCGGATTTGATCGAGATCTTTATTAGGTAATGGGGCAAATTCATGCCATTCAATCTGATGGTAACGTGGTAAAGGGTGTAGAGGTAAGCTTGTTGCATCATTGTATTAGACTATCCATTTTCATATTTATCAATTTTGGTGTAACGTTTTCAGGCATTTAGGAGATTGTATGAAGAAGTTGGGCTTGGATGGGTTTACACTATCACCAAATTTGAACCAGTAAGCCTCTCTCTCTAATGATCTTTAATTAAATCTATTGCAAGATTGAATTAATTATTTACGCGTTCACGAATTATAATTAATTAATTAAATCATTCTAACACTTCTAACAGAATTTGGAGTTACAAATTCTTCTATACTAGTTTTATGTGACTGTGAGTTTGTATATATATATATATATATATATATATACAATATGATACAAAGCCACTTACATATATTAGCCAAATCATCCTTCTGATACATTATACATGAATACTTTCTGCAAATTTTGAAACTGTAACGTTTTCTATTTGGTATTATTTTTGTAAAGGTTAGAAGGTTTATACTAATGTAATTAAAATATTTGTTTGAATAGAAATATAATATAGTCTATAAATTTGATATGAGATCGATTGAATATTAATATAAATCCATCGTTCCCGCAAGTTTGTCAAACGAAACACCAAAAAAATGCATTGCGTCTCACATGTTCTTTCTCTGGGGCAGTTAATCAAACACCTTCCATGCACCAAATCGCACACATTTCTCCGGAGGAGATTTCACTCTAACGCATTCAGTAACGTCGCCGTAAGCACGACAACTTCATGTTTCAAAAGCCTCAGTTCTAGCCAAACAGACCAAATCCATTTATACGTCGATACCCTTCTCCAATGGAACCAGGTCTCTCTCTCTCTCTCTCGACCATTTTGCTGAATTAACTTGTTGGGATCTTTTAAATGGTTCTTGAGCATTACTTGTTTCAAAAGATTCGTGCTTTTATAATCAAATTGAAAGCTTTAGTATCCAATTTTTGGTTAAGTATATTGCCCACCAAGTGTTCGTTATATGTCCTTATTTCAGTGGGTATTATCTAAATGAAACCACTGGTTTTTTCTCTGTTTCAATTTGGCTTTGTGATTAATGTGCAGAAAATGAATCTTACAGCAACTAAAGAAGCTGGAGAAGTAATGGAGAGGCATATCGAAGATTCTCTTGCGATATTGCCTCCTATAAAGACTTGTTACAACTTACATTCTAATGATTTGTTTGATCATATCAATTTAATTGATGTTGGAAGTGGGGCAGGTCTTCCTGGTTTGGTGCTAGCCATTGCTTGTCCAGGTGCTCTTTAGCTTCAAATATGATAATGCAGCTTTGTTGTGTTAGATTATGCTTGTTATTGTATTCCAGATTATTGAAAAAGCCAAGTTCTTGTATTCAGATTGGAGAGTTACTCTACTGGAGTCTAGAAATAAGCGTTGTGTTTTCTTGGAGCACGTCGTGAATGTTACCGGGCTTACAAATGTTAAAGTCGTAAGGGGCAGAGCAGAGGTACAGTTTTAGGGCTCTTATATTTTGGTAATGAGTTACTGCATTAAGCATTAGTAGGTTCGCTTATTAGTTGGCTTCTCTAGTATCCATTGTAACTCAATTTAGATGCAGTTTGACATTTTGAAGTAACTCTGTTTTTTTTTTCAAAGCTAACGAACTCTTAATCATATACATGAATGAAACAGCTGAGAGACTTTCCAGAGACGATGATATGTTAATGTCTCCGTTAAATCTACGGATTAGACTATTTTAGATGTTGGTCTATCTTTTTGAGCTATTTTTTTGTATAAAGCTTATGTTGGAGACTATGATTCATGATTGGGAAAATTACTTCTCCTAACTCTTGATTTTGTTATAAAAATCTCAGCCCTTAGCTGTGCTCCTGCTTGTGTAATGGTTATGTGACACAATAGCTAGTAAGGTGATTCTAAATTATATTGTCTTACTTTTGTTATAGAACAGAGTTGTGGGCACGATGTTATGTACAGAGAGAAGTTTGATGTGGCTATTGCAAGAGCTGTGGCGGAGATGAGAGTCTTAGGTATTTTGTTACAAGTTTTAAATAGGGTGTTGCTAGAAACATATGTAGTTTCGTATTAGTGGTCAAAGTAGATCTGATTTGTGTGTTATAAATTTTCAGCTGAATATTGTCTTCCTCTGGTTCGGATTGGTGGATTGTTTGTAGCTGCTAAGGGTCATGACCCTAAGGTAAGAGTTCTTATTTGTGACATTTTGTTTTTGATATATGTTTAAATAGCATTTATGATGCTATTTTGTATTGAACATTAAGATTTCCGCTGGGAGATTTCTATCTTGCTACTTCAGGTAATGTGTGTATACAAGCTTCTCATTTATAACGTAAATGAATTTGTCAAACACAGGAGGAAGCTCAAAATGCAGAAAGTGCGATTCGCATGTTGGGTGGTTCCATATTACAAGTTAGTCCAGGTGTGTTTTCTCTGGGCCTATATATATGTTCACAACCAGAAGACACTTAAACGTTTCTCATAATACCGTAGCAGGGACTAAATATGTTTGTGAACTTTATTGAAAGTGAACATTTTAACAATGGTACCGAGGAGTATAACTATACAAGGAGAAAACCCTTGTTATCTTGATTACGCTGATACATTTCTTGCTAAGCTGGGAATAGTTACTTCATATGCCAAAAAATTAACCTTTTTACTCATAATGTTAGCCTAACAATTCCGGAGTAAACAGAAAGATGTGTGGATGATATGATTTAGGCTGAATTAGTTGAAACAAGTTAGAAATGTGTCTTAGGAATTTAGCAGTGTGACATGATTTTAAGAAACCTGCACTGCTTGTTTGGACTAAAATATGTTGTGTCACAATATGATGCAGTGGATTCACATAGCCCATATGGACAACGAACAACAGTTGTTTGTCGTAAAGATCATTCCACCCCACAAAAATATCCACGTGAAGAAGGTACCCTTGTAATTAAGTTATGTCCAATCACTTCCCTTTAACCTGTATTTGTAAAAAAATTGAAAAACAATATTTGTATCATTTCTCTTGGAGTTCACTTTCAGTCCTCAGTTTAATGTCTGTAACTTAGGTGTTTCAAAGAGTTAATGTCAAGTAGAGCATAGAGTCAACATTTTTATTTAGTTTTTTTGGTTACATCTTCATTCTTTGGTTAGCCTATAGACTTCTAGTTGGCATGAATATTGTTTTCTGAATTTGAATCGTTGGAAAATGTTAGTGCGCTGCAAATTATTCACGTCTTTCATCTCTTTGTGAGTGCTCTGCTTGTTAAAATTGGTGTTCATTCATGTATGCATACATGAAGATAAAAGGCTGTGTTTCTTCATTTTGGTGGTCAAATTACCTATGATTATCTGTGAAATGGTAATGTTGATAATGACTTGGATACCTAACTAAACTTATCCACATCTAATTTATATAATTAAGTCAAAATCTAGAGAATATTAAAAGAAAACACAATGTTGAACCAAAGTAGAGTAGGATTAGGATTCAGTCAGTCACATGACTCACATTGTATGACATCATACGATGTCGACATGTGCTCTTTTTGCTTCTCTTTATTCATTTGGTTCAGAGATCATTTTATGGTATATCGTGTGTTTCATAAACCTTTTTTTGTCTTCTTAGTGGATTGGGTCAGAGATCACGTAAACTTAGGGTCGTTGTTTTGGTATTTGGATGTTACTATTGTTGTGTACGGCTATATATATTTACGAGCCGAATAGTGAAATAAAATTCGATGTTTACTACGCAATTTTCATTCGTCGGCCATAATTTATTAACCTGACATAAAAATGCTTGAGTTTATACTTTTTAGCCTGATGGGATTATATGATCCACAAGGAACGAATAACGGATAATATATATGTAAATTCCACTCCTTGCATCTATATGGCTTCTATCAAGGCGCTCCTTGACGCATCCATCGTCTCTGCCGCATCTGGAAGTGTTTAATGAGGTTCCTTTTTGGACCTTTACTTGTCAGATTATGAAGTCATGGTTACTTGGTTTCGAGAGCTCATCTCTCATTATGATAGGAGGAAGTAGTTGTTATTAATGGGTTGGCCGTGGGCAGCATTAATACATCTCATTCGCAGGAATTTTAGAAGAAAAGATCGATTTGCTTGCTTAGACCTAGTGTTTATCTTCTTTTTTATTTTTAGTTTGCCTTTGTTCTTAGTTTTGGGTTTCGTTCTCTTTCGCTTTCGGTTGTACAGGGTTTTGTTGTTTGTTTGGCATAAGCTTAATTAGATTCGAGGGAATTCTCTTTGTTCTCCGATTTTGTTTCCGGGGACTTTTCCTTTGTCCGTCGGTTTAGCTTCCCTTGTTTGGGCTTTAGACTCCGGGGATATCTTTGTCTTCCGCCGGCTTAAGTAATATTTCACAATGTATCCTTCTAAGTTTTATCAATAATATCAGATGACCAAAAAAAATATATATGTAAATTCCACTTTTATCTAAATCAAATCCCATAAAGAGATGCTTTTCCCTTTAATTATTCTTTACAATACTTTTTTGATAGAAATATTTCAAGATTAGACAAACTACTCGTCTTCCTTTGCATATATTTTATATGCTATTTGCTCCAATATAAAATATTTCTTTAACAAAGATATTTACCTACTTGGTTTTAATAGATTCTGTTGAGACCAAATTGTCCGCAAATGTATTGTCCGGATTGGACCAAAAAAACAGGAGATTCGCTGTCATATCAATATTATAATGTGATAGAAGCTCTCTTCTCCTAACCAACTAACAAAGTACACATCACACATTACACACTCGTTCACCTATTAACCCCACAAGATAAGCTCATTCAAAAACGCATTAACAATATAGGAAACAATCCAAATTATATGATTTAGCAACTCTTTTATGAGGTTGGCACCAAAATCTGCCAAACCTTAACTTGAGAGTCAAGTCCTCCACTATAAATATGATTAGAAGCCTCAGATGCTTTACCAGAATCACGAATTGCTCCGGTTAAGCACTTAACTGGTCCTTCATGCCCTTTAAGTACAGCCAAGCACGAATAATCCGTTGCGGAACATTTCCAAAGCCTCACCGTCTTGTCTGCACTGCAGAGCCACTACAAAGTATGTCCGAAACAACCGCGAGGCAAAGAACAGACTCTGTGTGACCTCTTAGCATTCCAAAATTTAACATTATTTCTATAATAAAAATATAAAATTAACATTTGTTGAGAGAAATATTTTTTGTTAAACTATTGTCTTTGATAAATAATAGCTCAATTCATATGAAAGACCTTGGTCGGAAAAAAAAAAATATAATTCTGTTAAACTTATTGTCTTTCCTTAAAAAGCAATGACTTAAACACAAAGAAGGTACCACAATGGGTCTAGTTTGAAATTTTTTTAAAAAAAATATTTACCAAAATACATTTAAGTACGACTTTTGGTTTTTTTTTTCCAAAATCTCAAATCTTGAGTTTTACAAACAGAACAACATTTAGAATCTGTAAGACATCTAAATTCAATATCCTAAGCATTTGAGCTTAATTCAGCATCCGAAATGTTGAGCACACCCCAATAGTGTTCTTTTAGCAAACTCCCATGGAGGTGTTATTTAATACGTTTTTGAAAAAAAAATTGAGCAAAACACTCAAAAGAACCTTAGAAAACAATTATATACGGTAGGAAACATTTAATCAAATGCAAGTTCTTTGAGAAAAAGATTACCACAAGACAAGAGTATACACGCCCATCCTTTTGGAAATATACGAGGCATTGAGTCATTAAACCAGAGTTAAAACTGTTCAAGAATCATGTCCATATGCAAACGTACCCGTTTTTATCAGCCGATGCCAATGGTTTCCCGATCCCATGCACTCCAAGAACAACACAGTATAGGAGATGTTTGCTCCTTGAGAATGCTCACTATATTGCATTTCGATAGAGACCATACATGAACCGTCCCATCTGCAGATCCCGCAGCCACATAGTCATCATCTGATCTGGACTTATACATGACCGGCTCCAATTCGATGCCAATCTGTTCCCTGGTGCTCTCAATGTCCCACATATTTCCAAAGTCCGGGTATCAAATACATTATGCACGTTAAATTAATATTAAAAATAAATATTTTCTCAATAATGTTTTATATTGTTGTTCATATATAAAACAAATTAGAGATTTGACTGCATATTGACAAATCTATATTTTTATGATGATTGTACATATATTTTTTAAAAAATTTAAACATTAGATAGATATTATACAAGATTAATATTAATTAAATAAAAATTATATTATATAGTGTTTACTGATGACTAAAATTAGTTGGACTCGCAAAAAACATTTCTATCAACAAATGTTAATTTTATATTTTTATTATAGAAATAAATGTTAAAATCTGATTTTACTAGAAATTGTCTTGTGTAAAAAGGAAAAAAATTAGGGTTTTAGTGCCAAAAAAGGTTTATATATGTGTTTAGGTCTTCCATGCTAATTAGGGTTTACAGGGAGAAAAAAAAAAAGAAAAACCGAACAGAGACACAATGTGTTGATAAGCTTGAAGAAGCTTAAGGTCCAAGTCAAGTATATTTGGGAGTTATCCATAATATACATATATTAGATTTAGGAGTTATCTAAACTATGTTATATTTCCTAATTGGTTTTGGAAAAACGTCTTGGGTTTTTAGTATATATAAGGAGATGCAAAGGTGTTGCATAACTTATGAGATTTGAGAGTTTAAGTTTGAGTTATTTCTTAAGAGAGTTATTCTTATTGATCTTGTGTTCTTATACCAATCGATTACAAAACTATACAATGAAGAGAGGACGTGAAGAGATCAAAGACGAAACCTCACCAGTCAATATGCCTCTCGATCTAACGGTGGAGATACTCAAGAAACTCCCGACGAAGTCTCTCTTAAGGTTCCAATGCGTCTCAAAACAATGGTCATCAACTATAGGCAGCCGTAGAGACTTCATTGACTCGATCGTGGCTCGTTCTTTGACTGAGCCTCCGCGTGATACTCATCTCATCTTCCTCCACTTTCCTCACAAATCCCTGAAATCTGATTTCTTCATCTTCTCCCCTACTTACCCTAGAAATACTGACAAAGAATCAGTGCCAACACTTTGCAAATATTTTCAATACGTCCGCGGCTTGATTATTTGTTGGTCACTAATCGATCCCGAGGTAACTATATATAACCCTACCACGAGGCAGTCCCTTTCTTTACCGAAGATAAACTTCCCGGCCAAGCATGACCTCCATCGAGGGGGCAATACCTTCTTAGGATACGACCCTTTCAAGAATCAATACAAAGTAATATTCCTACGCAAAAATATGAGGCGGTCTTGTCAAGTTTTCACATTGGGAGATCCCACAAGGAAGTGGAGGGAAATCCAATGTAACATTGGACTTCACATTCCATTGTTGTTAGCTCCAGTTTGCATCAAGGGGACTATCTATTACCTAGCAACTATACCAAACGGACGTTCTAGGTATGTATTGATGAGTTTTGATGTTATGTCCGAGAAATTTGATCAGGTGGAGACTCCGAAAACACTGATGGATTGTCGTTCCACTCTAATAAACTACCAAGGAAAATTAGGATTCATGTGTTGCCAAAAAGGCATAGAAATTTGGGTTATGGAGGATGCTAGGAAAAAGCAAGAATGGTCCAAGATTATCTTTTACGAGATGGAGGGTTTTGAGAAATGGCACATTGCGGGTGCCACTCGTGATGGTGAGATCGTTTTTGTCAATAGGTGGTTAATGTGGCAGCAAACATTATATGTCTACTATTATGATCCAAAGCGAAACAGTTTAAGATGTGTTGAAGTCGAAGGTACTAAGATAGGGGACACAGACTACTATGGACGTAAACATTATCTTCATATATGGGCTGTTCCAGATCATGTCGAGAATACGATGCGTTTATAACTTACAACACATAACACCAGATTGTTTTTGTATGCTTTCCATTAATTTTTAGAATTGATATCGGTGTGATTTCAAGCACATATAAATCCTATCTACCTTCTCCATAGTGTCTTCTTTTGGGATTTTTCTAGTTCTTATCCAATTTCCACATACAGTATTATATAGAATTTCATTCTTGGCTATATTAATTATTAATTCCATGTTTAGAAGGTCCTGCTTAAGTACGCATAACATCACATTGATCGGATTAAGATACTTCAGTTTGGATCCACTGTGATGCGGTAATCGGATCTTACTCCATAAGTCATCATTGAAAAGTTACTGTTTGATCTCTTGATCCAACAAGATTAAT
The DNA here is from genome assembly GCA_011420285.2 of Erysimum cheiranthoides. Classification (NCBI taxonomy): domain Eukaryota; kingdom Viridiplantae; phylum Streptophyta; class Magnoliopsida; order Brassicales; family Brassicaceae; genus Erysimum; species Erysimum cheiranthoides. The sequence continues at coordinate 12,597,457 of CM022181.2, read as the reverse complement.
TTCTATCCATGAAGACGAATGATCCGTTTGCATGAATTCTAATAATTAATTGATTTCATAAGTCAAGTTCTTAAATAAATGTTTTATTTAATTTCGTTTACATGTCTAGATAAAGCACTTTTTTATGAGGCTTTGTAGACATCTCAACACAACAAGTTTGATATAATTATGTTTATTTTATATACTTAATACCAAGATTTCGCTATATATAGAAACTTTGAAGAAAATAGTTTCATACATATATAGAATTTTTTTGCAAAAGAATTCGTTGCAAATTCAAAAATATTTGCATGGGATTTGGTTATAGGCTAATGTTTTTCTAGATTGTTGTTTAAAAGTAAGAATACATTTTGAACAATATTATAATTAGTGGAATAAATAGCGAAAATGTAACAAATTTGGTGAATCCATTGTAAATATTTGATGAGAAATTCCTCAAAACACCACCATTTTAGTTTTTTTTTCCAAAAATACCACTAATATCAAATTATTGTTCATAGGTATGAAATTTTAAATATTTAGTTTGGGTTGATTATTTTGCAATTTAGGGTTTAGTATTTATGGGGTAGGGTTTAGTGTTTAGAATTTAGAATTTAAAGTTTAAAAATTAAAAAATTTATTTTATTTTGGTGATATTTTTGTCCTAAAAACAAAAATGGTGGTATTTTAGAGAATTGCCCGTATTTGATTATATTTTGGTGAATTATTTGTCCAAACTCACTATAAGTATTTTTTTTTTTTTTTTGATCAAACTCTTATAATATTAAGGAAAATATTCAGTTACACTCCACAAAGGGAGGACTTAGAAGCAAGAAAAAGAGCAGACTTGGACAGAGAGTCTGCTTCCACATTGTTCAAACGAGGAACGAAAGAAAAAAAGATAGAGGAGAAGGATTCCTTGAGACAGCAAATGTCAGAGAGAACACCCTTTAACTCCTTAAGGCTACCATTGGAATTAAGTAGCTTGATTAGGACTTGAGAGTCCGAGAAGATCACAACGGATCGGATACAAGAGAGATGAGCGAGTGAAGTCACTTGGAAGAGAGCACTTCGAATCGCCAGAGCCTCTGCAATCAGAGCAGAGCCAACAAAGGGGCGTGTAGCAGTCGCTTTGTGAAGGGTGGTTCCATCCGGAGCCTTAACAATCCAACCCAATCCACAGACCCTTGAGACAGGGTTCCACGCAGCATCAACAAAGCAGGCGTGAGAATCGGTACCTGCAGGCCTGGAAGTAATGGCATTAGATCTCACCCCGACTTGCATATCAGGGGCTTTAATAGAGAGCTGAGCCTCCTGCCATTGTCGAGCTTCCATGGTCGCTTTGACAAGAATGTCTTGGACGGACAAGATTATGTCTTCAAAAATTAAGAGGTTACGGGCCTTCCACAACTGCCAAAGGATCCAAGGGGCCAGAGGTGTGAGCGCCACACCAGCTGGGGGCAGAGCAGTGAGCCGGTTAAGTTCCCGTAGAAACATGTGTGGGGTAGAGATCAAAGTAGGGCTCGGAGGAGAAACAACCGGCGCAAGGTTCCATACATTGTCTGCAAAATCACAATTCAACAACACATGCAATTCATTTTCAACAAGGCCACATCGTTTACAAGCTGTAGCACTAAGAATTCCCCTTTTGGACAGGTTTGAACCAACAGAGAGAGCTCCAGAGACTACTTTCCACAGAAAGTGTTTCAGCTTGGGAGGAAGTTGGAGCTTCCAAATGTTTTTGTGCCAATCAAATTGATCACAGGGAGCTCTCCGAGGTGTGCTTTTTGCCAAAGCATAACCAGATTTGGTGGTGTAGGATCCTGATTTATCATGGAGCCAAATGAGAGAGTCCGGAGAGAGGTTAGCGCTAGGGATCAGCGATCGAATTTCATCCTCATACTGAGGTAACATATTGTGAATTGCCTCAACATTCCAGTCTTTTGAAGAGGGACAAAGGAGGTCTTTCACTTTAAGGTTAACTGCTTCTAGGGGAGGAGGGCCAAATGGTGTCTTAGGGTGCTGGAGTGACAGCCATGGGTCTGTCCACACATTGATGTTAGCTCCATCACCCACAGCCCATCCCATTCCCTGTTTCAGAATTTCTCTACCCACAAGAATGCTTCTCCAGCCATGCGAGGCAACATTTGGTGAAGCTGAGCACTCTAAAAAGGAAGATGAGTGACAATATTTGCCAAGAAGTACCTTTGCCAACAGGGAGTCTGGATTTTGAATTAGCCGCCAACCAATCTTAGCCAAGAGAGCATCATTAAATTGCTCCACATCTCGGAAACCTAACCCGCCTTCATGCTTAGGTTGAGTGAGAGAGTCCCAAGCAACCCAGCACATCTTCTTTTTGTCAGGTTTGTCGTCCCACCAGAAGCGAGTAAAGATTGATTGGATTTGTTTGCATAGCGATATCGGCAGCTTAAAGCATGACATGGCATACGTCGGCAAGGCAGTAAGGATGGATTTCAATAAGACCTGTTTGCCGGCACCAGACAAAAAGCGTGTGGACCAACTGTGGGATCTTTGTCGGATTCTGTCAACAATGCTTGCAAAAATATCCCTTTTCTTCATACCAAAGTTTTCAGGCAGTCCTAAGTATTTACCAATCCCACCTTCCTGTGTGATATTAAGAGATTGTTTGACACGTACTTTGATTTCAGCCGATGTCTTTGATGAGAAGGTGATTGTTGATTTGGTAAGATTGATGCGCTGGCCCGAGGCAGATTCATACTTCTCAAGGATTTGGGAGAGAGTAGAGCAACACAACGGGCTTGACTTGCAGAAAAACATAGTATCATCCGCGAAGAGGAGATGGTTAATAGGGGGGCTTGCTCTGCTCACTCTAATTCCGGGTAAAGAGCACCACCATTTTTATTAAAGTCTCCACCATTCTTATTAAAGTCTCGTGAGAGACAAATACTCACTATAAGTATTGTATTTGTCTCTCACGAGACTTTAATAAGAACCAAAGCAATCGCACGTAAATGTACTTCACTAATTGACAATGACAATTAACAAATATTAACAACCATTCAATTTAAAAAACTTTTTTTCCATTAATTCAATTTCAAAATTTTGGATCTAAATCGAACTCTCATCTGCAAAAAAAAAAAAACAAAAACAGGAATAAAATTAAAAAAAGTCATCAATCTCTGAAGCATTTTCGATTCGCTAACGATTCCCAAATTCCTGGGAATATATATCTCTCTGATCCATGGCGAGATTCGCAGTGATTGGATTTACGTTCTTCCTTTTACTTGGTACATCTTTATCAGCGAGATCTGATGAAGAAACGCGGGAGCGATTTTACGGCAACCTTGTTAACTCAACGGCGCCGGGAAACGGTGAAGGAAGTATCGCTAAAATGTTCGATCGAGTTCTGGAGAAAGAGTTTTCCGATAACGATTCGCCTGAAGGTTAGGTTTCTTCTTCTTCTTCTTCGATCTCTTTGGTTGAATGTGTAAAAAGTAAACGCAACATTATTAATTGAGTTTGTGTGATTTATTATAGAGCTGATGATAAATTTCTTATGTCTGATGATTGTGGTGAAGCTCAATATCTTTCTATAATTATGTTTTTTATTTTGCTTAGGATCGGATGGAGCTAGCTTTAACAGCAGTGTTGCTGATCAACAAGTAGGTTTTAGTCACTTGTTATAGTTTCTGAGTGTGAGTTTTTGATGTTCTTGAGCTCTGCATTCAGATTCTCCCTTTTGATTTTTTTGCTAAAATTGTGGTTTTCAGGCTGAAATAGAGACTGTTGCTAAAGTAACTCATGAGAAGGGTAAAAGGAATGATACACAAGAAAATAAGTACGTTGAATCTTGATTTAATTGTTGAAGGATTTCTATGATTAGTGTTGCAATGAGGGTTTATAACTTGTTTATCTGAATTTTGTTCTTTTTTCCTCAGCGGTACAAGACCGTTTCAACTTCAAGATGTGTTTTCTTTGGAAAATGAGGATTCTGATGATATGACTCTAATTGACAAAAAGGTTTTTGGAATACTAAGCATGATTTTTAATACCGATCTCACCATTTATTTTCAGTTGCAGCTAATGTTTTTCTCATGCTGTGTTGCAGAATAATGTTTTCGTCATGTCAAACAAAAAATCTAAGTATCCGATACTTCAAGTAGATTTGAGGTTGGTCTCTCTCAGATTTCGTCTGTATTGGAGCAATTTATTACATGCACTGTTTCAGACTTGTGATGGATAGGTTCTTGGCATTTCTTTCAGATTAATATCAGATTTGGTGGTCATTATTGTTTTTGCTGCCATTGGTGGCATTGTCTTCTCTTGCCTTGGTCAACCGGTATGCAACCTTACATATTAGCATGAAATACATCTGATATTGGGTTTGTAGTATCTCGAGCTTCACATTGGGATCAAGTACCATCCTAATGTTTCGTTACACTATCTTTATGTGCTTTAGGTCATTGTTGGATACCTTCTTGCGGGGTCGATCATTGGGCCAGGAGGATTGAAATTCATTAGTGAAATGGTTCAGGTATGATAAATACCGGAAGACATATTTTGGTAGTTATTTTAGATTATGGCATGCAAACATTACACGAGGACATCAATAGACCACTTTAGTTTTGAGGATGTTGTCACATGTCTCTGTTCGTGCTTTTACAATTAAGATTGATTAGAATAGAATTCCTCTACTGTGTAGCAATTAGTTCTTCGGTGACTCTACATGGCATTTCAAGTAAGGTTGGTTAGAATAGAATTCCTCTACGATATAGAGATTAGATTTTTGGATAAAATTTTTGCTCCTTGACTAAGCATGTTAATGCTGGCTTCATCATTGAAATTTGTTCTTGTCATTTTAGTTCAAGCCATCAGTAGGGGGATAAATGAAAGAATGGCGTGGAGCCCCCATTCATAAGGAAAAAGTATTTAGTATTCATATTTTCTGTGTTTCTTCTTCTGATGCTATGGCAGGTTGAAACCGTAGCACAGTTTGGTGTTGTTTTCCTTCTTTTTGCTTTGGGCTTGGAATTCTCAATGACTAAGGTAGGTATCTACTTACTCTTGAGTCTTGACTGTAACTTGAATACATTTTCATGTCGACATTGCAATCTCAATCTGATAATATGTTGTTCTTGTGTTAATGCTGCAGCTGAAAGTGGTTGGCCCAGTTGCTGTCCTTGGAGGGCTTCTTCAAATTATCTTACTCATGTTTTTGTGTGGTGTAACTGCCTTGGTATGGGCAAACAGTACAGTATGTCTGCATATGCAATCTTGAAATTATTTTTAAAATTGATATCTGATGACATGTGCAGTTGTGTGGAGCAAGGTTGTCAGAGGGTATTTTTGTTGGTGCCTTTTTATCTATGTCATCAACTGCAGTGGTACTTTTTCTTGTCTTTTTTCTTCTGAAGTTTAATACAAAAGCTACTCTTTTTTCCCGTTTCATCTCAAAGTTCATGTTAATTTGACCAGGTAGTCAAGTTTTTGGTAGAACGGAACAGTACAAGTTCTCTTCATGGTCAAGTTACGATAGGGATACTTATCTTCCAGGTTTCACTCATAACACTCTATCTTAACAAATTGAATATTTCGTTATATGAAGTTTTTGTTTCCTTTAGCTATTTTCTTCCTAAATATTGAATTTTCAGGACTGTGTTGTTGGTTTATTATTCGCCTTGCTTCCAGTTTTGGGTGGTAACAGTGGTTTACTACAAGGAATTATATCAATGGGAAAGCTGTAAGTGGTTACGTAGCAAGAAATTTGTCCAGGAACCTCTTATATATCTTCATTACCGTATCTGACATAAATCATTTTCTTCTTGTAATTTAGGCTACTGATATTGTCCATATATCTCACCGTGGCATCTCTATTAACATGGTCATTTGTACCCCGCTTTCTGAAGCTAATGATTCAATTATCATCTCAAGTAAGTTTTAGACGACATATCTTCCCAGACACTACTCTGACTATCTTCCTTTCTTTCTTCATGTGGGATCCGAATTATTGACATAGTCATTCATTATATAATGCAGACAAATGAACTTTACCAATTAGCTGCTGTGGCATTCTGCTTACTATCTGCATGGGTAAGTCTAATTCTATCATTTCTTTGCATACCAGTGCTTGCTTAGCTTTCTGATCCCTTGTGGTGTATTATAACATTCTGCGTAAAGTGTTACCTGACCTTGCATTTTACTAATAGACGACAGACGAAAACGATGTAATTTCCAATTCTTAACGTTAGTGTTGGTTCTTTGCAAAACTTTTTCAGTGCAGTGACAAGCTGGGTCTTAGTCTTGAGTTAGGATCATTTGTGGCTGGTGTTATGTTGTCTACGACTGAATTTGCTCAACATACACTAGAGCAGGTATTGATTCTAAATTTAGGTCGTTTTTACAATGCAAGTACTTGATACAAAGTGAAGTTTCAAGGTCAGGTCATTGACATTTTGGAATCTCCATTATTTTGTGATGTAGGTGGAACCAATTCGTAATTTGTTTGCCGCTCTCTTTCTGTCTAGTATCGGGATGCTCATTAATGTTCACTTTCTATGGAACCACGTGGATATCCTTCTGGCGTCTGTGATTCTAGTGATAGTTATTAAGACAGCAATTGCAGCAATAGTTGTTAAGGCTTTTAGGTACAACATGAGGATATCTTTCCATGTGAGTTTGGTCTCTCTACTAAAGCTTCTGTGAGTTTCTACATATGATTTTTATTGAGACCAATCACGTAAATTTCTTGTCACAAATGTTATAAATAGGTCGGGGTACTGCTCGCTCAGATTGGAGAGTTCGCCTTTGTTCTTCTAAGCCGAGCGTCAAACCTACACGTTATCGAGGTAACACCTTTTTGCTCTTGTAATTGAATACTCTTTTACCATTTTCTTCTTATTAAACTTTGTGAATTTGGGTTTAATATGAATGACAATGTAGGGGAAAATGTATCTACTCCTTTTGGGTACAACAGCTCTAAGTCTCGTAAGTTACCTCAACATACAAACAAGCCTTCACATTCCAAGAGAACATACTTGAAATTATAATATCATTTAAAAGCTTATTTACACCTGAAAATGCGAATTGTTACAGGTAACAACTCCATTGCTTTTCAAGTTAATACCGAGTGCAATGAACCTCGGTGTCCTCCTTCGATGGTTTCCTTCTGAGAACAGTTCTCAGAACGAGGTTCTTCCCTTCTCTTTTCCAGAGCTATTTATATAAAAGAACTGAAAGTTGTGACTGAGAGTAGATATAGGAAACGACTTGTGAGTCTTGTGACTGAGAGTTTTTGTTTGTAGAATTTGCAGGAGAAAGCATCATTGATAGAAGTACATAACAGAACCAAGTGATCTCTTTTTTGTACATTGACCGAAGATTTAAGAAAGAAGAAACAGATTTTGATCCGTAAACTCAACCAGGAGGCCCAAAAAAAAAACATTAAAAACTGACCAAATCAGATCGAGGACTTGCTTTTTCTTAGTTTCTTAATTCGTTTTTTTGTTTGTAATATCGTATATATTTAGTATTCACTACCTCCTTGTGTAGTTTCAAGCGACTTATAGCTTGTTTATTTGGTGTATGTAACGATAGTAGTCTTATATGCTTTTAATTGAATCCATCTTGTCAAATAACCAAAAGGTCTCAAAACATGAATTCTGTAAATCCTATATAAATGCAAAGAAAGCGAGTAAGTCCAACTTTTTTTTTTGCATCTTTCATTGCACACCTCTTCTTCTTCACTCTTCTAAACTCCAAGACAAGAGCCCTGAGACGTCCCACCATCATCCGGAGGGTCCTTCTTACCAAAATCTGGCTTGCCCTTGCAATTGATAGACTCCAACGTCATGTCAAGGATACTCGGGCGTCTCCTCTTCTTATCACGTACTTGGTAATTTTTGCCTTTTGTTATACTTGTCTGCATGGTTTGCCACTTGTTTTGCATCCCTTGTCCTCACAGATACCCTTGATATCATCTCCCATCTTCCATTCCCATACTTGCCCAATCCCTCCAGAAACGATCTGAAAAAAAAACATCATTAATCAATCAAAACTCCATTAACAAACGATCACAAAACACAATTATTCATTATCAAATACGTATACGTACCAATTAAGATGATCATATAATCAACATCATGTTAAAAGCACACGCAGTAATAACAAAAAATCAAATAGATAATTCCATCCATCTTTAGATGATCATATAATAAACAAACCGAAATGAATCGTTCTTAGTAAGCAGTGTCGGCTCAAAATTTTTAAGGGCCCCGGGCCAAAAAAAAATTTTGGACCCTAAACATTTTTCTATAAATTTTTTTTCTTATAATTTTATTTTTAATGTATTTTGTATTAAATAAATTTATTATAAAAACAAAAATATACACACAATATTTTTTTTTGGGCCTCTTTCTAATCTTATATTTAGTTTACTATATATTTTTTTACAAAAAAAAAAAAAATTTTAAAAAATGGGCCCTTAATTATTAGGGCACGGGACGGGGCCCGGGGCGGTCGCACCCATTTTTAAAAAATCGTTTGAAATGTCCAACAAATATTATATCTTTGGAAATTCATTATATATTTCAAACAAATTTTAGTTGTGACAATTACGTTGCATAATTTGTAGGAGTATTGTTGGAATTTTCCCACAAATATTATATATTGTTGGAAATAAACAATAACTTTTAAGTTGTTGAAAACTATTAACAAAATATTTGATGGAAAATAATTAAATACAGTATATGAAAGATTTATTTCTGATGATTTTGTGACCAAAAAAATAATATTATCTTATCTTAATTTGAATTAGTTAAATCATTTGATATTAAATAAAATTAATTTTCATCAATAAAACCTGTAACAATTAACACTAATCGACTAAACTATTAACTAGCTAAACCCATATAAGAAAGAATATAATAATACTTTGTATAATGCACGTAGAGTATTATTACACCAACATTTAATAACATTTTGTATAATGCACATGAGAATATAATCATTCATTTACACCAACATCTCCACATCCCACATCGACAGGAAAGAATAAAGAAGAACTAGACTTTTGCTATATATATTAATATCATATAATCATATCTTGTAACATCATTTGTTATCCAATTATAGCAACTATAATAATTGAGAATATTCAGAAGGATATTTCAGTTTTTTAATAAATAATTGGTATACCAAATTTAATAGTTTTCTTTTTTATTAAATTAATATTTTTTAAAAAATCAAAATTTATCTAATAATTTATTACAATATATATGATTTTTACATTATTTTATAATAAAATGTATCAAGAAATTTCCCACAAATATATTATCAATAATTTTTCACAAATGATTTGTTGAAAATTTATGGCAAACTACTGATAACATTCCAACAAAATATTTGATGAAAATAATCCGTTGGAAACTCCATGATAAACTCCAACATAATTCCAACAAATAATTCATGAGAAAGTTTTAATAAATTATTAACAAAAAATATTTGACGGAAATATTTTCAACAACTTTTTGACAAATGTTGGTTTCCAACTATCATATTGCAACAAATGTATATTTTGTTGAAAATTTATTGAAAACATGTATTTCCTACAAATTATCGACTAATAGAGCTGTTGGAATATACAATTTTTCTTGTAGTGCGTCTTCCGTCCAATGTCCCTTATTTTTCGGAACCTGACTCGCTTCCACCACATGCACGTTATCGTCTAACCTGTGTTCCTCTTGATCAGTTCTCTGACGCTGACTCGGTTCCTTCACTCGCACGTTATCGTATAAACTGTGTTCCTCTTGATCAGTTTTATGATGCTTTCTCGTTTCCTTCACTCGTACATCATCGTCTTCAGAATCAGAAACTTGATCAGGGTTGTGATCCAAATCAATCATATTCTCAAAATGATCAGTTTTGATCACCAAGTCGTTGTAGTAGTGGATTACTTCATCCAAAGGTTTATGAAGAAGCTGTGCGATATTCTCCAAAGAAGACGGCGAGCCATCAGGGAATTGCTCCCGAGCTGACACAAAGCGTTTGTGATCGTCCCATGTCCATTTCGGAGATGAAGCCATACCCAAGAAAAGAAAAAAAACTCCCGAGATCGCAAGTTCAAGAATGAAGATCGTTTGTTGTATAGAAGACAGTTTGTTAGTTTTAATCGTTTGTTGAAATTTTATAGAGGTCACTGGCCGGATCAAAATTACAAATATAAACATATGTGTTTCGTATTTAAAACCTTACTCAGAAGCTCCCTTCTCAACGTAAAACAAATTAAAACTTGGAGAGGAGAATTTTATTTATTTTTTGTTTCGTATTTATACTCAAGTTTTCTTTATTTTTTTTTGTTTCGTAGATATATGTAAACTTTTCTTTTTCTAACAAATTTTTTTTGTAAAAAATGTTTATTTACTCTAGAACTAGATAGTAAATAAATAAATATGTTCTTACTTTATTTTACTGATGCTTCATGATGCTGCATCAAACTGATGATTGTGGACTAACGTTTTTCAGAGACTGGAAGAATATTCCCAACTAGCATAAACAGTACCTATAATCTTCTCATGTATTTAACTCTAAGTTTATATTTACTCAAGTCAAAGCTCTGAGATGAATAAATATCGTGTTTTTGGAAGAAGTAATAATACTCGACATAAAATATACTTAAATACTAGGTGGTTCACTAAATCACTAGTGCATGTCGTACAGGTATGGTTTTTTTTTTATTATTAAATATAGTAATTAGATATATAATTATACTTTTTGAAATTATTAAATATTGTATAGGTATCACCGTATCATACATCATATCATATACTCAAATACATCATACATTATGAATCTGTTTGGACGAATCCCTAGCCACGACAATTAGCTACAATAATGGTGAGGAATTAGCAAAAAAATTCTTTCGTCAATCTATTTATATATTTTTTTTTATCTTTTAATAAAACATAAAACTTTTAAAAGGTAAATATGGATAGGATAGTTTCTTATACATATATCGTTATTTTTCTTTTTCAATTTGTTATTTTTTATTGAATTACTAGAATTTAATCCGCGGTAGGACAAAATTTATATTTAATATTTTTATATAATAGTTTAGTATTTAGTATATTTTAAAATTTTGATAAAAAATATGTTTTTAGTTTTTTATATTTATAGTAGTAAAATGGTTGATTTATGTATTATATATAATAATTTTTTTTGATTATCTACTCTAATATAAAATTCTACCAACCCGCTAATTTTATATGATCTAATACAATTTTTACATTAAAAACGTTTATTTATCATATTTGAGCAAAATATGTCAATTTTTTAAAATTCGAATCACAACATATTATAAAAAAAAATATAGATTTTTATTATTATATGAACTATGTATTTATTGAAATTTTTTAAAATACAATCAAACAAAATTTCAATTATATTCCAATTTGATCTCCCATACTTTTTTACTCCCTCGAGAAACAATCTGAAAAAAATATATATATATATCATTAATCAATCAAAAAGTCCATAACCAAAAACACAATCCCCTCACAAAACACAATTATTCATCATCAAATACATACCAATTAAGATGATATCATATAATCAACATCATGTTAATAACAAAAAAGTCAAATAGATAATTTAGATGATCATAATAAACTTGACAGTTGTATATATGTGTATACGTACGTTCCCCTAATCAAACAAACTCAAATATATCGTTCTAAGTTTTTCAACTGTTAACTTAATACTTTTTCCAGTCATCAAACTCAGAAACCGTAAATCATCATCAAACCTTGCAAGATTTATAAGACTAACAAAACTTTATTTTTGCCCAATAAACCCTAATTTTTTTTATTTTTTTTTTGACGAACCTGTGTTCCTTTTGTATCCAAGGATTTCCCCTAGTTCTCTTAGGCTTATTCGCTTCCGCTAGTGGCACGTAATCGTCTTCAGGGTAGTGAGGCAAAGCAACCTTACCCGAATGGATCAACTCAACATCGTGGACCAACGCGTTGTAGTAGTACGTCACTTCCTCCAAAGGTTTCTGAAGATGCTTAGCGATATCGTCAAAAAAGACGGCGAGTCCATAAAGTGCACCTCAAAACGCTTGTCATTGTTCCTCGTCCATACCGGAAACGAAGCCATAATATCCAAGAAATTTTCGAGATTGCTAAAAGGAAGATCGTTTGTTGATTTCTAAAAAAGCTCCCTTGATCTCGTTTAGGTTTAGAGGTAAGGCAAAACTTGGAGAGTAATGAAGGAGAATTTAATTTACTTTTTGTTTTTTTTGTATTTATATCCCAAGTTTTCTCTTCCTAACAACTTTTGTTTTTGTTTAATTTATTTATGGGATAATAGTATAATTTACTAATGAACCAATAAAAGACATTCATATATATTCAACCAAAAAAAAAAAAAGACATTCATATATTAACCATAACAATGTGGAAAAATCGTATAATCGTAAATATCATTGAGCATATGAAGAAAGATCGTAATCGTGGAGAGCAAAATTAGGGCTTTGACCAAAGATGGAGCAAGGAGAAGAGAAGAAACTGAAAGTCTACAAAAGAAGAGGACAATCTTCATCGATGTCAAAATCAAATTCGTCATGTCCTCTCGATTTAGCTTTGGAGATTCTCTTAAAGCTACCTGCCAAATCTATTGTGAGGTATCGTTGCTTATCGAAGCTCTGGTCATCAATCACCATAGATCCATATTTCATCAACTCATTGGAAACTCGGTCCCTATCAAAGCCGAGTGTTCTCCTTTTCTTCAGAAGAATGGACAAGTTGTTTGTTTTCTCTTTTCCGCAACACCATCGGAACTCGAACGAGGGGTATGATAATTATTCTTCTCAGCCTTTGGATAGTTATCAAATGAAATATCCTAAGTATCTTTGCTTACCACCCACGGAATCTGTCCATGGGTTGATTTGCTTAAGAAAATCAGTAACGCCTATAATTTGGAACCCTACCATGAGACAGTTTTTAACCTTGCCCAAACCCGACAAGAGCTGGACAAGTATAGCTGCCTATTTAGGATATGATCCAGTCGAGGGTAAACACAAAGTAGTGTGCATGCCTGGTGATAAAGTCTGGGAAGACTGTCGGGTTTTAACATTAGGATCAGCTCAAGAACAATGGAGAAATATCAAGACCAGTCATCACCATCGTCTTTTCACTAGAAGTTATGGGCGATGTATTAATGGGGTTCTGTATTATAAAGCCGCTATTGATAATCTGCCAGATCGACGGTCACGTAAGGTTATAATGAGTTTTGATGTCATATCTGAAAAGTTCCATGCAATAACATTACCATCGAATATGATTGAGATGATGCTGATAGCTTATAAGGGAAGATTAGCTTTAGTTCATCGTTATCACGAGAACAAACATTGTGGGTTTTGGAAAAATGCAGAGAAACACAAGTGGTCGGCTAAATATTTTCTTGCACCTATCATTCACATTGATCCAGTTTTGAAAGAAAACTTCAAACTAAGCGGTATCACTGATGCTGGTGAGTTTATTTATCTACAATACACGTTTCTTAGATCGTATTATATTAAATATTTTGATCCGGAGAGAAACAGGTTCAGAATGGTTGAATTTAAAGATATCGCGGATTGCGAATTTAGGCGCAGCAATGGACTTGGAAGTCGTCGTTTGTACGGCCTCCAAACTTTCCCAAATCACATCGACAATCTCATCTCTCTTTGTAACACTTGAAACAGTTTCTTTTTTTTTTTTTTTTTCCTTAGAATGAAACTTATGAGTTATGCAATTTTATGACTTTTATCTTTTTATTTGTAAACTGCAAGCTTTCTTTCTCATTATTTTATCATTCATTAATTTGACGTTATCTTGTCGTTTTCATTACCAAGTTCTCTTACTCAAAGGGAAACAATTACAAAACATGAATGCACAAGCATGATCAGAAGTATAGTAGTTTTCACTGAATCAAAACAACAACACTGTTGTTAATTTGGTGTAAGTTGTAATTGGAAACGACTTGTGAGTCTTGTGACTGAGAGTTTTGTTTGTAGAATTTGCAGGAGAAAGCATCATTGATAGAAGTATATAACAGAACCAAGTGATCTCTCTTTTGTACATTGACCGAAGATTTAAGAAAGAAGAAACAAATTTTGATCCGTAAACTCAACCAGGAGGCCCAAAAAACAACATTTTAAACTGACCAAATCAGATCGAGGACTACTTGCTTTTTTTCTAGTTTCTTAATTCGTTTTTTTTGTAATATCGTATATTTTTATTATTCACTACCTCCTTGTGTAGTTTCAAGCGACTTAATTATAGCTTGTTTATTTGGTGTAAGTTGTAACGATAGTAGTCTTATATGCTCTTAAATCCATCTCTCTTTGTATTAAAAATAATATGACTTTTTTCTTAAGCTCACTTGGTTTGGGGTTTCTCGGAAAGTTTAGTCTGAAAACAAAACTACTTTTAGCTGTTTGAATGAATGAATCCAGAAATAAACTAACTTTTAATAAATCCAAAAATTTGAGAAAGATGGTCAAATAACCAAAAGGGTCTCAAAACATGAATACTTTTTCAAAGCAACAAAAACATTTATAGTTTTTCAAACCAGTCTATACACTTGATCATCGTCAAGCAAAAATTCAATAAACTCCGATCCTCTTATACTTGATATCATCATCATTATCATCCTATACACTGGATCAACATCATCAAATGAAACTCATATCCTCCTATACGGAAACTACAAATCCTATATAAATGCAGAAATTGCTTCTTTCATGCATTGCACACCTTTTCTTCACACATCTAAACTCCAAGACAAGAGCCCTGAGACGTCCCATCATCATCCGGAGGGTCCTTCTTACCAAAAGCTGGCTTGCCCTTGATAGAATCCAACGTCATGTCATGGATACTCGAGCGTCTCCCCTTCTTATTACTTGGTACTTCTTGCCTTTTGTAATACGTCTGTGCATGACTCTTCACTTGTGTTGCAGTCTTTGTCTTCACAGATTCCCTTGATATCATATTCCAACTTCCTCTCCCATACTTGTTCACTCCCTCCAGAAACAATCTGAAAAAAATATATATCAATAATCAATCAAAAGTCCATAACCAAAATCACAAACCCCTCACAAACACAATTATTTCTTTCGTTAATTTTATATGTTGGTTTTTCTTAAAAGGACAACCCTCTTCTCAATCTAGTTCTTAACAAATTAAATTATACACTGCTAGTATTTTAATATAACCTGCACATACGCATGCCAATGGTTTTATTTTATCTCCATTATTATATATAGATGCATCTATACTTTGAATTATTTTCATGGAATAATAATACATATATATATATACTCTTATAATGAGAATGTTTTTATTAATCGGAAAAATATGCAGTTTTCTAATAATTAAATTTGTACTGGTGATTAGTATTAATTATTGCTACTAGGCAAAAGAAAAAAAAATTATCATTGTTACTTAAATTGTTTCTACCTTATTCAAACTACATATATATGATCCACTATCGTTTGATTCATATCTATAACTGTGAGTGTCAGAGTATAATATTGTTTTGATTGAATCTTCTTCATCGACGATCTCGACATGTGAGTAAATTTATGAGGGTATTCATTTGGTTCTGCTGACAAAACATATAGTATACGTGTGACATTTTTGTTTATTATACAAAAAATATTAGTTTAAATGTTTGTAATCTATCCAAGCGAAATTAACTTAACCAGTTATATGAATACTGTTTCGGTAAAGATGATAAATTCTATTTTGGTACTAAGCTAGAACATTAAATCTAATTATTAAAAAAAATCAACCATACTCAGAACTTGGATGTTTTAGAGCAATTTTTTTATCTACAATTAATAAGCCTTCTGTATACACATACAATTTTATCATACTCAAATGCAAAAAAGATTAGTTATGAATCTGTTTGGACGACGAACCCCTAGCCACGATAAGTAGCTACAATAATGGTGAGGGATTGCGACATATTAAAACACAGCAAATTCTTAGCAAGATAAATTGAAAGAATACAAAATTCAAAATAAGAAAATATAATTAAAAAATCAGCTAATCAGCTAATAAAAAAATCAGCGGAGGAAAAAAAAGAAAGGAAAATATTATAAAAAAAAATCCAAAATATATGCAGAAAAACAGCTAATTAAGTCCAGGTTCCGTTGCTTCTTTCATTCCACACCTTTTCTTCACACATGACACATCTAACTTCCAAAACAAGAGCCCTGAGACCCATCATCATAGGGAGGGTTCTGGTTACCAAAATCTGGCTTGCCCTTGATAGACTCCAAAGTTATGTCATGGATACTCGAGCGTTTCCCATTCCTACGCCCTAATTCTTGCCTTAGGTAATACTTCTGTGAATGGCTTGCCACTTGTGCTGTAGTCCTTGTCTTCACAAATTCCCTTGATATCATATTCCAACTTCCTCTCCCATACTTGTGCACTCCCTCGAGAAACAATCTGAAAATATATATATATATATATATATATATATATATATATATATCATTAATCAATCAAAAAAGTCCATAACCAAAATCACAATCCCCTCACAAACGCAATTATTCATCATCAAATACGTACCAAGATGATCATATAATCAACATCATGTTAAAAGCACACGCAGTAATAACAAAAAAAATCAAATAGCTAATTTAGGTGATCATCATAATAAACGTGACAGTTATTTCATAAAAAAAAAAAAAAACGTGACAGACCCAAATTTATACGTACGTATACGTACGTTCCCATAATCAAACAAACCCAAATTTATCGTTCTTTGTAAGATCTTCAACTGTTAACTTATACTTTTTCCAGTCAAACTCAGAAACCGTAAATCATCATCAAACCTAACAAGACTTTACATATATTTACGAAACAAAAAAAAAAGAAAGAAAACTTGAGTATAAATACGAAACAAAAAAAATAAATAAAATTCTCCTCTCCAAGTTTTGTTTTCCGTTGAGAAGGGAGCTTCTGAGTAAAGTTACGGTTTTAAATACGAAACGGGATCAAAATCACATTTTAAACACTGAGTAGCACTTTAAAACTCGAGAGAATTTCACTAACATATAAACTTTTAAAATGATTTTACTAACACTTTAAACCTTAAAACTAACTTTTCTGTTTGCACCACCATAAAAAATGACGGAACCGTAATATCTGTCAAAGCAAAATAGTTAAAATATGTTGGTTTAATTTAAATTTCAATTAATTTTTTTTTCTATAAAAAGAAAGAAGAAAAAAAGATTAAAAAAAAAAATTCATTTTCTTCGATCCGCTTACCATCCAATCACAAGTTTTCAAGATTTGTTATTCAGTTCATAGTTTTCGTTCATCCTTCTTCTCTTGTGCTTTAGTATCTAGTTTCAAAGATTTATCAATGACGTAAGTAAGAATTAACCATGATGCAGCTGAGATTAGGGTTATACGAGAGTTATATGGTCGGACGGCGAATAGATGAAGAAGATAAAAAAAATTTTGGTTTTTAAATTTTTTTTTTAATTAATCATAATAAATAATCAAATTAAATTAAATTAAGTATTTAAATCAAACTAACATAATTTAACTACTTTTCATTGACGAATCCGTCATTTTTTGTGGGGGTGCAAACATGAAAGGTATTTTAAGGTTTAAAGGGTTAGTAATTTTATTTTGGTGGTTTATTGTGTTAGTGAAATTATCTCAAGGTTTAAATTCTGAGGGTTAGATTTGTAATTTTATACGGCGAGTCACATTTTGTTTTTTGATTTTGTTTTTTGGAGGATATGAGTTTCATTTGATGATGTTGATCAAGTGTATAGGAGGAGTATATTGAATTTTTGCTTGACGATGATCAAAGTGTATAGGACTAGTTTGTTTTCGTTGCTTTGAAAAAGTATACATGTTTTGAGACCCTTTTGGTATTTTGACCATCTTTCTCAAATTTAGTTGAAATTTTGAATTATCAATTTCTAAGCTGATTTCAAATGGATGACATATCAGTCTTGTTCAAAGTACGTACACTTATAGCTTAAAGGTTATTCTCAGTTATGTAAACGTTATTATTCTCAGTGTGTACTTGGAAAAGAAACACTATCTCTAACATCCAAACCATTTTTTTTAAATCAGTTTTTACACAAATAATAATGTAAGCTACACCAAAGAACAAAGTTTACATGTTTCCCTGTTTTTCGTCGTTGGTAAAGACTCTCCGAGATGGAGAGATGGTTTGGATCAAAGGATTTTAGACTAAAACTTTCCGAGAAACCCCAAACGAAATAAATAGAGTGAGCTTTAGAAAAAAGTCTTAATTATTTTTAATACAAAGAGAGATGGATTCAAGAGCATATAACTATGAACTATCGTTACAACTTACACCAAATAAAGGTTTTAGCAATATATGACTGATCCTAGTACACATACAAAGCTCTGTGTCAAAATTGGCTCTGTATACACAACTCTGTATACTCTGTATGAAACTTAGTTACACATGACTGGTTCTGGTACACATGCATACACAAATCTGTATAAAAACCCGAAAACTTGGCAAGATTATGCTACCAAAACCTAGGATAAAAATGCCGCCGTTAAATATATATCGCCATCCAATACATGTTATCGTTCACAGACACGCCTTTGCAGTCTATATCTATATCCCAATCACACTTCGTTTTAAGAGTTCTCCAAGAATCAAACTTGAATTCAGATATCTCACACTCTGGATCTGATTCATCAGCATCCATACGACCACACAGATAAAAAAATCCCAAGATTTTGTAGCTATCACGAGATGTATTGTTGTATCCAAACCCGAAGTTATCTGTGATCTTGTAACGAACTGATGGTCGGATCCATTTGAGTTTCCTTTGATCTTTTTTCACAAAGGTTATTTCTTTCGTTAATTTTATATGTTAGTTTTTCTTTCCATATCACTTTTTCTTAAAAGGGCAACCCTCTTCTCAATCTAGTTCTTAACAAATTAAATTATACACTGCTATTATTTTAATATAATAGCACATACGCATGCCAATGGTTTTATTTTATTTCTCCATTATTATATATAGATGCATCTATACTTTGAATTATTTTCATGGAATAATAATACATATATACTCTTATAATGAGAATGTTTTTATTAATCGGAAAAAATATGCAGTTTTCTAATAATTAAATTTGTACTGGTGATTAGTATTAATTATTGCTACTAGGCAAATTAAAAGAAAAAAAAAATAGTAACATTGTTACTTAAATTGTTTCTATACCTTATTCAAACTACATATGATCCACTATCGTTTGATTCATATCTATAACTGTGAGTGTCAGAGTATAATATTGTTTTGATTGAATCTTCTTCATCGACGATCTCGACATGTGAGTAAATTTATGAGGGTATTCATTTGGTTCTGCTGACAAAACAAATAGTATACGTGTGACATTTTTGTTTATTATACAAAAAATATTAGTTTAAATGTTTGTAATCTATCCAAGCGAAATGAACTTAACCAGTTATATGAATATTGTTTGTTTCGGTGAAGATGATAAATTATATTTTGGTACTAAGCTAGAACATTAAATCTAATTATTAAAAAAATCAACCTATAAGTATACTCAGGACTTGGATGTTTTAGAGCAATTTTTTATTTACAATTAAGCCTTCTGTATACACATACAATTTTATCATACATCATATTCAAATGCAAAAAAGATTAGTTATGAATCTGTTTATTTGGACGACGAACCCCTAGCCACGACAAGTAGCTACAATAATGGTGAGGGATTGCGACATATTAAAACACAGCAAATTCTTAGCAAGATAAATTGAAAGAATACAAAATTCAAAATAGGAAAATATAATAAAAAATCCAAAATAAATGCAGAAAACCAGCTAATTAAGTCCAAGTTACATTGCTTCTTTCATTCCACACCTTTTCTTCACACATCTAACTTCCAAAACAAGAGCCCTGAGACCCATCATCATCATCATAGGGAGGGTTCTGGTTACCAAAATCTGGCTAGCCCTTGATAGACTCCAAAGTTACGTCATGGATACTCTGGCGTTTCCCATTCTTAACTCCTAATTCTTGCCTTTTGTAATACTTCTGTGCATGGCTTGCCACTTGTGTTGAAGTCCTTGTCTTCACAAATTCCCTTGATATCGTCCTCCAATCTCCTCTCCCACACTTGTTCACTCCCTCCAGAAACAATCTGGAAAATAAAATATCATTAATCAATCAAAAAGTCCATAGCCAAAATCACAATTCCCTCACAAACACAATTATTCATCATCAAATACGTATCATGCATGATGATCATATAATCAACATCATGTTACAAAAGCACACGCAGTAATAACAAAACAATCAAATAGATAATTTAGATGACCATAATAAACATGACAGTAGTTGTATGTATACGTACGTTCGCCTAATCAAACAAACCCAAATTTATCGTTCTTAGTAAGATTTTCTAACTGTTAAATTATACTTATCTAGTCAAACTCAGAAACCGTAAATCATCATCAAACCTAGCAAGATTTATATATAAGACTAACAAATCTTTGACTAACCTGTGTTCGTTTTCTGTCCAAGGATTTCCCCTAATTTTCTTAGGCTTACTCGCTTTCGTAAGTGGCACGTAATCGTCTTCAGGGTAGTGAGGCAAAGCAACCTTACCCGAATGGATCAACTCAACATCCTGGACCAACGCGTTGTGGTAGTACCTCACTTCCTCCAAAGGTTTCTGCTCACTTCCTCCAAAGGTTTCTGAAGATGCTGAGCGATATCGTCCAAAAAAGACGGTGAGTCCATAAAGTACACCAAAGCTAACTCAAAACACTTGTCATCGTCCCTCGTCCATAGCGGAAACGAAACCATAATATCCAAGAAAATAGATCGTTTCTTTGATTACTGAAGAAGCTTATCTCTTCTCGTTTAGGTTTAGAAGCAAGGTTGGAGAGTAAGAAGGAGAATTTAATTTGTTTTTTGTTTTGTATTTATATCCCAAGTTTTCTCTTCCTAACAACTTTTGTTTTTGTTTAATTTTATTTACGGGATAAGATTCTAGGGCTTCTAGTCTTCCAGAGAATATTTATTTTTTGATATATAAGATTCACTTTAACATGAACTTTTTATTCTCGAAATTTTATTTTTGATAAATAAGATTCACTTTAGCATGAACATATATATATTTCATATTTGCCTTCCGTCGTTACGTACTTACGAGTTACTGATTCACTGGTCAACTAAAAACTAAAAAGTCAAAATTGTACCAAAAGACGAAAAAGCCCCCTTTTGATTTTTTTTTATTTACACCAAAACTTTCTCACGGATTTGTCCGATTTCTTCAAAATTTCTCAGTCGTCTTTGTTCGCCGGAGAGAGAGAAGGAGATAATGGAAGTAAGATCTGCAACGAAGCTTCAGTGCCAACGTATTGGCTGCAACGCCATGTTCACCGATGATGAGAATCCTGAAGGTTCTTGTCACTTTCATGCTTCTGTACGTCTTCTTTCCCCTCTCACTTTTCTCTTCAATCGATTCTTCTCTTTCGTTTCAAGTCTTCGTTAGTTTCTGCAAAATCCTTTGATTAGTTACCTTCCTTATTTTTCAATATATTCGGATACACTTTAGGTTCTTTTGAATTTGTGAAGCATGTGTGGCGAATCTCTGACGAATTGCGGATTTTATCATGTGTGGTTGCGAATTTTGAATTTGATGATTTTGATCTTGAGAAGATGATATGCTAATGGTTAATTAGGTGAATAATTAGCTGATTGACATGTACATATCATATGGTTGTAGTGTAGCCTTGAACACAGCTTTTAGTTCTCTAATTGTAATTGAGTGAGCTGGGAGAGCTTATTAGACTGACATTGATGATTTTGACCTTGATCTGATGATTTGCAAGTGGTTAATTAGGTTTTGATTAGCTGATTGGTTACATGTAGATTTCATATAGGTGTAAGTAAGCCTTGAACACAGCTTTGATTCTCTAATTGTCAAGTTTAAATTATGTTTTGTTCTTTCATCCTTTGAGTTTAGTGAACTCAGTGAGCTGGGAGAGCTTATAAGATTGTCCATGGAAGGGTAAATAGAACACACTTGATGGAAGGAAACAAAAGTATAATTGTGTAATATTGAACAGTATATATAGATGGAAACAACTATACAATGCAAGTATTAGATCTTTTGGCACCGTCAATGGCTATGTGAGGGAGAGTGTACATGCAGCAACTTTTGAATTTTTTGCTTGCAACTTTCTTCACAAGTCTGTCATATAGGTGTAAACCTTGAACACAGCTTTAATTCAATAATTGTCATGTTTAAATTATTTGTTTGCTTGCAACTTTTGAATTTAGTAAGGTGGTAGAGCTCGTTAGACTGTGTCCATGAAAGGTTAAATAGAACAATTGATGGAAGGAAACAAAAGTATAGTTTTATAAAAGAGAACAGCCTATATATAGAGGGAAACAACAATAGATTGCAAGCATTATGCATCATTTGGCTTCGTCTGGTTGCGTAACCGGCCTATGCTTCCTGCGTATACAACTCTTCATTTCAACCTCTTACCCTCTGTATTATTGTGTCTTTCATTCTTCTCTATCTCTTGGAGATTTTATTGTAATTTATTTTCTTTTACTACTTTTTTCCGGTGTGCCTGGGGATGGTCTTTTCACTGACGACCGGTTTTTGTTCAAGCAGGGAGTAAGTCACATATACTCTTCAAATACTGTTTATGTTTTTTTTGTTTTTTTTGTTTCACAGTCATTTGCTCAGAGAATTATAGCTAGAAATGTTCAAACTTGCAGCCATATTTTCACGATGGAATGAAAGAGTGGAGCTGCTGCAAGCAAAGAAGTCATGATTTCAGTTTGTTCTTGGAAATTCCAGGGTAATAATACCTCCTCATCGAAGAAGTCATGCTATCTTTCATGTATGCAGGATGTGCTTTATTGCAAACACTGATACTTGTTTTTTTGTCTTGCAATGAAGATGTAAAACAGGTAAACATACAACTGAGAAACCAGTCCTGGCCAAACCGGCTCCAAAACAACCTGTTGCGGCTCCTACTTCATCTCCAAATGCCAATGCAGCAGCAACAAAAGACTCTTGCTCCAGATGCCGGCAAGGCTTCTTCTGCTCAGACCATGGTTGGTATCTTTACTCTCTCCGGTTTAAATTCTCTCTGCAAATTGGTGAATGCAAGAAATCTTTATCTAACGTTTGTGTCCCTACCACACAGGATCCCAACCCAAAGAACAGATCAAGCAGACCCTGAACACACCAGTACAAGCAAAAGAAGAAAAGATTGAATCCTTAGCACCTCCAATTAAAAAAGTTGTTATAGACATTAATCAACCGCAAGTCTGCAACAACAAAGGATGTGGCAAAACATTCAAAGAAAGAGACAATCACGAGACTGCATGTAGCTTTCATCCAGGTCCTCCAGTCTTCCACGACAGACTGAAAGGAGTGCGTAACACCTTTCTTTGCTCACTAACCCTTTTCTTTAGCTTTTGAGTTTGTATTGAATTATATCAGTATTTTCCTTGTGCAGTGGAAATGCTGCGATGTTCACGTGAACGAGTTTGACGAGTTCATGGAAATACCGCCTTGCACTAAAGGTTGGCATAGCAGCAGCATCCCCGATCAGGCCGTCTGATATTTTGTTTCCCTGAGATTTTCAATACAAAAGTGTATCATCTTTTCAATTGACAGATATATGTAATGGTTAACTGCTTATAAAAACTGTTCTGAATGCTTCCATAAAGGCTATATGGTTTATATTTGGATAAAGTTTTGGATGTGATTAGGGGTTTGATTGCTATTTTCAAAACCTTGAGGATCATTCAATAATTTGACCGAAATATTAAAGTGCTATTTAGCTCACTTTTCAAACATAGAGACAAATTACTAATATACAAAATTAATTTGCAAATTTATCTCAAAACTTTTTGTATTTATTCAACAATTTGCCACACATTTTGTCTCTCTCTTTCCACTTCGTTACTCTCAACGAACGGCTCGAACCTCTTCAACGCCGGAGGGCGGAGGCTAACAAACTATTGCCGTTTCCGATGAGGCTAATAGTACCTCTCCGTGGCGTAATCCAAGGCCGTGGTGGTCTCTTTGTCGGTTCTCTCATTCCTTGTTGTCTCGTCTACTTTCTCCAGCTTTACCTAAAACGACGCCGTCCTCCTCCCTCTGACCCGGCGGAATTACCGAGAACGTCGTCACGTTCCAATCTCTACTCTCGCGGGAACTCGATTGGACGAGTTCGAGTCTCCTCTCGAGCGGTTCCTGTGGCGAAACCTTCCGATTCGCCTTATTATATTGGATTGGAGAGAGCCAATACGGATCCGTACGATCGGATTACGAATACGAATGGGATTATTCAGCTTGGATTGGCTGAGAGTACGGTGAGTTTTTAAAATTTTCCGATGTTTTCGTCTCTTTTGTGATGAGGTTCAATCTGATTCATTGAGGATTGCTTTTTGTGAGTTTTGTAGTTGTGCTTTGACTTGCTCCAGAGATGGATGTCTGAGAATATGATGGAGTCGATGATGCAATCTGGTGATGATGGTGAATTCGATATCAGTAGTATCGCCATGTATAAACCTTTTGACGGATTGCTTGAACTCAGAGTGGTAAGTGTAGATAACCATTATTTGACTGATCGATTTGTTTGATTGATATCTTTTCTTTGGCCCTAGGATCACAAATTTGAGTAGAGCTTTATATTACTTTTCAAATATTTAGTGGATTTAGTTAGTTGGCCTTGCTTGGTGGTCACAACACTGTAATTGAACGAAATCAAATTTTTTCTTCTAATTCTTCCTAGCTTGTTTCTTCTATTTTATCATGTTCTGTTTCTTGTTTTGGAACTTTCAGGCCTTTGCTGATTTTATGTCACGAATAATGGGAGGTAATGTGTCATTTGACCCCTCAAACATGGTAATAACAGCCGGTGGGACTCCTGCTATCGAAGTATTGGCCTTCTGTTTGGCAGATCATGGAAATGCTTTTCTAATTCCGACGCCATATTATCCAGGGTAATTTTTTAGCATACACTTCTTGACCAATTGTATCTGATGAAAGTTTTTGACTTAATCACCAGTCTTCTCGTTCTATGCCATGTACTAAGGAAACTGAATTTTTGCAGCTTTGATAGGGATATTAAATTCCGGACAGGAGTAGAGCTTATACCAGTACACTGCCGTAGCTCTGACAATTTTACTGTAACGGTTTCTGCACTGGAACAAGCTTTGAATCAGGCTAGAAAACGAGGAAGCAAGGTTTCTGGCATCCTATTTTCAAACCCATCAAATCCTGTTGGAAACATTCTATCGAGGGAGACGCTTCATGATATTTTGAGATTTGCTCAAGAGAAAAATATTCATGTTATTTCTGATGAAATCTTCGCTGGTTCTGTTTACGGGGACAAAGAGTTTGTTAGCATGGCAGAGATCGCTGACTCGGGGGAATTTGATAAGAGTAGGGTTCATATCATCTATGGCTTATCAAAAGACCTTTCAATTCCTGGTTTTAGAGCTGGAGTCATCTATTCCTTTCATGAAGACGTAGTAAATGCTGCGAAGAAGCTGATGAGATTTTCATCAGTGCCAGTTCCAGTCCAAAGGATACTTATCTCTCTGCTATCGGATGTAAGATTTATTGAGGAATACATGACAGCGCACAGGCAAAGGATCCGGGACAAGCATATTCGGTTTGTTGAAGGTTTGAAACAATTAGGAATTCCTTGTGCTGAGAGTGGTGGCGGGTTGTATTGTTGGGTTAACATGAGCAGTTTACTGACATCCTACAGTGAGAAAGGAGAACTCGAGTTATTTGAGAAGCTATTGACTGTTGCTAAGATTAATGCCACTCCAGGAACAGCCTGTTATTGTATAGAACCAGGATGGTTTAGGTGCTGTTTTACCGCTTTAGCTGATGAAGATATCCCACTGATTGTGGAACGGATCAGACGGCTTACTGAATCTTGAGGTCAAACCAGATCTTGGGTTAGTGCTGTTTTGTTATTTACCGGTAGACATTGTTTTGGCAAGTTGTTAGAGATTTAGAAGATAAGAAAGAGATAAATGATATGAGTTGCTTGTTCTGCAGCTGAAAGCATTCAATATCGCATCTATTTTTACAGTACTGCATGTACAAGTTTCTTGTCTATCAAAAGAGAAAACAACTTCCAAAATTTGCTGTTTCGGGATGCAAATTGTGAGGATTTTTATAAGAGTTTTCTTCTAAATGAGCTTCAACCTGGGTTGGTACTTTTTCCACTCAAGTCCTTCTATCATTTTGATGCCCGGCACAAAGAGGCAGCAGCTATCAGCTCCATTCTTTGTGAATTCCTGCTAGTTTATCCAGGCAAGTGTCAACATTTCAGAATCTTTTTTCGCAATTGAATTTAAATTTAGGTATGAGCGTTGTGTATTTTGGCTTTGGAAGAGACTGAGAGAAAAAATAATTTGAGAGTTTTACCGTGTAAGGATTGTGCTTTCTCATTTCAACAGCTCTTCTCATATAACTTCTTCTTCGGCTCATCATTATTAGCTCCCCAAGTGTCTGTGGCGCCCTCACAGGAAAGCCAATATTCATGTTGTCAGATTCTGTAGTAGGCTTCACTTCGCTAGGCAAAGGATGGGTAGCAACCTGAACATCCTCAGAATAAGCAGCTTTGACCTTTTCCGGTGGAAGAAGACGTGGAAAGAGTTTTTCCAAAAATGAAGCTCCCACAAGGCTTGACGCTCCCGTCATGTAACTGCTCGTACTGTCATCAGATTCATAAGCTGGCGACGTTGGCATTGAGTTCGTCTCTCTATTCAGATTGTCATCAAATTCATCCGCTGCCACCACAGTACCGGATATCGAAACCGAGCGGTTTGCTGCTAATAGAGACGGCACAGAGCTGAAGGAATCACTGCTTGCATCATCAAAAATATCACTGCTGGTTTCAACCTCATCGTACATGGGAGGTGGCGGCAGTGGTTGATCCAGCGGCTCAGGTGGGTTTGTATCAACAAAACAAGGGTATGGCTGTCCAGGAGTTTCTTCCCAATCGAACGGAACCGATGTAACCAGCTTGACCGGAACTGGAACCGGAGGTGGCAATGGAGTCGTGGTGGTTTCCAATGGTGGATGTGGAAGCTGAGGTGGGTCATTTGAGGAAGAAGGGAGCGGTTTACCAGGCGTTTCTTCCCAGCGGAAAGGAACCGATGTGACCAGCTTAACCGGGACTGGGACAGGTGGTGGAAGCGTAGGAGGAGAAGGCACGAAAGTGGCTAGTGAAGGTTGCCAATTCTTCTTGGGGAAGCCAGGCCGTTCTTCCCAAATGAAAGGAACAGAAGGAGGCTGTCTCAATTGTTTTCGTGGTGGCTTCGTTTCTTTGGGTTCCATTTCAGACATTTGCTCGTATCTCTTACGTTGTCCTTTTTATTTATAGGCTTCTTATGTGTTTGATTAGTCAATGAGATGTTGTGTTAGTAACTGAAACCACTTTAGTTTAAAGTGTGTTGTAGGATTAGAGCCAACTATTTTTTGTCATGACTCATGACTATTCACCTAAACCATTTGGTGTCGTGTCACCTAACTTGTAGATCCACTTCATGTTGACTTTATAAAACTTTTATTTTGTGTCATCATTTTCTCCTCCACTTAATCTCACAATCTAATCCATTAATCTTATCTTCAAAATTTTCTTTCAATTGAAATAACTCTGTCATGTCAATATTTGGAGTGTTTGATATGGAGTATGAACATAATGGTATTGAGTCCAAACCCAATTTTGATTTCTCATTTAGGAACACTAGCTTCTTTTCAATTCAATCATAAATAATTCAATATAAGAAAAAGACATATCTACGGACAAGTTCCATCATGATGCTTCGGGGGTAATTGGTCAACTGACAATATACAGTAATGTAAACAAAATATTAGAGGTGTGAATCATGTACCAGATAAACCAACTAACAACTAATAAGAATTAAACTAAGTATGGTAGGGGCTGCGCGAACGCATACCCCCTCTGCCACAAATAATGACGTAGGCTCTTCCGCTTGGGAAGACCTTAGGCTAAGCACCCTTCCTTAATGTGCAATGGAAGTCACTAGCCTAGGCCACTCATCTTCTTGATCACGAGTTGACTCCGTCCAGGTAAGTACTTAGCCCGAACCCACAAGTCTCTCTCTTATCCTCACTGCCCATAGCCTTCTTTGTTTCTTGCAACCGATGTGGGACGTTTTTGCATTAAGCTCTCTACTTTCCGCTGCCGTTTTAACTTCTCGATAAACACAGCGTGTCGTTTTTCTACTCAACTTGCTGAACAACATGTTGTTTTTATAAAACGCGAAAGGCGCATTTGTTTTAATTTTCTACTGGGCCGCTCTCGTTAGCCCACTGTTCGGATCCAACTAACCTAAATTATTATCAAATCAAAATTATACAAAGAAAAAAGTAGAGACTGTGTTAGCTACATGCGGGAACTAACGAGTTGTTGAAGATATGTGTGTGTGTGTGTGTTTTACTGTTTTTATACTAGCTAGCAACAAAAAATCATTGCCAATGAGTTATGCAGATCTCTAAGTTACATAATATATAAGTCAAATCTAAACCTAACTAGGAAATTGTATGTAGAGAACAACTTTAAACTACGGGTTAAGTCACAATGTAACCTTAGGAACAAAAAAAATCACGCAGAGAATGAGAGATTGTTAAACTCTAGTTACAAATATGCTAAACAGAATCCTACGTTTACAAGGTAAAATGATATGAAATTCTAATTATATATTAAATCTAAACACTAATACACATCACCTTAATCTTAACGTTAATATTCCACATATAATCATGTTGATTTCCAAATCCGATCTTGTGAAACAGATTAAATCAGAGTTACGTATTTGAAATTAGAGAATTCATGAGAAATCGACACAATTAAAAGAAGAATTTAACTTAGCGAATAGATTTGAGGGGTTATTTTTTTTTTGCCGTATCCGATTAGGTGAAACGATGATGTTAAATTATGTTGTTGAATTTAGAGAATTCTGGAGAAATCAATAGAAGTAGATGAAAAAATGTATCCAGCAAAGAAATTTGAGAGTTTGGTTTTCATGGTCTAAGTCGTTGAAGAACGAGAGAGCTTTAATTTTGATCGTTAACCCTATATGCGAGAGATAAATCAAACATTTGAAATTTCAAATGAGCTCATGTTTCTAACCGTTAGCACTGGAATTAGTAAACCCCTAACTCTACGATTTTAAATTTCAAATTACATACAAAATTACCAGTCATGAGGAATAGAGAATTAAGTTTGAAAGTGTAAGTGTTTAACCAACGACTTCAACAAGTTAAAAGATTGTTTAACGAGATGGTGTACTTCCATTTCTACCTGTTAGACTTTACTTTTAAAATTACTAAAATACCTCTTTTTATTATACACTAGTTAGTAAAATATATGACTTGAGCAATACTTGTTCAAAATCGTTTTTCTGGTTTTCATTTTAAATTTGGTTCCGTAAAGATATTTGTTATTTTACATGGATCGAACAACTTTTATATAGATATAGTAGGTTATACTGCTAGATATCCCACTTATGGTCGTAGGGACAATTTTTGCATATGTTTCGAAAAAATTGAATTTTTCTAACTTAAATCGGAAAGAAAAAAATAAAGGGAAAGCAGAAAATAAAAAAATTCAAAATTTCTCAACGACGTAAGTACACAATTTCTCAAGTCGTATGGACAATTTTTTTTTTAAAGTGTTTAACTTTCAGATTAATTACACATGTAAGTTACAGATTAATTAGACTCTCAACGATGTAACAGCTCTGACGGGATAACTACACTGATCTTCAAATGTAACAGCTCCGATTTAATCACACGATAATCCACCATCGTGAAAAGCAAAAGGTCTTTAAAAAAATTTATAATGATCGTGTCGATTCCCTAATATGATCAGGTGAAACGGATCGGATGAGAGTTTTGAAATTGAAATTGAACAATTCAGGAAAAATTAGAGAAATAATTATACCCAACAAAGAATTTTGAGTAGTTGAAGAACGAGAAAGTTTTATGATCGTTAACCCTAATGTGCGAGAGATAGCAAACATTGAAATTTCAAATGACCTTCTATTTCTATATGTTAGCACTGGAATTACTAAAGTACCCATAATACTAAGATTTCAATTTCAAATTACATTCTTTTTTTTTGTCATCATTTCAAATTACATATTACCTAAAATATAGAGTAAAATCTTATATTTGTCAATAACAACGGCTTTTACCCGTTAAAAATTGCTTAACACTTTTAACTAGATAATTTTAAACATCTCAAATTCCCATACACTACCATTTTTATTTGTTAGACCGTTACTTTTAAAATTATTAAAATACCATTTTCTGATTATACACACCGGTTAGTAAAGTATATGAGTCTGACAACACTAGTTTATAGTGGTTTTTCCGGTTTTCATTTTGAATTTGGTTTTTATTTTGAATTTGGTTTCATAGAGATAATTTTTATTTTATATGAATCGAACAACTTTTATATAAGTATTTAGTAGGTTATACGGCTTAGTTAGGGACAATTTTTGCATATGTTTTACTAATTTTTTTGGACAAAGTTAAACTTTTCAAACTTCACAAAATCAAGAAAATACTGAGAAAAAATAAAATCAAAACTTCGGTTAAATAGAAACTAATAATTTTGACCAAAAAAAATAGAAACTAATAATAACTTTAATTTTATTAAAATTGCAAAAAATGAATGTAATTAATTAAATCGTTTAAAACATGGATATATGGAGTATATGACATTATTTTGGTGATAAATTATCAAAATAACCATGGTATCAAAGATGTTTTGTACCATCATTTAGCTAATTGATTCTTAAAACATGTGGTTTGATAAAGTTGGATGTTGATTTTTATTTTCCTCATCATCTTCAATTCACAACATACACATTTAAAGTTTTGAATCGAGGGACTGATACAAAACCACAATTAACGCTATAAGCCCTGGTCAAATTAATGATTAAAAAATTAAGATAAACAAAATTAATCAATATTATATATTCTTAATAAAATAGTTGTATATAAAATAACTTTAATGGCTATACAACTCAATTTCCCTACAACTAATCCATCAAAGTATTATGGAAATTGAAAACACGAAACTTAGTTGACTCTTGATCTCTAGCATGAGCTGGACCCATCGAACTATTGATTAGTACTTCTCTAATGTAAAGTCAAAACCAAATTTAAAGCATTTTAGGTGCACTTGATATATTCGACATCTTATTCTATTCTCTAGATTCATTTCATCAATATTCATATAGAACTTTTTTTTTAATTTTATATTTCTTTTCTAATTTCAGCTCCTTCCAACCAACGGAGTAAAGCAGACAACTTTAAAATAAGTATAACTACTAGATACTCCCACATACGGTCCTATATGGACAATTTTTGCATGTTCTTACTACTTTTTGGGGGGAAAATATTAAATTTTCCCAACTTGAATGGAAATAATCAAGAGAAATGGAGAAGAAATCAAATCAAAAAATTTCAGTTAAATCAAAATTTATTGGTAAAGTTAATTTTATTCAACTCGTTTGAAAGAAATGAATGTAACTAAGTTGATTTAAAACATGTGGTTTGATCAAGTTGGATGGTTTTTTTTTTTTCACAACACTCACACTTTTGAGTTTTGAATCCTAGGACTAATACAAACCACAATTAACGCTATAATCACTCATGGTTTTAATCTTATATCTTAAGAAAATAGTTTTTTTTTTTTGGTAGGATCTTAAGAAAATAGTTGTATATAATTTGTAAATAACTTAACCACTCATTTGTGTTCCAAAAATTTCATTTTAAGAGCCGGTTTAGTTCAAATACCATTTGATATGACTAATTGATTAATTCATAGCATTAGCATGTATTCATTCGACAATTACATCTAATCTGTAAGAAACAAAAAATCACTCAAATTCATTCCAATATCTACATTGTTACAACATCACATCATC
Organism: Erysimum cheiranthoides; assembly: GCA_011420285.2. Lineage (NCBI taxonomy): Eukaryota > Viridiplantae > Streptophyta > Magnoliopsida > Brassicales > Brassicaceae > Erysimum > Erysimum cheiranthoides. The sequence continues at coordinate 12,565,446 of CM022181.2, read as the reverse complement.
TTTCTTATATATAAAAATATCCCCACCCAAATCACTTTTATCATTTTCATAATTCGTATTATCAAACTAAACAAAAAAAAATCATCACCAAACAAACAAAAAAAAGACAAAAACTCTACAGTAAAATTAGCTGTAATTAGGAACAGGAGACTGTAGATTGAACAGAGCTTTAGCAGTCATCTCTCTTTCAAATCTCCAGATGTAATTCAATCCAACAAGAAGCTCTGTAATGGCTGCTTCTGTCTTAACTTTATCAGCAAACACAAGTGTCTGAACTAACATCACTCTGTTCTGACTATTTGCTGCTGTCGCCATGTGTTGCTGCTCGAAGCTTCTCTCACTCTGCCACCTAATCATATTCTGCGCCAATGGTAACAACCACCGTAAGATCCTACCTAACGCCGCCTTCCACTCCGTCGCTAAACCACCGTCTGTCGCCGTGAATCCAACTCCTTTTAGCCTCGACCTGAGAGACGATCTCACACTTGCTGGCAACATTGAATACAGATCGTCTCTTGCATCGAGACCTACAAGCTGAGGTTGCTTTATCATCTTCTCCATTACAACTATCAGATTCGCGTAGTGAAGCGCCACGCCAGCTCCGCCGAGAGTTGTCTCCGGTGGTTTTAAAAGTCTTGAGCTTTCTTCAAGAAACGCAGAAGACGACGCCGTTTTGAGTCTTTCCTCGTCGTTTGGGCTCGGGTGAACAAGATTCATCGAGGAAGATGAAGAAGAAAGAGAGCGAGGGAGAGAAGAGACGACTGTATGGCCTGCGGCTGAGGAGAAGACTGATTTGAGTCTAGCGAGTGCTGTGAATACTGATCTTGCGAGAATCAACACGACCGTGTCGAAGCTTTTGTTCCACAGAGATCTATCTTTCAAATACTTGACATGTTGTTTCTGTCTCTCAATCTTGTTCTGTAGATCTATCACTTTCATTACATCTTTCTTGTTCTCGTAATCGTCTTCTTCTTCGAATTCAATCCCAATCTGTAAACTTTGTTTTCTTAGAGAGTTCTCTAATATCGTCATCTCTTCCATCTCTCTATACAAAGCTGTCGTCACACTCACATATCTGTTTCCATTAACAAAAAACAAAATCAATCTCTTTGTGTTTTACTCTGTTTTTTTGCTCTGTTTTTACTCTGTTTTTATATGTTAAGTGTAAAGAAATTTGGTTTACCTTTCGATTTTCTTGTTCTTAGCTTCGGTGTCTTTACAGCTCATGATCCAGCCATGAGGGTCACGACCCATGTCGGCAAACTCATGGAATAAGCGGTGGAAAGAACGGAGGCTCGGGGTGGTGCAGCGACGGCTCAGCCTGGAAACAGAAGTAGCTATGTGGGCAAGACTATCAGCGAGCTCAGCACAGACGAGGCTTAGGTGGAAGGTTTCGTCTCCGGTGACGATTTTGGTGAGGCCTTCTAAAGAGACAGAGTGGTCTCGAAGAGTGAGGAGATTGGAGTCGGTGAGAGAGTGAGTGAGATGGAGAAGTTTGGTCATGAGACGTGCCACTTCGAACGATAAAACTCCGACGGAGGAAGTAGTGGTTGTGATCGGAGGAGATGATCGGAGAGGTCGACGAGAAGTGGGTTTGGAGGAAATAGCGTTTTTGAGTTTTATTAGGAAAGTTTCGAGAGCCATTGTGGTTTTAGAGCAAAGCAAAGCAAAGGAATGATTGATTTGAAGGTGTAAATGGAGATAGTGAATAATGAGAGATATAATCTATAGTTTCTTCTAGGAGAGAATAAAAGGTTGATGTGTGAATGGCTCGTGGGGTGTTCAATCCATCATTACACTTTAGATTTTTTATTAAAAAAAAAAAAAAAGATTTGGTATCAAAATACAATATTTATAGGAATAATGCGTTTTGTTATTCGTTTACATTATTTAAATGATTGGAAGGAATGTAATAAGATGTGTATGTCAACTAGAGTCCTCTTCAGCAATTCTTATTCTATTTATTATTCTTTCATTATCCATATGTACACATACATTTCTTGATCGTAAGAGTACTGACCAATATTTTTAGACCATATTTGTTTCTTTTTTTTCTTTTTTTTGAACAAAAGACCATATTTGTTTCTTTTTACAGAGATCTATAATCTTTTTTGGTCAAATTTTATCTAAAAGATAGAATAAAGATAAGAACACTGTCAAACCCCATAAAAGAAATCAAATTCCAAAATTTGGTTGTACCGTTTTTGTGTAAATGTATGTAAAAAATTAAGAACTGCTGGTTTCCTTTTGTTTAATTCCTTATCCCTTCGTATTTTATGTTCAAACCATCACTTTTTTCATCAAACTTCTTACCATTTTATTTATATTTATATTTACAATTTAAATTCAAAACATTGAGTTTTTTTTTTATATATAAATAGTATTAATAAATCATAAAAATGTCTGACTAATTTCAGAGTGAGCGCATGTATTCGATATAATGTTTCTATAAATTCTTTAAAAATCAATACACCAAAAACCATAATCAAATAGTTTAGAAAGAATCTATAACTAGATTCTAACTTCTTCAACGACAACAAAAAATTAAAAAAAAAATCCAAGATTATAACTTTAAAAGGAGAAAAAAAATCAAATTTATGATCATATATATTCGAGGAAATGCTTGACAACTACACCAATCTACCAAGACTACGAATTAAGTTGGAGTTCGAGAATGAAGTTGAGTAAGCACATGACTCATGAGGAGCAAATAAAGGCGTAACAAAGGCATTACCGTAATCATAATGAGGGTTATATAGTTTATAATATTAACGACAATAATAATTAAAATAAGTTGGAGGATGCATGCGAATGCCAACCAATGGTAAGGCAACCATTTGTGAGGAAGAGAAGTATTGTCGTTAAATGTAGAGGCAAAATCCCATGCCTCCATACTTTCTCTCTCATGTTTTAATATGTGTCTTTATAAAATCTAAACATTCTTATTTGTTTTTTTTTCTCCTATATACATGGATTTTGGATTGAAGAATTTATCAGTTTATGTATGAAGATTTTATCTACATTTGCGTATAAACATGTAAAATATAAAACATGCATTTGCAGACAAACTCTATATATAGATGCATGCATGTTCATATTTTTTAATAATTGTCTCAATCAACAATTATATGTCTTTCACTAATCCATTAGACATATACCTTTCAATTTTCAAACTACAATTCATGCATCTTTTCAGTCTTCCAATACAAGGAGGTGATACCGAACGATGGAGGTACCCACTGCTAACCACCAATACTTTTTGGTAATGTTACGTACTGGCAATAGAGAAACCTTCAGTATATGACTCTTGGTAATGTATATTCCATCAATAATTTGTTGGAATGTTTTTTCTACTAAATTTCTGATAATCTATTTATTAGGAAAAATTATTGTCTAAAAATTTCGAAGGTTTAATTATTTTCGACGATTTGTTAGTAAGAGTTTATTGGTTACCTACAAAATGTGTGTCGGAAATTAACATTATCAATGAATCACAGTCGGTAATTACGTCCACTATATCCGTCCAAAAATCTAAAATTGATGTTTGACTTTTATCGGTAGATTACCGATATATATTATCAATGGATGACATACAATCTTTAAACAATAATTAAAAAAAAAGAGTAATTTATATTATTATATTATAGTTAAATTATAATGTAATGAAAACTTAAAATATAAAATGATCATATTAATTAAAAATTAAAAAAATTACAAAATAGCATGGAAAAACAAATTATACCCACGCATTAAGTAGTCATGGCTTATGCTTTTATATGTACTTTTATTTGGATTTTTCAAAGTAAATGAATCTAAACTAGTTGAACTATTTATTGAGAATGTTATGTAGTACTAATAAACATTAATTGTGTTGGGGCATTTTTCTAATATTTACATGAACTTATTTTTAACAAAAATCAAATAAACTTGTATTAATCCTGCTGATGCACCGGGATTTGTAGTGATTGGAGAAAGAGACATCCCGTCAAATTAGCATGAAGATCCCCGTACACACATTACACATTACATTAATATGTGTGTAACTATATACATGCATATCTTTCGATACCCCACTTGCTTAATTAAAATCTTACTAATGTACTGTACATAAATGGTTAATTAACTGAATACATTCATACTTTGAAATTGCGGAGTTGAATGAGAAGGAAGCTTCGTGAGAGAGTTGGGTTATGAGATTTGAGAACGCATCCCTAAACGATGGCGTTTTTGTCTGCTTTGACCCGATTCACGATTTGTGAAGCCTTAACCTTCTTTTATCATCTCAAGTAATTTTGTCTGCCATTTACATTTCTTTTTTTGTATATGTGTGAAATTTTATAAGAGAAAGAAAGAACAATTGCTGTCTCAAAACGTGTTTCATCCAAAACAGTCTTCACACGCTGCAAATTTTATATACGATATTAATATACTATGGGTCAAATAAACCTTAGATTTTACAAATGAGTCCATTCTACACATCGATTTTACAAAATATTATTAAATTAATTATTTTCTAATATTTTTGGCGTAGGATATGCTTTAGATCTCTATATGTACCACATTCACTTTTAGACTTCACATATAAAATGTGAATACATTTAGCAATGTTATATTTGTTTCGTTTTTTTCTGTTAACATTTAAATCGCATATTAACACAAAGTTTGAATTTAATAAGCTAACACAATGTTTTCTGATGAAAACTAATAAACTAAAATTATGTTCAATATATATATATATATATATATATATATATATATAAATTTCTGATTGTATGTTCAATCATATGTCATAATGCATTACTAAAAATTACATATATCATTCATAGAATAAAATGGGGAAAACAACTATAAGACATGACTATAAAGATGTTCTACATCTATCTATATGGTGTTTTGATAGATTTTTACTTTGATATTTATAACATGATAAGGCTGGAAAATCAGACACAACTTTGCGAAATATGGCCCCGTGATATATGGAACGTACGTCAATATATATATCATAACAATCTTTTTTGTGTGGTATTCTCAACAATTCTTCAAAAAAATTTAGGAGAATCGAAAAAGCTATATAAATCGTGAGATTTTGATATGATTGTAATGGAAGAATTATAGGATGTAGAGTCAAACGGAAGTAGACCCTAAAAAAATTAGCACTAGTTTAGATTCGCCAATAATTTACTAAGTCAATGTTAATAAAATTTAAATATAATCGACTTCGTTAGTCAACCATTTTATAATCAACCAAATTAGTTCTTTGATTGAGAATTGTTTATCTATTTGGTTCTACCCACTTATGGAATGGATTCTTTTTTCATTCGATATACAAATGTTTAATCTAATATGCTATATTCTTATTTTTAGAATATTGACGCATTAACACAACAATATTTTCTTTATATTGATGTACAGTAGTTATGTTTCTTGTAGCATATACAAATACAATAAAGAAAATTTATGAGAAAAGAAGAAGTAAAATAGATACAATCCAATCATAAAGTGATCTAAGAGAAAGGAGGCAAAAGGAGAAATCGCTGACTTGCAACAGTAGAGAAGCAGCCACGCTGCTAAGCATATCACCAACATTCTTTTTCTGACTCCAATTATTTGTTCTTCCATTCTTCTTCCTAAACTTCTAAGAGCATACGCAGTGAGATATCCACAGAGATATATCTCACCAATTAAAATTATTAAAATTAGGAAAGAAAAAGAAAAAGGAAAAAAAGTTTCTCACTCTGTCTCTCTCCTTCCCCTCATTTTCTTTCTCTGTCTCTCTCCTCCTTTTCCACTCAACAACCGAGTGTAAAATAGCAACCGAGTGTATAATCTTTCTATATCTCTCTCCTCCTTTTGCTTATTTTCATATTTTTAATTGCTCACACCCACCCATTAACACCCTTTTAATTAGACCACTGCCCATGGTCTAAGGGGGGTGTATTGGACTTGGTATTTTGAGAGATTTTGGGTTTTTTCTTAAATCATCTGTTATTCAAATAAGGATTTTTAAATCTCTTTTAAAATCTTATGTTATTGAATATGGAATTTGCTTAAAATCATTCAAAATACTATAGAATCCCTTGTTATTCAATCAATAATTTATGGAAATCATATCAAATCTGCTGTTATTCAAAACTTAACAATTTTTTTGAACAACATATAAAAACGGATTTTGGGAGACTTTCTCCACTTTTTTTAGTGTAAAAATAAAAATAGGAAATCACACCTCTAGAGGAGGGATTTCAAAAAAAAATATATCATAAGAACTATCGTTCCTATCTTTTGTCTTTCTTCAATCTCGAAAAGGGTAGTGAGAATTTTGTTAATTCACCTCTCTCTTTTCTTCTCAAATCAATATTCCATCTTCCTCTTTGCTTTCTGTTTTCTTTTGACGACTTTGGTATCTGTTGCACTATGCTTCGTCGAGAAACATACTTTACGAGATTTCTCCGGTGGCTACAGATCGATGGATCAAGAACGACCCAACAACATCATAATCTAACTTTGACTCATCTTCTATAATCTTCAGATTCATGTCTCAGAATCGTTGCATCCGCTTTTTCTCCATCTCTTTTTTTCTCCATTGAATTTCTTTAGATTTCAATTTTCCTTTGTATGTGTATGTAGCCTAAAACTGAATGTAGCAAATTAGATCAGTTGTGAGTTGGTTTGATAGCGATTAGTGATGCTTGGGCTTATACGACTGTCTCGCCAAATTGTTTCTAGGTGTTGGTTGGCCATTTGATTGAGAGTTTAGAGTCTTTCATCAATCAATTATCTCAGGTTTGGTGAATTGTTATGAGAGTAGTAGTTTCATAGCTTTCTTCTTATCTCATACTACAAAATGGGTTTAGGATATATACATGAAATAGTTTGTCTAGGAACTACAAAATGTATACTTTCTATCTCTCTGAGGAGAAAAAGAACAAAAGAGAATTGTGCAGGATCAAGAAAAGAGAAGAATCTGGTGGCGAAAATGGTGCCAATGGAGGAGGAGGTTTGGATGTGGTCGTTGGTTCAACAGTTGCAGTAAATGATGGATGTGAAAGGTGAAGTGTTTGGCTTCATTTGTGTAAACCCCGTTGTTGCATGCATTGCAAGGAACCCAAGCAGGTTTGACTTTTCTAAGCTCCAAAAATCATGGGAAGAAAAGCTTCCAAAGTGATTGGTGATAACTCAGAGGAGAAGTGGAAGAAGGAAGGTCTCAGTGGTAAAGAGAGCGTTGTCAGGAAATAGGAAAGTGACTGAAACACAATTCTTAAAGCTGACTTAAGAAGAAAGACTTGAGTCTTTTGTAACATCAAGTTGAGATTTTTGTAATGAAGAATATGTATTTATGTGAACAAGAAAGAGTGACTGTTTGTAACTTCATCATTTTTATCAACAATCAAGATGAGATCAAATGTGTTTCCTAGATAAATGTGGTACCCAGAAGATCCCTCTTCTCTTTTCATATAACTAGAGAAAAAGACATGTCGATTATTTTCATTTAAAATCGTCTTGATTGTCGACGATAGTGAAGTGAATAAGTGCTGCCGCGACGGAGAATAATTGGAGGTATATAGGCCACGAATGATTGCCGGAGGTACCGAACGGACTTCAAAGCAGTGTAACCGAACAAACTTGTTTGAGTTAATAAAAAGCGTTGTAAAATCACACACAATACTCCCAAATCTTATGAAATTTTAATAATCACTCCCACTAAATCACAAATCATTTTTTCTTTTTTAAATGAAAATCCTAACAAATCAACCAAACAATCCTAAAATTCCACTTAAATCACTCAAAATCTAAATTCCATCAAATCTTTTAAAATCAATAGTTCAATACACCCCCCTAAGTTCACATATTTTAATGCAATCTTTTTCTGTGTAAAACTGTAAATGGTAAACGTTCACATATTTTAATGTAATCTTTTTCTGTGTATAAGGTGAACTTAAATAGTTAAATCAATGATTGTTTGTTAACCCCTCAAGTTAAAGGAGGCAATATTTATTGGCCGTTTAAAGAATAACTGATAATAGGATGTGAATAAAGGATAAACTATGATACAATATTGTTTTGATATCCGGTGAAGAAACGTAACTTCTGTGAGATAAAGAAGAAAAATATAAATATTAACCCTTATGAAAAGTATACGATTCAAAATTTTAATGCAAATATATATATAGGTGAAACATAGTATATCCAATTAGCGATAAATTTATGTCGCTATTTTTTTTTTTGTCAATTTATTATAGCATGTTTTTGTGGTGTTCTACAAATACTTATTTCGCATTTTGATATCTTTATCCTATTTTGGGGGGTGTGGAGTATTTTTGAAACGTGCAAAGTTTACAAATTCCCACCGGCGAAGTGAGTTTTCAAAATCGTTCAATAATTTTCCCAAATCAAATTTCAATAACGGAATAGATTTTAAACAACAAAATGAAAAGAACAAAAAAAGTTGTAAGTAAAATGATGTTACTTTGGTAGACATTCGAAAGTGAAAACAAGATTGGTGGTGGAAAGAGACAACATGTTACTATGATTGTGTTTTTTTTCTTTTCAAACTAGAACTTTTCTAATTTACTTTTTTTTGTACCCTTTGGTTTATCTATCAAGAGTGTGGAGTGTGGAGTGGTGAGTATGTGCACGTGTATGCTCTTTGTGTAATGGACACAATTATCACTCCCTTATCAAGCCTGCCCTTTTGCTTTTTACCATTTTTATAATCTCCATTATTTTACTTAACCCATTTGCAAATTACCATTCAAATTTAAATAACAGAATACTCGAATTAAACAAAGTTGTAATAAAAGGGAGGATTCAAAAGAGACATGAAACAAATAGAGAGTGGAGAAGAATCTTAACATAATCTATAATCCATAAAAAATAAATTACATTGATTGTGTTACAGCATCTGTACAACATATTAAGCAACTCGGCCTTTTTCTTCTTTCTTTGTCGGTCCAGTGATGACACTACGCATTACGATCTGCCTTTCTCTTTGAACTTTCACAAGAAGCTGGTTGCGACAGAGAGGTCAACTAAATTCAAGAGAATCACAGATCGGGTTGTCCCAATCTGATGAGCAAGTTCTAGCTGTTCCTCCAATGGAAGCATCTCGTAACTGCAAAAGTTTTCAAAACCATGACAACTATGATCGTTCTATCATGTGATTTTCTGAGTATTAGCCTATGTTTTCTCTTTACTTTGAGATCATTTTATCATATGGCTGTTACTATTCGTTGAACATATAGAATGTGGGAGAAAACTTACTGGCATAGTAACTCGCAGTCAATTATGCTGTCAGGCCCAGATCGTCGAGCCTTCCCACTTGAGCGGAACTGACGGAAAGAGCGTGGGTTCAGACCTGCAACATGAGGAACAGCATCCACGAGCTTTTTCTGAAGAGACTGTAACCTCCGGAACGTGACCTCATCGAGTGGAGCGATGCAACCAAAACTTCCGTCTAGAGTACCAAATAACAAAGCAAAGCGATTTGTTTTATCCGCGCCAGAGGATGCAACCATCTGCAGACGTAGGAACTTTGTCACATGGGCACCAACATGAAATTCCGCCCTTGAAAGTAGTTTCTGACCCTTCCAGCTCTCTGCCATCTTTGGTGCAAAATATAATATCTGTTGGGGAGATCAGTACAAAGTCAATTTAAGAGTTAGGGTATTTCACAATATTCCATCACGTACATATAAGAGTAAGCCCTGATCTCATCACGTACACACAAAATGCGATACGAGAGAGATAATAACCTGGACATTCTTTTGCTCATCAGAGACAGCCAGGCTAAGCGTACTTCCATCAATCAAGAACTCTGTAGCAAAACAATCAAGGGATCCGAAATCTTTGGCTAGTAAGGTAAGTTGGGACCCTTGTTCCTTCCAGTTAAGAAAGTATATGCTTTTGTGAATATCACCAAGAAGGATGAAATTCTTTACCTGCAAGTAAGGAAAAATTAACAAAGCCAGATCACACAGAAGAAAACTGATCCTCAGAGCCAAGTCAGGTCAGTTTAGTGAAGTTAGCTCATAAAAGCAACACAGCACTAGGCCAACTGGCCAAGGAAGTAAAACGTACAACGTTCATGCTGACTACATAGAGCGGCGGAGCATCAAAGAAGGCAACACCATTTAATTCGGTGCCATTCCATTTGTGCAAGATGATTTTAGGACCAGATGATATTAGTAGATGACCCTGAATGGAGGCTACAGCTGATATAGCACCTTTTAGCTCCCTTGAGTAGACTTCCGTAACCTACAGAAAAATGGCTTCACAATAAATCGAACATCCAAGATGAAAATGAAAGCAAAGAAAAAGATTCATCAGGTTGTAGGCCCAACTAAACATACCACGTTTTGAGAATTGTCCCCATTTTTTCCAAAAGAGAAAAGAAGCACACGGCCCCTTGCAGCAACATCCTCCCCTTGGACATAGGCAGTTCCAACAGCAAGAAGTGTTTCATTCTCCCCTGTGCTTGCATTCTGAAACACCCCAGGGAGTAAGAGAATGTGGCTTAGTTATTGCAACTAAAACAAAGACATTTGATAGATTTGATCCCAGCAATTTTCTTTGATTATCATGTCATAAAGATAGAGAAGATCAACATTCTTCATGAAGGCAGAGAACAACCATATGACATTACGCGGGCTAGTGGCTAACTTACAAGAAGTGTGACAACTCGCACAGTCAGTGCATGTTCTGAGCTCTGCATTGGGATAGTGGCTTTAGTTTCCCAGGGGCCACCAGATCTTTCGGGTTCCAAAATTTGGATTTTAAATTCCTCTATGGTGTAAGTCCGTTGGAGATCATCTGAGCTCAGATTATGGTTGTCAATCTGCTGGCCAGCTTCTTGATCAACTAGTGAAGAAAGAACTTGATTCAATGGCTTGTTGACCTTTAAAAAGAAGAGAACAACGGTATTGCTTGTGTTAATAAGATAGAATAATAAACATCAAACAATGCTGATCAAATAAATAGACAGGTAATACATAATTGGCACTGAACTTTCATTCTTCTCAACAAAAAGAAAATGACTAAAATAAGCATGCAAACATTGCATTAGTTCAGGTGTTCATCTATCAAACAAAGCAAATAAGTATGATCTATTAATATTGCTGCAGCCAAGGAAGTCAACCAAAATCAGGTATCTGTGATATTCATGAAAGAAATTCAGAGAGGCATCCAGTTGAAACCTTTTTTTTCCTGAGGCTTGCTCTCGAAGGGTAAATATGATCATATAAATTAAGAAAAATTCAAGATAGCTAAAAAGGAAAGATGGCGAGCTGGGCAACACACAGTTGCCATCTCAACCACAAAAGAGTTCCAGATTTATTCAAGGCAACCAAAGAGATGCAATTCGGATCAGGTAGAACAATTTAGAACATATTATTATGCTAAGCGCTCACCGGATATGATACTATCAGCGGGTACAAGTTATTCTCCGCGTAGTAGGTAACTTGGTGAGGCGTGGCCTTCAGAGGTATCTAGACAAAAACATCAGGCATCAACGTGATCAGTCCTTATATACTTATTATTTTCCATGTAATCAACATAAAACAACAGTAAGCAAAGATGATTAAAAAAAACCGGAATTTACCTTCTGCACTGGCCAATAATTATCGTAGATTGATGCTGAAGGTAATTGGCAAATCTTCAAAACACCCTGATATAAGTGAATATAAAATGAATTATCTTGTCAAAGAAATTGATAGTCTAGATGCTACAATAATACAAATAGAAAAGTAACAATAGAAATGAGGCGTAGACACATTATTAAACCTGTGATGTGACATATATGAACCCGTGATTGCAATTCACATTGTGAAGAACAGTAAAGGCCGCAACTGATCCGTCGCACAGCTGAAAAAGTGATAGCATGACATGGAGGAATTGAAATTTTACTATTACTAATCATTGCTTCAGTTCTTTGAGACACAATAACACAAAAATCCTCTTTAGATAAGAGTATCATACCTGTGAATGAAATCGAAGTCGCTCTCTGAACAACATACACCACCCCGGCCTTGAGCCAGAAAGAAAAAACCCCTGGTGACCGCTAATATTCTTGAACATGGTAATTCTTTGAGCTGCAACTCCATCTGAAGTCCCCTCTCTTGTAGAAGTGTCCAAAGGGATGCGCAGAAATTTCAGATTCCTAAGCTTAGAACTACCAGAGGAATTGTAAGCAGCAGGATTTTCTGAAGATACACTATTCTCTGCTTTGGTACCATCAACACCCTCAAATAGGTAAGCATGGTAACAAAGAATTGTGCCATCAGCCAATACTGCAAAGAGAAATGGGCGTGTATGATGCCCAGACCATCTTTGCATAGCTAACTCAACGACCCTTGTTTTCTTAATGTCTTCATTCCTTGCAGAAACATTTTCCTCAGAGTTTTTGTCGAGTTCATACTCTAACTCGTGAATAGGCATATCAGAGAGGTGGCTTCTTCCAGACGCAAATTTATCAACAGAGAAAACACAATTAAAACTAGGCACATCAAATATCTCAAGGGCACCACTTTCGTAACAGAGAACACAGTATATGTCACCCTGATCTCCATCAGCACTATCAACAGCCTCTCCAACTCCAGACGAAAGCCATGCATCAGTGCTAGCTTTCCTTAGCCATGGTTCTGGTCCCTTATCATGGTACAAAGTACAGGCTGATACCTTCCTTTTGGAACCTTCAAGTATAGATGGACTACTTATGGAAACTGTGCAAGTCGAAGGATCTGCAATTCAAAGTTTCATATGAGACTCCTTGAGTAAAACATGTCAAGATGCTCAAGTTAATAATAGATTACACGTCAACTATCGCAATAAGATATATCTCAGTAACATACCTCCAACAAGCAGACGAATACTGTCATCTGTCATTCTAAGTAAAACATATGGATCAGCGATTGAAACAGATGACACAGTGGAACTTTCAGAACCAGAACTGGATTCTGAATTAGGAGCTCCAAAGCTTAATTCTTGATTCATAAAAGAACCATCCAGGATACGAGCACCATGCTCGAACACCTGGATTACCCGACGTCTGAAAAAGAAAGATGGAAATTTATATAATACTGTTTAGTATCTCTTACAGCTGCATGTAGTAGAAACAGCTTAATGACTCAAACGAAGCCATGGATAGAGCATAGTAAACAGCACATGGGGAGGATAACAATATAGATAATTGTAAAGGAAAAAATGATTCTATAACAAACATATGTCAAAAAATGCAGCAAAAACAAAATATGGCAGATAATTACCTTCCAAATAGATTTCCAGCAGCAATTGTTCTTCCCTGAACATAATAGTCAACACTCTCAGTGACTTCTGTGAGAAGGTCAGCAGTTTCAAGTACCTGAAAAACCAACCGTTGAAGGTATTTCTAAGGACAATAGGAGGATCTAATGAAATACGACCAAAACAAAGAAGCAAAATATACCATCGTGCGAGCCTCCAAACTTATAATCAAATAGGCATGATATTCATCTTCATCAGCGGCCATATTAGAAGAATCAACATTATGACCACGGGAGCTCTTGTGATACACTGTCCATATTCCTTTGCAGCCTGGAAGTTCAACCTACCCCACAAGAACATGCGGAATAGAGTGCTTAAGGATCCAAGAGACTAGGTTCATACAGAGCACTACTACGAAAGATCGGTATCCCCCTTTTTCTATCGTAAGCTCCCCTTTTAACTTGCACTTCGAACAGAATATATTTCACTTTTCTTTTTTAGATCGTTACTAAACAGATAAATATTCCAGTGGTGGGTAATAATTGTGAAAAATATAAACCCGCAAGACTGCCTTCTGTTCAGAGCATCCGTCCATGCCATAGTAATGGGAGTAATTGTATAAACTAAAAGGGCAACAAATGGACATTTCCCATTCTTATCATATACCAGAAACAATTTGGGATATAGGCATACCTCAGTAATCATTTCCGGTCTAATTGACTGCCGAAGAACACATAAAGCACCATTCTTCCCATGACCCGAACAGCACACCTAAACGCCAAAATACAGACATTTAGTTTGGCGTTTACAGTTTTTAGACAAATACGAGGCAAGTATGTCAACACTAAAAGTTGTGGAACAAAAGATTTCATTGTTAAGCAAAAGAATACTTCAAAAATAGACGTTTCTGAAACAACCCCATGTTATTTTTGTATAAAACATTTCCACAGCTAGTATTATATAAGAACTACTAAACTAACGGCTCACCAATTCATAGTTGCTCTGTTTGGAAATCCCAGTGGCGTTTGCATCAGCATTAATCCTTAAGCCATATGCAAAATCTTTCACTGGACCAACATTAACTAGTGAATCTCTCACTGCAAATGAAAACGATTTCTGCATTTATTGGAGAAAAAAAAACATGAGAAACTTCATGGAAAGGCGAACATAGGCTATCTAACTCTTATTGACATAATACATTCTGAATTGTTGCAAAGGCAACCTCTTTCTTCAGTAATTAAACTACTAGAGTAATTTTCCGTTCAACGTGAAATTTTCATTATTGAAATTGTTTTATTCTCAGCACAAACAGATAGTGAAATGGAGAATGTTCTGCAAAAGAAACCCAATTCAAATAGTAAGGTCATCTAATGATAGAGAAGGTGGCTTCATCGAAAAGTTTCTAAGAATATGACCCAACCTCAACAGAATATTCTACAAAACTCTTAACCAAGGAAGAACTTGCAACCTGTGCTGAATCGGAGTTACTTGGTGTTGAACCAAACAATGAAAGCTCCTCATTCCCAATTGTATCTTGAAAAGCATCAGAAGATAACCGCAAACGTTTTGCTTGATGACCCTCACCTTCAATATCTTCATCCTGCATAAAATTAGGCAAGAAAATTTTCAAGTTCTGGATTTAAAAGAAGTTACTTTGACCAGCCTAAGAAAGATTGAACTATCACCTCATCTCTCAAACCAGGTAATGATGTTGCAGGCCCAGATCTACAGGAAAATTGCACCAGTAAACTGTCTCCCAACCGGCTACCTAAAAAGAATAGGGAATTTCCAACACTAGTAATGTCCTGCAAGAAATTTGTTATATCATCTTAGGGATTCTCTAATCGAACTGGATCCAAATAGAAGCACAAATATGCTGAAAGAGTATATTGACTAACCGATGCAAGCACAGAGGCTTTTGATTTGGAAAGATCAAGTCTCTGTACAGCACTTCAAGCATGAAAGTAGCAGTCAGTTTAACATATTATAAACAAAATAAGTTGCAGTCAGATTTACAAGCGTCATCAGAAATATTTATAAAAAATCAAAATATTACCGTCCATCATATATAAGAGTCAGCAGCAACAATTCCCCAGATTTCGTTGACAATAGGGCTACATCGTTTGATATCCAGGTTCCATGGGCAGCATCGAGTTCCACACTGAAATTTGATGCAGGCAGTTCTTGACTGAAAGAAATCAGACACACAAAGAAAAAGAAACATGGTTAACAGTATAAACAGAGTTTTACAATTGCTGAAAGTTATTTCTAAGCTATAGGATTCTAAACTAACATTGAGGCAACAAGATTATATCGACAAGCAGAAGCAGGTTTTGAAGAGTGGAGAGTGTGCAGGAAAACTGTACCTGCTATCAGCTGAGGAGGCATAATTGTTCAGTGCCAGAGCACAGGAGGCTGACTACAAAGAATATGGAGAGTCAGATGTATAAGTAATTGTAAGAATTTATCTTCAATAAAAATAAAAATCGAACAGGGTGGAGTGGATGGGAAGAGTTCAGTTTCAAACAACAAACAACCAAAAGCGCCAAAATCTAAGTGAAAACCTACCTGACTATGATAATGGATCGTATTTGCACACAACACAAGCACACCTCCGATCGGAGATGGTACTGCAAGTAGTTTGTAGGCATCATGGGGCAGATTCTGAAACATACCAAGAGAATGGGAATAAGTATAATCAGGGACTAAAGTTTACAGAAGAAATTTTTCAGTAGGCTCAAAAATGGCTCGTTATTCTAGAATTTCTTCCTAAAGAAGGATTAGTCAAGCCTTTGAGCATTCTAAACAAAGAACAAAGAAGAAAAGTCAGCATGCATGTTTTTGATTTCTTAATAGCTGATTGAAAAGCCTAGCCATGAGACAACAGTAAATATACAATAAACTTTTGATATGACTTCAGTTCCTGCTGTCAGCTTACAATATAGATTACTAGAGAAACTCAAATATTTGAATTCTTGGGAAGAAATTTATATTCAAGATAAAAGAGGAAAATCGAGAACATACAATAGCTGACCAGATGACTGGGTGTTGTTTTAACGTTGTATTGATACTAAGAGCAGAAAGCATGCAAGTATGGTGCTTCCATGAAACTCGCCCTGCCCAAGTATGCTCTTCTTCCTGAAGGATGACAATTACAGGCTCAATATAACCTGAACAAAACACAAGATGCAAAAACACATAATCAAAAGAAGAGGCATCACTTAGTTTATCCACATTATGTCTACTAGGAAAGCCAGAATATCTAAAATTTCAGACAGCTAGCTATCAAAAAAACAATACATTTCTCTTGTTTCAACTGTTATCATGACAAGAATGCATCATCTGGATAAAAACGAGGAAATACACAAGTTGTTTGCTATCGTATTGCATCTATAACCAACAAGTTAGTAGGCTAGATCCATTCAAGGAAACAAGATTCAATGCAATTTTAAATGAAAGTTGAACAGCTGAGAAACAATTATCAAAATATATATTACGATTAACTACTGTTTCAGAAATATATCGGGAACCAAAAACAAAACAAAAAATTAGCTGGATCTCCATCGAGAAACCTTGCTTGCTTAACTTACCATGTAGAAAAACAAAATCTTTGACATGTTTCATTTCCAGATCACGCAAGTTGATTATGTAAGATGATTCAACTCGAGCAGCAACTGTCCCTCCGGAACTGAACGCATCATCATCTCCAACTAGTCCAGAACCAACCTGAAACCCAAGTCATAAATCTCTTAAAAGAAAAGAATGAAGGTTGAAAACTTTAGAAAATGAAGTAACGGTTAAAATAAAGTTAATCAAGAATGCCAAAAAAATAAACCTGGGAAGCCTTGAGTATGATCATCTGCAAACCGTAAACAAGAACGCCGCCACACCTGCCTTGAGGATCCACTTTTACCAAGGGGCCTCTAGGAAAGGACTCTCTTCCTCTTTTCAGATGAAGCCAATCTGGACCCTCAAAACAATGCATTGATCTGAACAGGAACCACATATCCATTAGTATTTGTTGAAGTCAAGTATTATGAGCCAATGCAATGCTACATAAGTAACATAACTTGCATCGCTAGAAGAAACAACCAGACAAAGAAACACCAATGATGCTTCAGTTAAAATAACAGTTGGACATAGAACATTTCATAAAAACTGTTCTATATGTCAAAAGAAACAGTCCCCGATGCAATCAAGCAAAGCAAATGCAACTCAGAGGAGACAGAGCTGAAACTAAAGCTGAATCAATTTGTGTATCGACCAAAACCAACAAAAGAAGAACACTCTTACGTCATTCTAAGGCCGTGAATTGAATCATCAAACTCAAGAACCGAAATTTTGGCGTCACGAAATGTCAATACGATCGAACCTCTCCCTTTAGAAGAATTACCACCTCCCATAGGTAAAACCGCAATTGACTCAACGTTACCGTGCAACCTACAATCCAATACAAAACCACATCGTCACTTCAAAATCAAAGTCCAGATTGGAGTAATTTAGGTGGTACACTATTTGTCAACAAACACGTACCTATAATGGCACACAAGCTCAAGAGAAACACCAGAGACACCATCCATAACTCCACCACGCTTAACAAGCTTGGGATTCCTCAGGTCCTGACTATTTCCTTCCTCTTGAGCCCTAACGATGTAGACCTCAAGGATATTTCCGGCGGTAATAACGACGTTGGGCAATGGACCGATACCTCGCTTAGGATTAGGCCACTCGGCATCAAGTTCATCATCGCCGGAAACAATCGGAATTTGTGACGTTGAATCGGAGAGAGAGTGGGTGATAAAGCCGGAGGCACAGTTCTCGACGCCGGTCGGCAAATGCATCATCTTGAAGGCCGCGAAACTCATCTTCACTACCGGAATCTGGGATTCAGAGATTCGAATTTTCAGATGGAGTTGAGAATTGAAATTGATAAAAGTTTGAAATTAATGGTTTAAGAGTGACTGAGCATTGCAATTAGGGTCTTCGATGTGAGAGCGAAGGATTTTGATAATTCTTTAAACCCTTTCACGGGTTTTTTTAATTTTTAACGTTTTTGTTCATAAAATTTCTTTGGAAAAAAAAAAGGGGGTTAAATTTTTTTTTTTGTATGAAGGAACAATTCTCTTTTAACTTGATCTGACAATTATGTGTCTACAAAAAAAGTACATAGACTTTCTTTTTTTTTGGTAGTGACCACAAAAAATTAGATGAGTAATGAATATTGTTTCTACACTAATAGAGGTGAAGTTACTCTACTACGTGTTTATTCATCTATTTATTCTTAATTTTTTAGTCTTTTATTGCTTATTATCTTTCTTTATAGCATATTTTCGGCCAAAAATTCATCACAATGAACTTGATATGACTGAGTCAAAATGAAGTATGGTTGTCACTTGAATGAGAATAATTGATTTAGAACAAAGGAGATATCGTTGTGGTTTGAGGCGTAAAAGAAGATGAGAGCAGACTTCGAAGTTAGAATGAGGACGAGAGTAATTGATTTTATTATGATGAAGATATAAATGTTAATAAATTAAATATCAAATGTAAGAAGAGCTATTATGTGAGTTATGACTGCTGAAATGTAATTTATAAAAATATTAACAATCGAAATAAGTGATTTAAACAATTGATGAGTTTTTTCTTTTTTAACATTGAATTGTTGATAATGTAGATGACTCGATGCATAAGAATTGAGAAGAGAGGATACTGCATTCCTTTTTTTTTGTCAACGAGGATACTGCATTCATTATCTTTCTTTTTTTTTTATGTGCAAAGTGCATTCATTATCTAATATCAAAGTATACCATGAAAACAAATTTATTCTACAAATACTACATTGCAACATAAAAATAGTGGATTTCACACCATGATTTTGATTTTTGGGAATAAACATAGAGCATAATTTATTTTATTAGGAACAAATTATAATTTCCACAAATAATAAAATGAAATATGTATATTTTCGTCACAAAATGTTGTGAAAAAAATCAGAAAATGTTATCAATGATTTAAGTTTCGCTATTGCCTTAAAATATATATTGTAATATATTATCTTGGATAAATTTTTCATTTTCATTTTCTTTTTAGTTCTAAAAAATCTTTATTTTTGAATACAAAATTTTTTATCAAAAATATTTAGAAATAGAAGTATTCATAAAATATGTTTTAAGTTTTATGAGTTTCATGGTTTTGTGTATATATATAAGAGATAAAAAGGAAGTAAAAATCTTAGATAGAGAAAGATCTTTTAAGTTTCACTAAGAATATAGAAAGGATATTTTTGTTATGATTCTAGTGTCTCTTCAATTTATTTGATTTGGGGAAAGCACGAAATTATTACATTTTATAGGTGCATGCGGCAGGAAACACAATGATGAAACCTACAAAAAAAAAAGAAATCATTAAAATTGATTTGGTTAAAAAGATCGATGCAAGATTAATTGGAAAAAACCCCAAAACAGAGAAAACATTGAACTCTCTGTTTCCTCTGTTCGCTTGAGCTTGTCTCGACCAAAAGAAGAAAACTTATTCAACTCTCTTCAACGCTTTTCTCTTCACATGGCTGCTTTAAGTGTCAGTATCATCATCTTCATCATCTTCATCTTCTTCATCTTCTCTTTCTCTCAAAATTCCAAAAAATGGTTAGTAGAAAGATGCTTAGAGTGTTTGTGGAAGCTATCCATGATGAGATACTTTTTTGGGCTCCAAAGCCAAGGTTTGTCTTCTCTGAGTTTTGGCATGCTTTGGGCACCAAGGGAGCTCAACAAGTTGTGTTGGAGGGTGAGAAAGAGAAGCTTGAAGGGAAGGTTGCTGAGATTGCGTGGGATAAAGATGGAGCGGTTTGTGTTACATACCCTGATGTAATACATCAGTTTAAGTTGGAGTATGGTCACATCAACTACATGAAGGTCACTACTTCTGCATATGGTGACGAAAACGACAGTTTCAACACAAAACTTTTTGAAAAATAATTGACCTTGAAAAAGTCATGCAAAGTAAGATCGATGGTATATTCTTGATTTGATCCAAACTAACTGAGTAGTACTAAACCACCTTCAACAATATCTAAAAAAAACAAACATCTAACAGTTTATAAGTTGCAAGTTTAATTTTCTTCATTTTAGTTTCATCTTTGTTTGTGTAGTTTCATTTTAAGTTTGTATGTTGTTGGCTCAACATATATTAGGTTTATAAATATATTAGTAATTTTAGCCTTTTAGGTCTTTAAATTTTGAGTAGTTGTTATTTATAATTCATTACTTAATGCAATTTTGGTAATTTTCACGTTGGTAATAATCACTAATGTTTTAGCCAATTTACCTTATTTGTTTGGAGTGATCACTATAGTTATAACTTGTGCTCACTTTTAGTGGTTAAATTATTGTTTCACTAATGTAATAAAGTTGCTTAACTTTATAAAAAAAAAAAAAATTCTAACATAGTATGAGGAAAAAAAAATCATAGTACATGAAAACACAAAATTTCTAAATTCTTCGATCATTAATTTTAGTTCTCGCGATAGATGTAGAGCTAGAACACTAACATTAAACAAATCTTAAAAATGCATCTTAACTTAGCTACTAGAATTTTCATTCACATAACAAATTTGTTAATTAGAAGAAGAAAAATAACATGAAAAAACACAAATAAAAAAAGCTCAGATTCGTCATACTTATCACCAAACTCGTTAAAACATTCGATAAAACCAACTAATTTGGTAACGATGATTCTATTTACTGTGCTGATTTGTAATGGGCTTGTCTCTTTTAAATTGGGCTTCGACTAAAAACAAACTAAAGCCTTTTTTCTGTCGGCCACCAAAAACAAACTAAAGCCTAGGGTCGGGCTTTTGTAATTCTTTATTTCTCATCAATTTAAATTGCAAACCTAAAAAAAAAACTAATTTGGTAATGATCTGCAAACGATGGACATGATGAGCAGCAGTGAAGAAGGATAAATATTTTTAGAGTTTTTTTTTTTGGTCAACCATTTGTTTTTTATTATTGATTAACTAAAATAAATATATTCGTCAACTGCATTTTTTATTGTCTATTGATAATGTCATAATGACAACTAATTACATACTAGTAATTAAAGAGAAAAGATTTGTAAAATATGCATGTATAGTACGAGTAAAATTCGACTTCAATACTTTGTAATTGTAATATTTCTTTTCTTAAATGTAGAGACTATAGTATTAAAAAAAAAAAAAAAAAACAAATTCTCTTTCCACGCTTCTGAATTAATCTTTCTCAAACTTGCAGATCTTCTAGATTTAATTAATTCCTCTTCCAAAGCAAAAGCTTCTTCTTCGATCTTCCACGTCTCGGTTTCAATTCTAAATGTAAGTTTTACTCTGATTCTTTTCTCCATTGATCTCAAACTAGATCGCAAATTAATCTATAGAGATCGGTAAACAAATCGTAAAAATCGAAACTTTATTAATTATTATGATCGCAAATTATCGTTCAATGATAAATGATTGCTCTGTTTTTTATAGGTTGTGTGCAGAAAAATCATGACTTTGGCTTCTCCTCGAGTTTCAATCTCAAAGACTCAGTTGTTTCCTAGAAAAGTTTCTTCAATTGCATTTGCTATTGGTGGATTAGTTTCTTTCGTCATCTTCGCTTCTCTGCTTCTTTTCACGTATCCCATTGGTTCCTCTGTTACTGACTATTTCTCCGGAACAGAGACCACTCAAAATGTCCAATTTCATCATAGTATTAATCCTGATTCTACCTCAGACTCACCTCCATTGAAACAAGATAGTGATGATAAGTTGCTTCCAAAGGAACCTCATGATTCGAACGATGTTAGGTTAGGTGAAGAAACGAACTCAAGCAAGTCTTCAAATGTTTCAATGGATGAAGAAGCTACACAACAAGATCATGTAGAAAAAGGTAACGTTAATTTTTAATCCTCAACTAGTTTCTATTTTAATGATAGCTTATAATTTTCTCTAATAGATTATTAGTAGCCACATTTATGTATGCTAAGTTAAGTAGCTCTTTAATGATGCATTTGACTTAGTTACATCAGGACGATCCTTATTTGGTAGCTAATTCATTGACAAAAGACCAATGTTTCTAATTAATGATGCATTTAACTCGAGTCCTGATTTAATTAACTGATTTGGCAAACATATAACTGCCGTTTGACTTGTGCAAAAAATGTTGGTGATTGATTGAATAGTAGTAGACAATTTTGTTTCATTCATGTCTTCTCTAAGGATCTTAGCTTTTTTAAAATTGTGTTATCACTTCTCTCAATGAAGCTTTTGCTGACCATTTTGCAGAATGTGATTTATATCATGGTAACTGGTTTTATGATCCGATGGGACCGTTGTACACGAACAACTCTTGCCCTCTTCTGACACAGATGCAAAACTGTCAGGGCAATGGAAGACCTGACAAGGGATATGAGAACTGGAGATGGAAACCGTCTCAGTGTGATCTTCCACGGTTTGATGCCAAGAAATTTCTCCAGCTAATGAGAGGCAAAACACTAGCTTTTATAGGCGATTCAGTAGCTCGTAATCAGATGGAGTCCATGATGTGCCTTCTTTGGCAGGCAAGTGTTTCCTTTTACTTTGTGTCATTATATAGAGCTTCTTTATGCTTCCAAGAGTTTGTGTTTGTCTATATGATTAAACTTTCAGATGATGTTGTTTTTAGGTAGAAACTCCAGTCAACCGTGGGAACCGAAAGATGCAGAGATGGTATTTCAGGTCATCATCAGTAATGATAGCTAGGATGTGGTCATCTTGGCTCGTCCATCAGTTCAACGAACCGTTTAGTTTTGCTCCAGAAGGTGTAACCAAACTCAAGCTCGACCAACCCGATGAGCGCATAATTGAAGCTCTTCCAAAATTCGATGTGGTTGTACTTTCATCAGGTCACTGGTTTGCAAAACAGTCTGTCTACATTTTAAATGACGAGATTGTTGGAGGCCAGTTATGGTGGCCGGACAAATCAAAGCCCGCAAAGGTCAACAACGTCGAAGCATTCGGTATCTCTGTAGAAACAATCCTAACGGCAATGGCTAAACACCCAAACTACAAAGGTCTAACCATCTTACGTACTTGGTCGCCTGATCATTATGAGGGCGGTGCATGGAACACTGGTGGGTCGTGTACAGGTAAAGTAGAGCCGCTTTCTACCGGGAAGTTGGTTAAAAACGGATTCACAGAGATAATGCATGAGAAGCAAGCAACAGGGTTTCACCGAGCTGTGGCGGATGATAAACTCGGGAATAGATCGAAGAAGCTGAAGCTAATGGATATCACTGAGGCTTTTGGTTATCGCCACGACGGTCATCCTGGCCCGTACAGGAGCCCTGACCCGAAAAAGATCACAAAACGTGGACCAGATGGTCAGCCTCCTCCACAAGACTGCTTGCACTGGTGCATGCCAGGGCCGGTAGACACTTGGAACGAGATGGTTTTGGAGATTATAAGGAGAGATTTGGAAGGCAGACAAAGTACACCATCATCTTGATCTAGGAGCAAAGGAGATATATTTATAGATACGTACAAGAGAGTTTATTCATACGTACAAGAGAGTTTATTCATCCCAAAATTCTATACCACATCCTTTTATCTTTTGGACTGAATATGGAGAAGTTTCTGTGTAGGAACCTTCATACATACGGTAGTAAAAACAAACTTCTATGTCATCAGTGTCCAACTCAGAGGGACATTCAATTATATCTTTCGTCGGGAACCGAAAGTTGAAGATAAGCAGATGATCCATCTTATTCAAGTCCCTGTGAAAATGTAATTTACGCACGACACGTTTGTCTCTGAAATAGCAGAGCACCCCAACCCATGATGCATTAAACTTGGGGTCAGTGGGAGGTTCTAGCACAATGCAAGCCTTAAGTCCAACAAATTCCTCAGAAAGGTAGCACTCAGGTAATGGAATAGATAATGAACTTCCACAATCTTGATGCATGAAGTTCTTAGGCACTTTTCCACCTGGTAAGACCGCGTACTCGTAATCTGAGTCTAGGATGAGTGTCTCTGCATCTCTATCCAAAGCGAAGCAGTTATCGAAGTTTAGATGAGCCTCTGGATTGTTGAAGAAGTGAAAGATACCTCGGAGAGACTTATAAATCTTTTTGCATGTTAATAAGAACTTTACGAGTAGTCCACACAATGAAAACACTGTAAGAGGAAAGATAGCATCCGCGAAGAGTGTTGTCAGATCATCAATGGTGCGTGATATTCTTCTCATCACACTTGAATCATCAAATGATGTGAGTCTTTCACAGTCAGAGAAGTTTACCACCTCGAGACATCTCAATTTAAAAATGTTTGTAGAGATGTTTCTTAACCTCTTGCAACCTCTCGTAGTGAGTGTAGTGAGGTCAGAGAAATCCTCAATCCAAGAAGGAACTTCTTCAATTGCAGTTTCATCGAGGTAGAGACATTCAATGTTCCTTGAAATATGAGGAAACGTTTTCAACTGTGGGCACCCACTAAGATAGAGAGAATTAAGAGATTCCAAGTTCACGACCGTTGAAAGAGCCTCGAGACATATGCATTGTTCCATTTTCAACATCCTCAGCTTACTCAAACTCTGAAGTGAAGAAGGAACCGTCACCAAACTTTTGCAACCATCAAGAAAGAGACATTCAATGCTTCTTGAAATCTGAGGAAAAGTTTTCAACTGTGAACAACCACTGAGATTAAGAGTACAAAGAGATTCCAAGTTCACGTCCGTTGGAAAAGTCTCGAGACGTATGCATCTTTCCATCTTCAACTCCGTCAGCTTTCCTAGACTCTGAATCGAAGAAGGAACCGTCACCAAACTTTTGCAACCATCGAGGCACAACTTCTCTAGATTGGTGGCCATTGAAAGATCCGGAAATTCTTTCAGGTTTTCAGATTCTGAAAGTTCTATCTCCAAAGATTTCCAAGTACTTGTGCTCCTTCCCATAACTTCTCAAGCTTGCTATTTCTCAACGATAAATAATCGAGATACTCGGGACGAAAGTTAGAAGGCAGACTTGTCATCAGTGGACAAAAGTCCCATGCCAATCAAGATGAGTGAGTCTAGACATATTCTCTATCCATAAAGAACTTTCTACGTCCGTTATTGCAGTTCCACCTAGATAAAGCAACGAAACGTTCCTTGAAATCTGAGGAAAACTTCTCAACTGTGAGCATTCTTCGAGATCAAGGCGGTCCAGAGATTCCAAGTTGACTTCAGTTGGAAGAAACTCAAGATTTGAGCAGCTTCTCATATTTAATACCTTAAGATTTTTGAGACTTCGAATTGAGGAAGGAAGTGTCACCAAAGATTTGCAACTACAAAGATCCATTTCCTCTAGATTTATTGCATAAGTAAGATCTGGAATCTCTTTCAAGTTTTCGGAATCAGACACATATCCATATACTTAAGACTTCTAAGTTTCTGAAAACAAAACATGAGAAAAAAAAAACAAATGCATCCATTCAATATGTATCAATCAAGTAATTAAGAAACTCATACATATAACTAATATAAGTATTACCTGAGTTCCTTCCCAAAGCCTCTCAAGCTTACTATACACCATTTTTAGTTCAACGAGAAACTCTGCCTTGAAGTTCGAAGGTATACACTTCAACGAGCATTTATCCCAATATAGTATTCTGAGTTTCCGTGGCAAAGAAGCAAGGCCTTGAGGTAAAGATAATTGGCTTTCACCACTCTCCCGCCACCATTCCTCGGAAATTTTTAAATATCGGAGATTAAGCATACCTTGGAATGAGTTTTCATCTATAGACAGTGGCCCGTTGATTTTTGATGTGTTAAGATATATGCCTAGTACAGTTTCTGTTCCCTGAAATATATACAATCATTACCAATAATCTTAACAATCACAACAATTTATAGTGACTTGCTCATATGTTCTATAGTAATATAATGAAAAGAAATGTAAGAGCTTACGGTTTTATCGGTAATAAACATCAAAGATATCCTCTGCATCCAACAAGAACCGGCGTTTTCCAGGATTGTAAAAAGATTCATCACGAACAATCATTTTACCTAACTTTTGTAGCAAACTATGCATCTCTACAGTTTTGCTCAACGGTGATATACGTATGAGGGACTTCTCAGCCAATATTTTCAAACCAAAGTTAGCAGTATCTCCAAGTACGCTTATAATGTAGTTGACTCCACAACAATTTAGTAAACATGCAATGTAAAGGAAAATTTCTTGATAATTTCCATCTAAACGATCATAGCTAACTCTTAATGTTTTCAAGATTTCTCCATCCAAACTATTTCGAAGATCAGGCAGCATCTCCATCCACTCTTCCTTGTCCCTCCCTTTCAAAGACGAACCAATGATGTTGAGAGCCAAAGGAAGATTACCAACAAGCTCTACAACTTCATTTGCAAGCTGCTTGAAACCACCAAGTGGAGATCGTTTTGGCCAAAAGCAGATTGACATAAAATCCGAAGAGCTAGTTTTCTCGATGGGAACTCCACCTCGTAAACATGATCAATCTTGTGAGACTTGAGAAGTTTCCTATCTTGAGTGGTCACAATAACTCTGCTTCCAGGTCCAAACCACCCGGTTTGTCCCACCAAAGTCTTTAATATCTCCATATTATCAACATCATCAAGAACGATCAAAACTTTCTTATGATTTAGTCTTTGTTTCACCACACCTAATTGGCTTATCTTTATGTCCTTTTGATCTAGAATTTCTGACAGAAATTGCTCTTCCCAACGCAACTTCATGCCATAGTTATCCTCGTTGGTTCTTTTATAAGAACAGAAAATGTGATGGTGGAATTGACTAGAGAGTTGACTAAATAAAATTCTAGCTATTGTAGTCTTACCAATCCCTGAAGGCCCCAAAATCCCTACCATTCTTGCTTCCTCAGATTCCAAGCTCAAGATTGAATTCATTTCCTTTAAATGATCTTCAATTCCAACAAGGTCTCCATAACAATTCAATGGTGTAATAAGTTTATTTATAACATCGTTGGCGATATGTTCAATCATGTTTGCTTCGTTAGGCCTAAAGTCAAATTAATAGTCATATGAAAATTAATTTTTGATGTGATGTATTAAAACAATGAAACTGAACACATACCAGTTGTTAGAATCATGTCCGGCTATACTTGCTACCTCTTCAAGAGCTTCTATCCATTGTTGCTTCAAACCTTCTGTTTTACCTAGGCACGTTTCTTTAAAGTATTCACCAAACTCTCCGGTTTGCTTTCTAACATCAGAAGGATTAACTTCGTAGAAAACCGGTATTACTATTTGAGTCAACTCTTTATAACACTTGTGGATTTCTATCAATTCATTCAAGCACCAGGTTGAAGAAGCATACTTCTTAGAGAACACCACGATTGAGATCATCGAGTTTGTTATTGCTGATAAAAGCTCAGGCGCGATCGCGAGGCTTCTCTTGATGTCGTTGTCTATGAATGTATTGATTGATTTGCGATGAAGCTTCTTGAGAAGGTGGCTGAGGAACGATTTACGGACATCTTCCCCGCTGAAGCTCGGGAAACATCGTATTTCCACGTACGTGAAGAAGAAGAAGAAGAAGAAGAAGAAGAAGCCATGGAAGAGGATAGAGAGAAGAAACCAAAAATATGATTTGATCAGACAGAACTCTTGACACAATTAAATATCATTTACTCTAAAACTTGACCCAAGACTTACATCTAGGTGGTTTCCACTAAAAACCTTAAGATTTGTTTATTTATTTATGTATAGTTTCTTATCTAAAATGAGATGCGTGCATAATTAAGAAAGTTTGTCATGACTCTACAAAAGATTACTCAAATGACAAAATTGACACCATTTTTTAGTTACTAAAATATTTTTCGTATCTCATTGTTCTTTTTATATTACCGTAAATACTAAATAGTTATAATCATAATTTGTGTTTCTAATCCTCCCACGACGAAACCTTAATTACCGTAAATTTTGTTTGTTTGTTCATACATTGCATTTAAATGTTTTTTAAGCAGTGTCGAATAATGCTTCGGACACAAACTCGACATCATGGCACAAAAATACTTCTTTATTCATTTACATATATCTTGGTTATGGCTGAGAGACTGCCTAGCTCTTGTAGCTCGTGTGGTCAGCGATGGCATTAGAAGTGCAACGCTTGACTTGTACGATGCTCGAGCAAGGCATAAAACCAAAAGAAAAAAAAATACAACTTTTGTGTGTATATATGAGGTATTCTAAAATATCTCTTTTTTGGGCAAAAATCAGGAAACAATGACATTGGACTGAATTACTGTAGTCACCTTACCAAAATGTATACAGTATAATCCCACGCCTAAACCAAAACAAATTTCTCAAGTTCATATATTAAACCAATTAGTTACCTTACCGGTCCTCTATTATTCATCCAAGTTGAATTTCTAAGGAACATTAAATCATTTTTATTTTATTTTTTCTTGAATTAGGAAAATGCAAAAGCTTTGGTATTTAGTAAAACCGATCTCTATTGGATTGACTACACTGATCAACAAAGAATATTAAGAAATTTAGTTTTTGGTTAGTTGTGGTATAAAAGTTCAGACCGAAATAATTGAAATTTTATACCGGTCTTTCTCAGAACGGGTTCTTTCAACCGTTGATAGGGTTAACGGTTACGATCTATTTCGTCTACTGAAAACGCGATGCACTGGATTTTAAACTCCCCCAATCAGATTTTGAAATTCAAAAGTTCGAAAAAGTAAAAAAGCCCAATTAACAACAAAAATTAGAAGAGCTGGTTCGGTAACGGACGAAAATCCCAATCTCATCATCATCACTCTCTCAATCTCTCTAAACCAAAACCTTTTACTTCTTTGTAACGGCTCTATTTCTCTCTCTCCCTCTCTCTCTCTCTCTACAGAAACTTCGATCTAGATTTCTAAATTTGGTTCTCTATTTCTAACGTTAATCGAAGAGTTTTATCTGAATCTTCTTCTTCAATCTACTCGCGAAGTTTCAGTAACAGATTCGATTAAACTTCTAAAATCATCATCAGTTCTGGAAAATCTTCGAGAAATCTCCAGTTTCAGGCAAGTAGTATTTGAGTTTCTCTCAATTTCATTTGAAATTTTTGCTTCGGCAATGTCAAAATCAGTTATACATAGTTAGGTTTTCAATCAATTGCTTCGAATTAAGCTGCTATAGATGCTAATTTTGAGAATGACATGGTTTAGGGTTTTGTTTCTCTCTGTTACAGACTGAAGCATTTCGAAATGGCAAGTATTCAAAAAGATCCGATTCTTCAAGTAGAGACAACTTGTGGATCTCTTCTATACGAACTCCAGGTAATTGGGAGATTAAGAGTCATTTTATATGATACTGTTATCTTTCAGTTTTTTTTTTGTGTGAAGTTTTTGTGAGATTTTGTTTGTTTTTGTGCATTAGATTATTTGGGATGAAGTTGGAGAAACAGAAACTGATAGAGATAAGATGTTGCTTGAGCTTGAACGTGAATGTTTGGAAGTATACAGAAGAAAAGTTGACCAAGCTAATCGATGTAGAGCTCAGCTAAGACAAGCAATAGCTGATGCTGAAGCAGAATTAGCTGCAATCTGTTCTGCAATGGGGGAGCGTCCTGTGCATATTAGACAGGTGAGTTATATCATTATGAGTGATGTGATAAGGACTCTCTTAGTCTGTGGTTATGCATTTTTCAACTCTAACCATCTTCTTTTGTATGTGTCAGTCTGATCAAAGCGTTGGGAGCTTGAAACAAGAGCTTGGGACGATTCTTCCTGAACTGGAAGAGATGCAAAAGAGGAAAATTGAAAGAAGAAACCAGTTCATAGTAGTCCTTGAAGAAATAGATAATATCACTAATGATATTAAAGGTCAAGGAGAACATGTTCATACCAAACAACTTATTGATGAGACTGACTTGTCTATGAGAAAGCTTGAAGAGTTACACGGTCAGCTGCAGGCACTTCAGAAGGAGAAGGTGAAATTTCGTTTGAACTTGCATCAGTGGCTTTCTTTGTTTGTTTGATTATTTCAACCTTTAGATTGTACTTTCATTTATTTACTCATTTTGTGTTGTTGTTACCCTCAGAGTGATCGCGTGGAGATGATTCGGAAGCACCTGTGTACTTTGTATTCTCATTGTTCAGTACTTGGAATGGATTTCAATGAGGTTGTTGGCCAAGTGAATCCCACATTAAGTGATCCAGAAGGACCAAGAAGCTTAAGTGATCATACGATTGAGAAATTGGGGGCTGCAGTTCAAAAGCTAAGGGAGGTTAAGATACAGAGAATGCAGAGGGTAAATGTTGATTTACTTTGGCGAATTATATAGAATTTTCTTTGCTGTTGTTGCTCATAGTTGCCTATTGATATGATGTAGCTTCAAGATCTAGCAACAACCATGTTGGAGCTCTGGAATTTGATGGATACACCCATAGAAGAGCAGCAAGAGTATCAACATATTACCTGCAATATAGCTGCATCAGAACATGAAATAACTGAAGCCAATAGTCTCTCTGAAGACTTCATTAAATACGTAAGCTGTGGAGAATTTTTCATGTTACTCTGTTCTATAATTCTATGACCAAACTGATTATTTAAGGTAAGCTTTTCTCATGTTAACATGACTTCCATTGCCATATTCAGGTTGAGACAGAAGTTGTTCGATTGGACGAGGTAAAGACAAGCAAAATGAAAGAACTTGTTCTGAAGAAAAGGTCAGAACTAGAGGACATATGTAGGAAAACCCACTTGTTGCCAGTGTCAGACAATGCTATTGATCAGACTATAGCGGCGATAGAATCTGGTATTGTGGATGCTACAATGGTCCTGGAGCATCTTGAGCAACATATATCTAAGATCAAAGAAGAAGCTTTAAGCCGAAAGGAGATACTTGAAAGGGTCGAGAAATGGTTATCTGCCTGCGATGAAGAAAGTTGGCTTGAAGAATACAACAGGGTTAGAGTCAAAATCACAAAAATCTTTCTAAAGTTACAAAAGCTCGTTACATATTCTGATATATTTCACTCTACAGGATGATAACCGATACAATGCTGGACGAGGAGCTCATCTTACTCTCAAGCGTGCTGAGAAAGCTCGTAATCTTGTTAACAAGCTTCCAGGTAAGTTACTCTTTGTTATCAATATATCCTAAATGTTTATGCTATGAATAAGATTATGAAGGTAGTATTTTTTTCATGTTCATTCATTCAGGTATGGTTGAAGCACTGGCCTCGAAGACAATAGTCTGGGAACAAGAGAAGGGGATTGAGTTTCTCTATGATGGTGTATGAATTCTTTATAAAATCTTTGTTGGTTTCAGTTAACTAATTTTCAATATGTCATAGCTGACCATTTGTAATTCTCTTTACCTGTGTCTAGATTCGTCTACTTTCTATGCTTGAGGAGTATAACTTACTCAGACAGGAAAGAGAGGAAGAACACCGTCGCCAGCGGGTACGTACAAGTCCTCCTTTCTTTTTTGTTACAACCAGAAACTTTTGACCAATATCATCCGCCTAATCCAACTCTATGTGATGCAACTGATTTCATATTAAAGGATCAGAAGAAGCTTCAAGGACAGCTCATAGCAGAACAAGAGGCTCTTTACGGGTCAAAACCGAGCCCATCAAAACCCCTTGGTGGTAAAAAGGCTCCAAGAATGTCAACCGGTGGTGCAACCAACCAAAGACTCTCCTTAGGAGCTGGAATGCATCAGACTCCTAAGCCTAACAAGAAAGCAGATCACCGACAGAATGATGGAGCTTTATCAAATGGTAATCAAGTCTTTTTAATAAATTGTGTAACCTTTGGTTATCATTATAGTATTGTGAGTACATTTCCTAATTGCATTGGTGAATGAATCTTATTCTTGCAGGAAGAAGAGGACTTGACATTGCAGGACTTCCCACAAGGAAACAATCAATGAATCCTTGTGAAGTGTTGCAATCTCCATTAGTTCGCAAACCGTTCTCACCCATTTCGACCACGGTGGTTGCATCAAAGGCCAACATAGCAACTCCTATCAAGAACACCGAAGAGAAGATGATGACGATGATGATGCAAACACCGAAGAGTGTTGCTGCAATGATTCCGATCCCGTCGACACCAGCAACAATCTCTGTCCCTATGCACACTGCACCAACACCCTTCACCACCAGCGCAAGATTGATGTCTGAGAAGCCTGAAGTTGTTGAGTATTCGTTTGAGGAACGAAGACTCGCCTTCATGCTACAGTCGGAATGTGGTTTGGTTTGATCATTCAGCCTTTGGTTTCATTCTTAGTTTTTTTTATTTGTAAAACTCAAACTGATTGTGGTTTGGTTTGTAAAAAAGGTCAATTATGTGATTGGCTTTTTGTTTTAAGTAATCATTTTTACACGTATGGTTTTTTCGAGACTGACAAGAAAATCTCTTCCCTGAACTTGGAACTGTAGCGGAAAACTAGTCAACCTAATTTGTATTGACCACTTGACATTATTATTCGAAATTTCCGCAAATTATTACCTGACTTGTCATGAATTTTTCTGGCTCTATTCGTTTATTCATAAATTTATGTAATTGTGATCAATATTCACAATTTTCTTACATCTTATTCTACTGGTGCATTGACCACTTTTTCGTATCCACGTTGGAGTTCAATCAAACTTGTGGCAACTTAGATTTTACCACTCAACTTTAATCGATTTATATCCATAAATTAATTTCATAGTTATATATATGTCTTTGGCTAGTTTTAAACATTTGGATTGTTTTCTTTTATTTTTTTCTTTTCATCAATAGGAAAAAAATATCTGGATAGTTCAAAATATAGTATGCTGAGTAATTAGATATTTAGGTATCCATCATTTTTTGGACATAAAATAAAGGGTAGTAGCAAATTAGCAATAGATAACACTTTTTTAGCAATAGATGAGATAATATGCATAGCCAACTGGTGTTCAAAAAAAAAAATATATATATATATATATATATGCATAGCCAACTAAAACTCTCATTTAGAAAAACAATTTTTTTTTTGTCAAAAGCAATAACGATAATATTCTCCATCTAGCATAATTTTGATGATTTTTTCAATGTATACATTGTAAAATAAATATAAAAAAAAAAGGCTCAAATGTAAAACATTAATTAAAGGAAATAGGTCAAATTTTAAAAATTTAATAAATATACTTAAGATCAAAAAAAAAGTATTATAGGTTAAATAAATTTGTCATCTGAAAACTTTTTGACGTTTAAGTCAAAAAACGTCAAAAAAGTTTTTCAGATGACAAATTTATTTAACAAAACTTTTTTGACGTTTAAGTCATAATTGAACAAAAAAAAAAAGTCATAATTGGACAACATAACTAACTAGTCGGGATGGTAGTTTGATTATTGACTCACATGAAGATCTAAAATCTAATATGTTGATTGTGAATTTAGAGGTATAGCGTCTGAAATGGAATTAGAACTCTCTAAATCAACGATACAATCCATAACTAAAGTTTTTTTTTGTACTAGTTTCTAGAAACGTACAAGTTCACCATGTACAATTTTGTTCCAAATGAAATCGAGTCTATATATCATCCCAACAACCATCATGAATTGATCAATTATCTAATTCACCCTAAACTCTATTAGGCTTTCTTTGCGGGGACTGAGACATCTAAATGAAAAAATGGATCATTGGTACGGAGCCATACCACTTCTAATGGCAGAGATTAGACAAAGAGATTTGGTAATTGGGAGGCTAAATGGGTCAACGTGTTTTGGGTATAGTCAACGTGGGTAGACTGGAAAAGAAAGAGTGACATGTATAAATGTCTCAAACATTTCTCTTTTTTTTTGTCAAACTTTCTCTTTTCTTTTTCCATTTTAATACGATTGAAAATCTCAAAATCAAAGTCCAATTGTATATAATTAAAAATCTGCCCCTACTCATTTTATTATAAATTAGTTAAACTTTAGCTGTATCCCAAACTCCAAGATTTGTTAGGAGAGGAGTGTAAGTTTTGAATTTTCTAATTAAAACCATTATTATAATTTTTTTTTAAAATTACACTTTTCTCGTTTCTCTCTCTCTCCCCCCTTTTTTTTTTTTATAAAATCAAATTTAATAATGTAATAATATCCGCTCCTTTGATTTTATTTATTTTTTCAATATTTATTATCTCTTTCCATTCTCCTCAAAACCCTAATTTCTCACATCTGTAAAGAAAATTTTCTCCCTAAACTTAACCCACTCGTTGAAAAAAAAAAAAAAAAAAATTCCTTTTTTCTTGCAGGTAATTACGAATGATTTAGGAGAAATTCTTCTGAAATTAAGATTCCGCCATGGAAGCTTTTGATCTTTCTCTTCACTAGTTTTACTTAATTTCAAAAAAAAAAAAAAAAAAAAAAACTCTTCCCCTTTTCTCTGAATCTTAAACGTCCTCTGGATCTTTCCTCTCTTTCTCTCTCTCTCTCTTGTCTATACTTTAAGTGTCTGTCTGTAAGAAGCTTGAATCTGTCGTGATCAACAAGATTCAAGTTCTGTCTTAATTCTCTTTTGGTCTTCTTCTCACAGTTTTCTTCCTTAATTGTCGGAATCAGAATCTCTTTCAGATGGAGGAGAGAGAAGGAACTAACAACAACAACATCACAACCAGTTTTGGTCTGAAACAACAACATGAAGCTCCTCATCTTCCTCCTTCTTCTCATGGTGTTGTTGGTGGTGGTTACCACATGGACCCACCACGGTCTGAAAACCCTAATCTTTTTCCGGTTGGTCAATCCAGCACTCCCTCCTCCGCCGCCGCGGTGAAAGCTTCTGAGAATGCTGCTCCTCCTTTTAGCTTAACAATGCCGGTGGAGAATTCGTCTTCTGAGTTGAAAAAGAAGAGAGGGAGACCAAGAAAGTATAATCCTGATGGCTCACTCGCTGTGACTCTCTCTCCTATGCCTATCTCCTCCTCCGTTCCTTTGTCGTCTGAGTTTGGTTCGAGGAAACGAGGAAGAGGACGAGGTAGAGGAAGAGGACGAGGACGAGGACAAGCAAGTGTTGAGTCTAACAACAACAACAACAATTGGCACAAGAATCCTCAGATTTTCGATTTCAACAACACTCCTAGTCCTGGTATGTACATTGGTCTCTGTAAGATGGCTTTTAATGGATCTTATGCTATATTGGATCTATTTGACTTGCGAAAAAGTTGGAATAAGGACAAATCCATTAAAGTTAGCCAATGTTACTGTCTAGTAAACTGGATTTGTGTGAAAAATAAGGGGTTGAATTTTAAGGGAAAATGCCTAGAAGAGAAGATAGAGAAGATGGGGACTTTTAGGGAAACTAGTTAGGATTCTTTGATGAGAGTGACAGAATCAGAGTGATTAAGAATATATATACACATGTGGAGTTTGTAGCACTGGTTTTGTTACATAAGGATTTAACTTTAACTATTTGCTGTTTTGGTTTTTGTTCATCCTAATATAGCTCTTAATCTTGGTTAGATTTTGTTTATTTATTGTTATTTACGGATTCATTTGATGTTTACTTTGCAGCTGGAGGTCCTGCAGAATTTGCCAATCCAAGTTTTACGCCTCATGTGCTCACAGTAAATCCCGGTGAGGTATGTCCTCGATCTCTTTACTTGTGATTTACTAAATCATTTGTAAGTACGACCTTAATACAAACAGATTATCACTATGGTAATTCATTAAGGTTATTAATCTTGACTAAGTCCTCGAGATTTCTAACTCTTTTTGGACCAACAGGATGTGACAATGAAGATAATGACATTCTCTCAACAAGGGTCTCGTGCTATCTGCATTCTTTCAGCAAACGGTCCCATTTCCAATGTTACGCTTCGTCAATCTTTGACATCTGGTGGTACTCTCACTTATGAGGTCTGCTCTTTCTCTCTTCACTCTCTCTTCAATTTTCTTGAATCTTCTTCTTTTTTTACTAAACTTAGTTAAACAAATTGTGGTCAGGGTCATTTTGAGATTCTTTCTTTGACGGGTTCATTTATACCAAGCGAGAGTGGAGGAACCCGTAGCAGAGCTGGTGGGATGAGTGTCTCTCTTGCAGGCCCAGATGGTCGTGTCTTTGGTGGTGGACTTGCCGGTCTCTTTATAGCCGCTGGTCCTGTTCAGGTAATAACGTAGAATAGGAGGTGTTGATTCTCTCTAATGGACTTGAGTTTATTTTTGGTCTTGTTTTAAGCATTGTTGTTTCGGAATTGGTATATATATTTCAGGTAATGGTAGGGAGTTTTATAGCGGGTCAGGAGGAATTGCAGCAGCAGCAAAAGAAGCAAAGGAGGGAAAGAGTCGGGATCCCGGCTACAACACAAGCATCTAATATCTCATTTGGTGGCTCAGCAGAAGATCCAAAGGCTAGATATGGGATCAACAAGCCTGTTGTTATTCAGCCACCACCTGTGTCCGCACCACCTGTGTCCTTTTCGCATGAGCCAAGTACTAACACAGTCCACAGTTACTATGCAAATAACACAGCTAACCATATCAAGGATCTCTTCTCTTCCCTCCCAGGAGAAGATGAAGAAGAAGATGAGGAGGATTTAGAAGGTGAAGATGATGAAGATTTCGGAGGCCATAGCGAATCTGACACCGAGATTCCAAGCTGATGGTTTGATTGAGTGAATCCGACATTGATCGTGTTCTTGATCTTGAGTTGCTGCTGCGTTTTTCTTTCGGTGCCTTCAGATTCTTTAGAGTGTAATGGTTTTTTTTTTTTTTTTTATCTTCTTTCAGATTTAAGTTGTTTTCTTAAACAGAGATCTCTCACTAAAAAGTTAGGGTTTATTAGAAGATGTAATCTTTAGGGTTCTTTGACTCGTTTCTATCTTTCTATCCCTAAGTGGTTGTTGTAGAAGTGCAAAACTTAGTGTGTTCAAACTGTCTCCTTCAATCAACTCTTCAATGACTTCATTTTGAAACTCAACTGAATTTTATTAGTTGTCTACAATTTACAACTATCCCATTTAAAGCGATGTCTTCATTGAATTAGCATATTAACTTTGTTACTTTAAACTCACTAGTAGTTGTATTCTACCAGTTAAAAGTAGTAGTTGTATTCTACAACTTAAAACTACTACATGTGGATACCAAATACGATAAATCCTCTATAAATAAATACTCGATAAATTAATACACTATAAAAACAATAAAAATTGGTCCCAATTCCACCAAATATAAAACTTAACAAAATTTGATAAAATAATAATTAAAAAAAAATTCTATAAATATATTATCTTATTAATATCTTGTATGATTTAGTGCTTTTTAAAAATTATATAAATATATTATCTCATTAAATCAAATCTCAGTTACATACTAGCAACTCCAAAACGAGACAGTTTGTATAGTCACAAATGCAACAACCTCTCACTGATGAGCAAGCTCAGTACCTCAATGCTAATGTGGAACATAAGTATGCTTTGTATAGGAACCGGGTACGTTTAGAGATCTTATTGTGTGTGTGATCTTTTTTGTTTATTTATGGTATGATTGACGTCTTCAAGTAATAGAGAATGCATGTTTGATGCAGTATGAATATGATAAGCCGTCCAGGACTCTGAAAAGAGATTTGTTGAGGCTATGTAGATACTTTAGCCAACAGCTGAACTTGTTGGACCAGAAAGTCTTAAACAACTCTTCAATGGTGAGTGAGACTGTTTTCTTACTAATTCCTGTTGAACACAAACTGATAAAACATTTCTCGATTGTGTGACTTAGACAGCACTCATGGAAAGTTCGCTGAGTGAGGAGGATGTCGGAGACGTAGTAACATCCAATATCAGTCTCTGTAATGAGGTTTTTCAAGCATTACTTGAGCATCAGAAGTGTTTGACAGATCTCCAGAAAGGTCTTGATTTATCATTACTAAAAAATTTCTGACCACCCTGGTCTTCTTTCCCAAAAAATTCTTTTTAGATTTCAAATATAATTGGCATGACATCTAAAATTTTCCATTTTTTTTCTTAAATTGCAAACTTCTACACATTTTATTGACATTTGAAATTAAACTAGAATTTTGATAATGGAGTCTTTGTTTCTTTTTAGCACTATTTCTTTTCCAAATAAATTGTAGTGCTTATGGGCCAGGTACTTTTGTTAGTTTATATTTACTGTAATATTTTAGGAAATTTGAATCAAAATTTAGCAAACAAACTAAAAATGTGATGTGGTATAATTTGGCTGATTTTTTCCTATGTTAATGTCTCATTGAGTATATTGAAACTTGATAAATTTCCACTTAAATGATATAAGTTTGTGTTAAAATATTCAAAACCGTCCTAGTCTTCTTTATCTTTTTTTTTTTTTGATCAAAGAGTCTTTATCTTAAAGGTAATTTTAGGTTTAAAATTTATTGGAACACCATTTGTTTCTCAAATCGCAAACTTCTAGCTTAAACTATATCTAAAATCAAATAAGAATTTTGATAATGGAATCTTCTTTTTCTAAATTGAGTGTTGTACTCAAATTTGTTTTGTCAACAAAATTAATGAGAAATTTGCGATAGAATTGTTTTTTAATCAAAAAGTTCTCAATAATGTGCGAAAACCGTCCATTATTACTATTTTGCTAACACTAAGACTGTATGAATTCGATAAAACTCATATACCTAGTAGCTGATGAAGTGACAATGATGTGAATCAGAATCAATATGAAAGAAGAAAATAAATAAATAAAGGTTCATAACAAAATATTCAAAAAAATCACAAGTAATTACATCTATAAGACTCCAAAATTTGGCAATCGCATGGTAAATAACAAATTTTATTTTTACCAATTTAAAAAATGATTTGTAAAATAAAAGGATCAATTTCAAGTAAACAATTAAAATTTTTGGATACCGTCATTAGTTGGCCAGTGTTTTATATAATCTGTAAAGATCAATTTGGTCTAGGAAATCATATCATCTTTGTCGGATTTATTCATATGTTAACTTTGTTTTTTTTATTGACGTATGGATTTGATGAACTAAAAAGATGCTTTTATCTCTCTGTCTAACAAACAATAAAATAAAAATAAATTACAATTTCCGCCAACCAAACTAAACTGCATCTTCACAAATTTTTGGGACTCATGCATATTGTATTTTTTAATTAAAAATTTTGTTTTATGCGTTGTTCTTTTTTGTTGGTTTAGCCGTATTTTAATTTTATTTTATTGGAGAACTATGGCTGCAAATTATCCACACAAATCCTTGTTGAATCGGATCAGAAAATATATGATATGTTTTCTGACTTGATTTTATGTTTTGAGTATCAGCATTATTTTGCATATGTTTCTCTTGTAACTTTGTTTTATAGCAAAAGTTCTCTTTTTAACAGTTACAAACTTAAATTATCAAAAAAAAGTTTACAAATTTAATTTTAATTTAATTTAGTATGGTTTTCGATACAATTTAGTTAATTTTAATTTTGAAAAAGATAATTACAATGATGTTATCACTTAGTAGTCACTAATACAGTACTGACTTGTGCACTACCAAAAAATAGTACTGACTTGTGTGTGCTTCACATTCATAGTATTTAGAGTAGTTTTCCATAAGTATAAACAAAACTCTGATTAGTATAAGAGATAATTACTCTTAGTGTTCTCTGATTTCCATTGAGTATTAACTTTACGAATAAATTCTTCAACTCGTCTTCGAAGCACACACTCCACCACTTCGCTCTCATTCTCTTCCAAGCTTCCTTTCTCGTCCTTCTCTAAAAAATCTGAACCGGCTTTCAAACCGGGTTTAGAGGTCACGGATTGCTTAGAACCGGCTGGTTTGAAGGTCACGGATTGCTTAGGACCGGCGGGTTTGGATGAGAGTACCGGCTTAGACATTATTCCTGGTTCTTGTAATCCGGGCTTAGGGGTAAGATTCGACCCAGAGATCAACATGGATTTCTCTAAACCGGATTTGGAAGAGAGAATCGACTCAGATTTCTCCAAACCGGGTTTGGAGGAGGGAAACGACTTAGTGATCAACATGGTTTTCTCAAAACCGGATTTGGAAGAGATAATCGACTCAGATTTCTCCAAACCGGATTTGGAGGAGGAAAACGACTTAGAGATCAACATGGATTTCTCAGAACCGGGTTTGGGAGAGACAATCGACTCAGATTTTTCCAAACCGGGTTTGGAGGAGGGAAACGACTTAGAGATCAACATGGATTTCGCAGAACCGGGTTTGGGAGAGACAATCGACTCAGATATCAACACGGATTCTTCAAAACCGGGTTTGGAAGATAGAACCGATTTTTCAAAACCGGAATTGGAAGAGATAACCGAGTTAGATATCAACAATGAATCTTCAAAACCCGGTTTTGAGGAGAGAACGGAGTCAGAGAACATCACGAATTTCTGAGAACCGGAATTTGGCTTGTCTTGGGAACCCGGTTTAGAGTTGCCCACAAGGATCAAGATGATGATGAAATTGCAGAAAAGGAACATGAATAAAGAATTGGAAGTAGTCTTGTTGACAAGCTCCATAACAGAATCTATCATCTTTGTAATTCAAGAAAACACAGAGACAGAGAGAGAGAGGAGAGAGAGTGAGAAAAAAGAAGAAGAAGAAGAAAGGTTGTTTCTGCGAAAGAGACGGCTAGAGAGAGGTTTAAATCGAAGATGAGACTTCTAAGACAAGTCGATGATGACAAAGACTGCTGAATAAAGTAGTTGGAATCTGATTGTTTAATGACTATTTAAACAAGTGATTAATATTAACTCCTTGCCAGCTAAGTTGTAATAAGTCCTCCTAACAACTAAGTGTTTTAAAACACATGGGTCTTTGCTAATTCAAGTAATTTATTACTACATTGTAAATAAATATACTTGGATGTCCAAAACCCTTTGATATGGACAGAGGGTTCCTCTAATATTAAAGCATGATTGTGATTTGTGAATAAGATTTTTTTATTCATTGGTTTCAACAAGATGATGATGATGTTCATTGCACAAGATGATGTTAATTCCTAGCAGAAAGATGTTTTGTTGAAATGTTATCATAAAAATTTATAACAAAAACTAATTTATGGATTTTTGTAATCATTTTTTTTAATTTGAAAATATAATATGAAAAATTGGGTTATCAACAATTAACCTATACAAAAAAAAAAAAAAAAGACTCCTAAGCACATAAAGTAATTAATTGCTAAAAGCCGTATGTAAGAAGGTGTGAACAGAACAAAATTAATGATCTATTTGATGTAACGTAGATATTTGAAAATTGTTGTCAAGATCAAAAGAAACTAAGGTGGACTTGTGGCTATAAGTGCCCGAGAGACTCTAAAGCAACAAAAGGTCTCAACAATAGGTGCTAACTACTAGTTGTTGTGTCTTTCTCTATTAGTCATGTAAGCGTAATATTGCACGTGTGTAGGTTTGTTACGAGATGGGTGAATGTAAAAAGCTCATGCTCTTTCTTCTTCCTTCTTTGTACCGAAAATCTTGTAAAGAACTAGAAAGAGTGATAGAGAGAGACAAATCTGTAAACGCTTAAGCTTAAGCTCAAGCCAAGATCTCGTGCAATCCAGAGAGTGATCTCCGACGAGAAGTAGGAATCCGGTTTGGATCGGAACTCGATAAACTCTCATTGTCATTTCTTTTCTTTACTTCTTTGTAAGCTCAGAATCGGAACAGCTTGTTTCGTCCTAAACGTGTTTGTCATTTCATTATGTTCCAATGTTTTGATGGGGAGGTAAGATCCCCGGAATCAGTAACTTTTAATTCTTTTATGGTATAAGAAAGAGAATGACTCAACAAAAAATACACACAGAATCAAAACCCATATATGGCACTCGTCGGCTCAACTTTAATGTTCCTCTTCATAAGAGTTCAAGTATTTTGGGTTATTATCTATACCAATTACCATAATAACAATATCACCATGAAAACCATGAAAAAAAAGGAGGCAAAATCCCACAAATTCACACTAGTAAAACTTAATTTAAACCATAATCAGAGAAAGCAAAAGAAACAAGATCAATTCACAACCCAAAGTGAATCTTCCTTTAGACATCGTTGACCTGACTCACCTGAGCACTAGCCGCCTCCATCATACCGTTGCGTATCTGGTCGCTGATGTCCCTCACGTGTCCTGGACCGTGCGGAAGAAACACTGTTGTGTTGTTTGACGAGTTCCCAAGGTCCCGTATTGTGTCAAAGTACTGTGTGATCATGATCAAGTCCATTACTTCTTTGGCTGATGTGCCTTCTACTTTATCAGAGAAGTTCAATATGTTCTCCC
Source organism: Erysimum cheiranthoides (assembly GCA_011420285.2). Taxonomy (NCBI): domain Eukaryota; kingdom Viridiplantae; phylum Streptophyta; class Magnoliopsida; order Brassicales; family Brassicaceae; genus Erysimum; species Erysimum cheiranthoides. The sequence continues at coordinate 12,523,014 of CM022181.2, read as the reverse complement.
TCAATCCGTCCGTGATTGCTTGCCTCTGTCTAGCCACTCCGACACCGCCTAAGTACTTGGCTTCCGCTTCTGCTTCCGCTCTCTTCACTTGGAGAATCTTCTCTGCTTCTCCTTTGTAAACACTCGCAAGCTGGAGCCTTTGTGCTGCATTTTAAATATAAAAATAAAGTCATCAAACTGTAAATTAACTTCCCCTGAACTCTTGACAAAACATACTAATAGAGTCCTATACATAAAAGTATAATTCTTTCTATGCTTCGATGTGTAGGAATCAATAGAGACCTGGCTAATTTCCCCGGTGACGAAAATAAAACTTACCTGCATTGATTTCGTTCATGGCCTTGCGTACAGAGGGATCGGGAAGAATATCGACCATTAGAATGTGCTCAATGCTGTATCCATAAGCACCCATCACCTGAAGAAACAATTCCAATCATGACCATTACAAAACTCACCACCAGTTCCAAAAGCACACTATCTTATATAGCTTTCGAATAAATGTTGTAACTTTTCTTTATGCAATCCAAACATGCCTACTTGATGAATACACTTTATAAAGCTCCAAATTCATCCATTAGTTAGCTGACTAGCTCAAATGCAGGATCACGATAAAACATCAAGAATCTCACAAATGATGAATGAGATAGTGAAGGAACAACATGTTGTACCTTCTCAAGTTCCTCAAGAACAGACTTGGCAACTTCACCCTTTTGTTCAAAAAGAGCATCTAGTGTCATCATTGGAACCAAAGCTCTAACCACTAAAAGATTCAAAACAAAACATACATAGAAGAAATCAAGAATCAAAACAGAGCTAATTACACAACAACAAATAATTATCAAGAAAGAAGCAAAAATTACCATCAAACACATAAGCTTGGATCTGCTCTCTAGGATTTTGAAGCTCATAAAACGCATCATCAGCACTAGCTTTCACAACACGATACTGAATCGAACAAACCAGCTGCACAAATACATTATCCTACAAACAACAAATACACAAACTCAATTTACATAAATTTCAACACATATTAAACCAAAATACCCAAAGAGATCAAAATAAGTGATCAAGAACCTTAGTTTTGGTTTCAATTTTGACATCGAGAGAGTTGATCCTAGTGGAGAGAACTCCAGCGAGCCACTGACCAGCGAGAGGATTAAAGAAATGACATCCAGGCTCAGCTATATGCTCGAATCGACCCCAACGTTCAACCACACCAACGCTCGCTTGATCAATACAACCTCCAAGGATACAATACGTATTCCCCATTTCTACGCGGTACTCAAAAGCTTTTCAAGAAGAAGAAGAAGAAGTCTCCTTTATAAATCTGCACGATTCGTTTCTATGGAAACAAAATGCCAAAATGGTGTTATATGATCAAAGCTTTTTGTTACCGTCCGATCAAGCGGTTGAGAAAATGGACGGTTAGGATGTATGAATGACTATTAGCTATACAATGTGCACGTCACCAATATCTTCCTTTTTTAGATAATAAACGACGACTCTTTTTAGATATTTCTTATATTTCTCTTTTGACCAAGGAAAAGTATTAAGGGAATTTGATATTTTCTGTGCTATCCATTATCCAAGATTAATCCTAAGATTTGCTTTTATAACGGATTAAGATGTTAATATCATTGACTTTATAAATTTGTATCCAGATCTAGATGATACTTTTTAAAAGGCTGAAGAGCTTAACAGAGCAAATCATACAACAAAAGTACAACACATTGAACAGTTTTAAACGTCAATGGGAAAGGGAAAAAGCATCTTCTCTTAACCTAAACACAAGAAAAGACGACTAACAAACCCTTTCCTTGATTCCTAAGGTACATCACAGATTGGTCTCAAAAGAGTTTTCAGAGACAGCTACTACAGTTACTGAGCTCATGAACAACAGCTTCCACGGACGGTCTCTCTATGGGAGATTCATGAGTGCATAGCCACGCGATCCTAGCTAGCTTTGTGGCTTCATATTCAAAGAATCTTCCTTGAAGATTTGGATCGATGTAATCATTGAACCTACAAGCTTCAGTTCCGAGCTTTACTAGATGTCTAACCTTCTGTTTCCCGGAGATAATCTGGAACACAAGTACCCCAAAAGCGTAGACATCGGTTTTCTCGGTGAAACGTCCTGTTGTGGTGTATTCTGGAGCGAGATAGCCCATTGCTGCACTGTCTTTGAGTGCAGAGAAGACAATGTCGTTTGTAAGAAGCGTGTGGAGGCCTGAGTTTGAGAGTAGCGGATTGTATCGCTGGTCGATTAGGACTTTCTCCGCTGAGATGTTTTGGTGAACCAATGCCGGTTTGTTTCCTTTGTATGAATGCAGATAAGCAATCCCTAAAACACACACATGAAACGCATACACAAGAATCAATAAGAAAGAATCAAGAACGCTAAGAAATTGGCTCGGAATAAAAATACCATACCCTTTGCGATGCCTTTGGCGATGGATACTCTCGTGGACCAATCAAGAACATGTGCATCGCCATCTTTGAGATCAAGATAGCTCAGTAGATTTCCATTGGGAGCAAAATCATAGATGAGAAAGCATTCTCCACGGCCTCTTGAACAGCAGAAACCTCTAAGTCTTGACAAGTTTTCATGTTTCAGAGACGCCAACATGTTGAGTCCTTTCAAGAACTCAGGTTCTTCGGATTTGCAACTGGTTTTACTAAACCGTTTGATCGCTACAGCCGAACCATCTCTCAAGATTCCTTTGTAAGTCGCAGAGAAGTTGCTTCTTCCGAGCAAATTCACTTCTGAGAAATACTGTGTAGCAGTTTCAACCTCTTCTAGATTGAACCGAAAGCTCTGGATAACTTCTTGAGCAAAGACACTAAGATTCCTATTGTCTGAAAGTGGATCCCAACCATTGGTATATTCAAGACTGGCCAATGGAGAACCATTGTTCTTCCTATAGCCTCCTCCTACAGTGTTGACACGGGTGTCCGACATTTCATAAGCAGTTGAAAGCTTCTGCTTGCGTCTGCGATAATGCGTGAACAAGAGGATGCTAATAGCAGACAAAGCAATGGTCGAGACAACCAAACCAATAAGGATTGCACCTTGGTGAGATTTTGGAGGAGCATTACAGTTTGTTCCATTACAAGGTAACCGGAGATTAGCTGATTCTGGTATATCCCGGGATGGAAAACCAGTCACGGTTGCACTGTACGGCTTAGGTTCCTCATGAGCTGTGCCATTGCAAGATTTCAAAGGCCAGAACTCAGCTCCACAAAGCCCCAAGTTGTTCTCATAAGCAAAACCTTCATTTAGTCTCTTCAATACTGTCAAATTGGTACAAAAGAGTCAAAGAAACATAAACCAAAATGAGAAACACTACACAAAATAAGTTCATATGAACACTCTTCCATTTGCTATTTCTAACAAATGAGGGAATCAATATATTACCAGGAGGTACATTGCCAGTGAGCGAGTTGTTGCGGATATCGAGAACTCGAAGAAGAGGAGGACCAGCTAATTTAGCTGGTACAGAACCAAACAAGCGATTGAAACTCAAGTCAAGCCTCTCTAGAGCATTTAGATCCCCTAAACTCGCAGGTATAGCACCAGTGAGTTTGTTAGATTGAAGAGCAAGAACACTAAGCTTCCTAAGTGAACCAAGCTCCCTAGGAATGCTTCCTGTCAAATTGTTGTAACAGAGCTGCAAAACTACACAACAATGAAGACCAAACAGAGAACAAAGATCAGATTAACAAAAAGTAGGTTTTGAAGCTCAATTAAGTAGGTTTTAACTTAAAACTGAATTCTAGATTTAGAAACATGGTCCTACTAATAATTCAAGTTCAAATTCAATGCCTTTTGAAGTTAATGCAACATTTATCTACATGAACAAGAATTTAAGACAAGTACAAGTGTCTTCAATACAAGTCCGTATTCGTTTGGGACCAAGTTAAGCAATCAGTGGTTCAAATTTAAAGTTTGCTTCTTAGCACAAAAATCTTGACTATTCTAAATTCTTCTTTATAGGAAAATTACAAAAAGAAAAATCGCAACAAGGGACATGAAAAGGACGTTTTTGATGACAGATCATTAAATCAAAAAATAATTGTACAAACATTTCAAATAATTTCAAACATATTCACTACCCAGAAATAGTGAAGTAACTAAAACCCCTAAAACAAGGAGCACAGATATCTAGATTTCAAATCTCCATTAAACCTTGATTAATCTTGGAACAAGTGTTTTTGCAGAAACCAAAGATCTACAGTGCCAAATTTAGATTAATTAAATAAAATTAAAACTGACCTTGCAAGCCTTGCATCTTCCCAATCTGTGAAGGAATCTCACCGGAGAGATTATTAACATTGAGATAAAGATCCGTAAGCTCTGACAAGTTACCAAGTTCTCTAGGAATGTCTCCAACAAGAGCATTGTAATGCAAGAACAAACCCGTCAAATGTTTAAGCTTTGCAATGTTCGGAGATATTTTACCAGAAAGACCTTTCCCTTGTAAAGATATGTTAGAAACTTGTCCTTTCCAATCACAACCAATGCCTTCGAAGTCTTTACATAGATCTCCATTAATACTCCATGAAGCTAAGTGTTTGTCTTCAGGGTCAAGCTCTGTTTTAATCTCCATCAATGTTGTTAACTCGTCGTTGAGTTCTGCAGCTCCGATTTGGTTACTGAAGTAAAGAAGATGAAGAAGAAGAAGATGAAGTAGCATTTGTGTCGCCGTCATGTTTTTTCTTCTAGGGTTTGAGTTTGAGCTTGAGTATGAAGAAGCTTCAGAGAAGCTAAAGGAGATGTGAAGAATTATAAACTTTATCTTTGTTTTTGTATTCTCTTTCATCGCTGGCTTTAAAAGTTCAGTTTTTCAAGAGAGGAGAGAGAAGATAAAAGACACAGAGATGTCGCGTGCTTTTGTTCTAATTCGGACAAAAGAAAAAAATCAAAAGGAGTGTTTGTGTTTTTTTTCGGAGATACCGGAGATGGTTTAAAGCTGATCGTCCGATATTGTTGTGGTTGATATGAACCGTTAGATTACTTGGGATGTTTTTAGTTATGGTATGTTAGTTTGTACTCGATCTTTTTCTTTTTGATCTTGGTCCACTCTGACTAAGGCATGCATGTTCTCTCTTTTTTAGTTTATTTATATTTCAAATTCTATATCTATCTATCTTTAATATTTAATATTTACTATACTTATAACAAAAAAATTTGTTTTTTTTTTGTTTTTTTTTTTTTTGTCAACCGAAAAAAAAAAAATTGTTTCTTTTAATATTTATATTACTATAGTTCTAACAAAAATAAAAGTTTTATCTAAAATTTACATCTATCATTCAAATTTAAGCTAAATGATAATTATGGTTTTTTGTTTCAACCTTAAAGACACGAGGCCTAATAAAAATAGTATACTGTAATAGATGTTTAGCAAAACTAATATTGCAACGAGAACATATTTAGAGAAAAATACCAAGTCTGAACCTTATAACAATTTGGGCTTTATGTGGAGACAATTTGAAGATTGAAGCACAAGCATCTAAGAAACTGCGACGAATTTGGAATGGGAATCATGTTCTGTGATTTGGGCTTAAACAATATTGAGTACAGCAAGAATAATGAAATTAGGCTCAAGTAAAATGCTAAAGAGGCCCATTAGCGACCACCAAAAAATAAAGGGAAAAAGATATCTAGCTACACCAAGTATGCTACAATACATGGCTACACATCCGAACTTTAAAAATGTATCCCTAACTACACAAACTATATGTATCGCATGCCCACATACACGAACTATATGTAGTCATGTCGCCAACATCACAAACATTTTTTTTCGGCACACCTTTCGCCGGAATCCGGCGTTGACCAGTTTGACCGGCGTTGACCGGCGTTGACCAACATAAATATTCAAAAAAAATAATTTTTTTTTAAGTTTTTAATATTTAGAAAATTATGTTATTGAATCATTTATAATATTGTATAATTAAAAAAATATATACAATATTTAGTATAAAAATATTTTGTATATATATTCAATGCATTGATTTTTATAATTAGTTAGTTCGGATAATTTCAAAAAACTAAATTAAAAATGAAATAAAAACGAATTATGTAAAATAACTGTAGAAACAAAATTAATAACACGTGATTTTTAATTTATTTTTACGTGTTATTAAAAAAAAATTTCGTAACAATTTTAGATACAAAAATTAACAACATATTATACAAAAACCTTTATATTACAATTATTTTACCTAATTGATTTTTATTTTATTTTTAGTTTAGTTTTGAAATTATCGAAACTAACTAATTATAAAAATCAATACATTGAATATATATATAAAATATTTTTATATTAAATATTGTATATATTTTTTTAATTATACAATATTATAAATGATTCAATAACATAATTTTTTAAATATTAAAAACTTAAATTTTTTTTTTTTTGAATATTTATGTTGGTCAACGTCGGTCAACGCCGGTCAAACTGGTCAACGCCGGATTCCGGCGAAAGGTGTACCGGAAAAAAATGTTCGTGATGTTGGCGACATGACTACATATAGTTCGTGTATGTGGGCATGCGATACATATAGTTTGTGTAGTTAGAGATACATTTTTAAAGTTCGGATGTGTAGTCATGTATTGTAGCATACTTCGTGTAGCTAGGTATTTTTTTCCCAAAAATAAAACCAAACCTAGTTTCTGCGTCGGGATTGTTATTATTGAGCTATCGATCATGACATACTTATATGCTCGATTTGAGGAAATTTTCTGTCATTATTTCAGTCACGACTAAAATATATAAAAGAGAACAGAAATCATCCATCTTAGTCAAAAAAGGAACGAAGCTAATATGATTTTACAAGCTTTATTTTGTTTTAATGATGTTACTTTCTCATTTCTTAATGATTATACATAAATCCCTGGTTTCATTTTAATCTTCTGGTATTATTAACTTCAGAGCGGTTAAAAAATTTGCCTTCTACCATATTACTGAAGTAATGCAACATGCATATACTATACTGTAAATGTACTAACTGTAGAAAAGTTATGTTGACTTTTAACTTTTATTATAGTCAACTATTTTCAAAAGTATTTTTTGTTATACAGAAATTCTTTAAGTAATCATCTCTGTTTCTTTTATCATAGACTATAAAGTGTTTTCTTTTCCTTAAATTCTTTTATCACATAGAGATTTTTAGAAAATCCACGAATTTTAAATAGTATTCCCTTTGTTCTACAAAAAATATCATTTTAGAAATATGCACACAGATTAAAAAAAACATTAATTTGTAAGTTGTTTTTTTTTTTAAATACTACATCATTAACTATCTATCTAAACAAAATTCAACCAATAACACAATAAACTACCGAATATAAATAACTAGAAATAGGCCCGCGCGATGCGCGGGTTTGTGTGTTAAAAAATAGTATATGCGTTAACAATAATTTTTATTGAAAAACTTTTTTTAATGTTTTTATTTATGTGGTTGATGATACGTGTAATTTTATAAATGTTTCTAAATTGTAGTTGTGTTTAGATTCATATTATTAGACATTATTATTGTTTTTTTGCTTTCATCGTGACTAATATCATTGATTTGATATTATTTTTTTTTTCAAAATCCCTATGTTATTTCGACTTTTGTAGTTAATTATAAAATTGAAATTTCTTGTGATTTATTCTCTTCTATCATATACTTTATCAAATTAATTACTTTTATTATTGTTTTCGTAGCATCTAAAATTTTTTTTTCACCCACATTGACTATTTCTCCTTTCACATTTTTTAATATACGTACCAAATGTTGTTGGAATTCTATGGATATTATCATCAATTTCTGTCTGATATCTATATGCATATTTTGTTTTAACAACTCTTAATTTTAGATTTTTGGTTTTCTTTTAAGAGTTTTTGTTGAAGATAAATATCTACATGTAACACCAAATATTTTATATAGAAAAATCAAAAGTGATGATTAACACCAAAAAGAACATCAAACTTTCAATGAATATATTTTTTCTTCTAATCTCCAACGCTTTTGAATTTTACTAATATACAATAAATTTTTAATTTGTAGCATAAATTTTGTATTTTACTACTAACAAATATTGTTAGAAATTCTAAATAAGTATTCTATTCTAAAAGAAATACTTTTGATTCTAAGTAAAACGAAATTATCTTAATTTATATTTAACCAATCTCTTTTCATATTTTAAAATATTTTTATCGGTAATAGAATTTTTTACTTTAACACTATTTAAAATTTTTTGAAATATTCATTTTTCTTTAAAACTAAATCATTTTTTATTTTGAGTAAAATTAAACTATCAATTTAAATATTTATCATATTTTTTATCACATATTTTTGTGTGTTGTATTATATTATATTCTATTTATAATAAATCATGTTATTGGTTGTGAACAAATATAATATTTTATTAAAAGATGATGATATAAAAGTATGTGAATTACTTTTTTTTTATTTTAATTTTCTTGTTTTAATAAATAAATTATGTGTAACTTGTATAAAGTAAGATACATAGTTTAACTTCTGATATCAACCAAAATGATTTAAATGGTAATTTGGTTTGAATGCACTCACTAAATACATGAGGTAATGAGTTCGAATCTTTTTAGTGACATTTTGCACCTATTAAAAATTTATGCTGACATGTACGCTGATGCGGACACCCTAAGAGGAGAGAAAACTCTCCTATTATATATATAGATTATAAAACATAAAAAAAATATTAAATTTTGTATTGAAAATTGAAAACAACACTCTTTTTATTAAAAAAAAAAAAAATCTCTAAATCTACCGAAAAGAGAGTCATAAAAGATAGTGACCGGTAGGTTCCAAGAGCAATATGACGAAAATATCTTTTGCAATATTTGTATAATCAACCAATAATTAACCCTTTGGAGTTTGGTCAACCACGGCGGCTTCAAGGGCTTCCACATACTCATGCTTATCCTTCAAATTCAAATTCAAATTGAAGTGACTACTGAAACAACCACGAAAATTCAGCCTCTCTCTCTCAATCATTCATTTCTTATCTGTACAGCAAGTCTCCGAGGAAATGAACAAGAAGTGTCTCCTCTATCTCTCAACAAGTTGCTCTTTTTCTTTTCCCCTTTTTATTTGAGCCTCTCAGTGACTATTATCTTTGAGTAAAACGACCTCGAAACTAGAATTCTCTCTTTCGTTTTTCCATAAGAATTTTTGCCTCTTCTTTTCGCCGTCTCTTATATATGGCTTCTTCTTCTTCTTCTTCTTCTTCTTCTTCTTCTTCTGCTCCTTGTCGCACCTGGAAATATGATGTTTTCCCAAGCTTTAGAGGAGAAGATGTCCGCCAAACATTCCTAAGCCATCTTCTCGAGAAGCTCGATAGCAAATTAATCACTACATTCATAGACAATGGTATTGAGAGAAGCCGCTTAATCGGGCCGGAGCTTTTATCGGCGATTGAAGAATCGAGGATCTCAATCGTCATCATCTCTAAGAAATATGCTTCTTTCACATGGTGCTTGGATGAATTGGTAGCGATCCACAATCGCCTTGAGGATCAAATGGTGATTCCTGTTTTCTACGAGGTTGATCCTTCTCATGTTAGAAAACAGACCGGAGAATTTGGCGACATCTTTAAAATGACTTGTGAGGGGAAAAGTGATAAACAGAAACAAAGCTGGACCCAAGCTCTCACACAAGTAGCAAATATAGCTGGATTTGATTCTCAGAAATGGTATTTATCTTGTTTTTCATTCCTCTTTTATTTAATCCTTCTTTGCGTTTGTAATTCAAATCGAATGAAAAAACTAAGCGGGGAGTGAATATTTTGTAGACAGATATTATAATCTTGTCGTAATATTAATAATGTTAAATTATCACCAAACTGGGGTTTGCTTGATGACATTTGACTGTTGATTTTAGGGAAAACGAAGCAGAGATGATTGAACAAATCTCCAAGGATGTGTTCAAGAAGCTCTTTACACCACTGGACGATTTTCGTGATTTTGTTGGGATTGACACTCATGTAGAGGCAATGAATTCAAAGTACTTGTGCTTGGAATCTGGGGAAGTGAAAATGGTAGGGATTGTGGGGACTTCAGGGATTGGTAAGAGTTCCATAGCTAGAGCTCTTTTTGACCGTCTCAAGAGCAGGTTTCACCGTCATGCTTTTGTATCTTACAAAAGAAATATACAGGACAAAATAAAAGCCGACTATGAGATCAGGCTTAGTTGGGCAAATCAATTTCTATCAGATATTTTAGGTGGAGAGGTAAAGATAGATAGAATAGGTATGGTGGAACAAAAGTTAAAGCACCAGAAAGTTCTTGTGGTTCTTGATGATGTTGATGAAATAGAGCTACTAGAGACTTTGGTTAAAGAAACCACATGGTTTGGATATGGAAGCAGAATCATTGTGGTCACTCAAGATAAATCACTTCTCAAGTCACATGGCATTGACCTTATTTATGAGGTTCCATTCCCATCTCAAGAAGTGGCCCTGGAGATGTTTTGTCGGTCTGCTTTTTGGCAAAAATCTCGTGATGGTTTTATGGAGCTTGCTGTTGAAGTTGCAAAAGTTGCCGGTAATCTTCCTCTGGGTCTCAATATCTTAGGTTCCTCTTTGAGAGGGAAAGACAAGAAGGAGTGGGTGGGAATGATGCCTATGATTCAAGGTGGTTTGGATGGTAAAATAGGGAAAATATTAGAAATCTGTTACGAGAGGTTAGATAGCAAAGATGAACAAGAACTATTCCTCTACATTGCGTGTTTATTCAATGGTGAGAGTGTCAGTTACATCAGTAACTTGCTGGAGGGTGTTTACACTAGTGTGATCACTCGACTTAGAATGCTAGCTGATAAGTCTCTCATACGTATAAGTACACCAGAAGAAACAGTGCAAATGCACATTATGCTGCAGAAGTTGGGTAGAGAAATTGTTCGTCAAGAGTCAGTTAATGATCCTGGAAAACGTCGATTCTTGGTGGAGCTGGAGGATATTCGTAAAGTACTTAGTAATAAAACCGTAAGTTGTTATACATTTTTTATGTGAATTTAAGCAAGTTTTTTGATGTTTGATTAAGTGTTGAGATTTTTCTTAAGATAATAATTTGGTGTCATATGATTATTTTTTTCAGGGGACAGATAATGTCCTAGGTATATGTTTGGACGTATCAAATATCAGTGGGCCTTTGTTTATAGATGAAATTACCTTTGAAGGAATGTGTAATCTCCAGTTTATAAAATTTTACGCAACTCGCTGGTGGCGGCCATGGTCGGTGTTTAGTGAAATCATATTGAAGTCAAATCGAGGCCTCGTTTATTTGCCCCCTAAACTGAGATTGCTACATTGGGAAAAATATCCATGGACGTATATTCCTCCTAACTTTAAGGCAGAATGTCTTGTTGAACTCGTGATGAAGGATAGTAAGCTTAAAAGGTTGTGGAGAGGAACTTTGGTACGTTTTTTTTTTGTTTTTTTTTTTTTTGTCTTTCAATAAGATTTGATTTGTTTTCCATTTACGACAAAAGCTTGTTACTTTTCATTCTTTTCAGTTAGCTAGTAATTAGTTATATATGTTTTGACGTTTGTATTATCTTTTCAGCCACTTCAACGCCTCAAGAAGATGGACTTATTTAGATCCACAGATTTTAAAAAAAATTCCCAATCTTTCTAAGGCCAAAAATCTCAAGGTATTGGGTCTTCTCCGTTGCTCAAACCTCATGGTTCTTCCAAAAGAAGTCAATTTGGAATCTCTTGAAGGCCTCGAACTCACTCAATGCTCACGGTTGAAAAGTTTTCCTCTAAGCAGAACTGTAATAGCTTCTCAGTTGATCGAAAATATACCTCGGGTCACTCATCTCAGATGGCATCGTTGCCCATTGAGATGTATGCCTTCTAACTTCCTCACAAAACATCTTGTTGAACTCGACTTGCAAGATAGCCAGTTTGAGAAGCTATGGGAAGGAGTCCAGGTAATTAACATTCTCCTAAGAAGATATTTATTTTTGATGTTTCGGTGATATATCTAATGCCGAGGAGACAATGATCTTCTTGATTTGTCTTGTTCTTTGCTATATCCTTTTGCTTATTGATTTAGCATCCTAAAGACGCTTATATATGTCGTAGTAATCATTATGCAGGTAATTCTGCTCATATTTCTATAATAGAAATTCTATTAATTTATGCAGAGTAAAATTGGTCTAGTTAAATTAACGAATAAAAAGTTTATATATTTTACGGTAATCATTATGTAGGTAATTCTGCTCATATATTCTATTTATGCAGAGTAAAATTGGTCTAGTTACGTTCAATTTTTAAATCAGTTAATAGCTCCGCAACCTTAGATAGATATACACATATAGTTTATTTTGATAAAATAAATGACTTTTCTCAATTTACCATTCATATATTTTTTGTCACGATATTCTTTTGGAATAATTTGCTCGTATACCTTATATTTTTAAAGGAATTTGAAATATATACCGTAACTTTATAAAATTTGAAATCTACATCATATAATATATATTAAAAATGATGTTTTTGTCTTTAACTAATAATTAATTTATCTGAAAAGACATATAATTACAAATATATATAAAAATTAAAATTAAATTATTTATATTAATACAAATATTATTTTCAAATGTAATTAAATTTTTTATATTATTAAAAAATTATTTGTTAATTAGTTACCACATATAATTTAAAGAAAAATTGAGACAAATGTCCCTCCTTCTATGTCACTTTGCAAAAATGCCCCTCTCAGATCTACCCTCTATAATTTGTACTAAAGAGACCATTTTGCCCTTATGTTATAAACTTAAACCTTATTTAAAAAATATTTATATTCAAAAAAATAAATAATTACAATAATTTTTGGCGGAATAAATTATGAGATTATTTTATGTTATAAACTTAAACCTTATTTTATGTCGAAAATTTTTTTTGGCGGAAAACTTTTTGTGGTTTACGGGATTACTTTTCCCGCCAAAAAAGTTGCGGGAAAATTTTGGCGGGAAACTTTTGTTTTCGGAAAATTTTTTTACGAAAAAACGTTTTTTGGCGGGAAAACTTTTTTCGGAAAAAAATTTTGTCGGGAAAAACAAATACCTTTTACATGGTTTTTAAATGGTTTTTTTTTACATGGTTTTTATATGGTTTTTACATGGTTTTTATATGGTTTTTATATGGTTTTTTTTTACATGGTTTTTACATGGCTTTTATATGGTTTTTACATAGTTTTTATATGGTTTTTATATGGTTTTTACATGGTTTTTACATGGTTTTTATATGGTTTTTATATGGTTTAACACAAAAACTTTGTAACTCCTTAAAATTTTTATAAAGTTTTTACAAGGCTATTCTATGGTCATTTATATGGTTTTTATAAATATCTTGTAAAACCATTTTATTGCAAAAATGTTCTATAGGCGTTTTACAAAGTATTTATAAGGTTTTTTACATGGTTTTTACATGGTTTTTATATGGTTTTTTTTTACATGGTTTTTATATGGTTTTTACATGGTTTTTATATGGTTTTTACATGGTTTTTTTTTGCAATTTTTGGCGGGAAAATTTCCGAAATTTTTGGCGGGAAAATTTTGATGGGAAAAATTTCGAAATTTCCGAAATTTCCGAAATTTTTGGCGGGAAAATTTTTGAATTTTTTTGCGGGAAAATTTTGAAGAAGATAGGGTTTTGAGTCTTGAATATAGGGTTTTGATCATTAAGGGCAATTTGGTCCTTTTGCTATAAATTGAGGGGTATTTTTATAAAGTGACAAAGTGAAAGGACATTTTTGCATAAGGGCATGGCTGAAAGGGTATTTTTGCAAATCTCTCTAATTTAAATCGTTTATAATAATACAAATATTATATTCAAATATAATTTAATTTTTTATATTATTAAAAATATTATTTAGTTAATTAGTTACAATAAAATTTAAAAATTAAAATTAATTTGTTTATATTAAAATTTGTTTTTAACAAGTTATATATTTTCAAATATTTTTGAAATTTTGTATTTAGTTAAAATCTTAGATAATGATAAATCTTAAACTAAGAGATATAATAACTAAAAATTAATTTATTATATTTAATATTAATTAAAATTAAAATTTAGATTGAAATAAAAAATTCAAGTAATTTATTCTCTTCCCTACACGACTAAACACAAAAACTCTAGCAACAAAGTCAATATAATAACTTTACAAAATTTACTCTACGTAACAACTTAGCTTTAAAAGCTTTTCAGAATAACTTTACCTGAAAAGTTTTCAAAACAACTTTTCATAAAAATCTATAATAACTTTCTCGAAAACTATAGCAAACAACTATGCAGAAAAATTTTGTAGAAAAATTTTACTTAAAAACCTTCGCAACTATCGTTACCTAAAAACTTTTCTTAAACAACTTTAGTATGTGTAACTTAAATGGCTAAATCTACCGAACAACTTTGCATATAACTTTACCAAAAACTTCTCTAAACAGCTATACATGGTCGAAACAAAAATAATTAAACAACTTTACAGAATAACATTTTAAAATAACTTTACCAAACAAACCAATATATAGTAAGATCTATATAATAATCGATAGTTTATTAACTTTAATTACATGATAACACTTTAAACACAACTATACATTAAGTATCTCGTTATACAAGAAAATAAATCAATAGTTGAAAAAAATCGACAATGTAAAAAATCAATTAATCAAAATATAAGTCTTATGCTTTTATATAAGTCAACAAAGAATAAAATTAATTTGACAAAAATAAAATTTAAGTCAACAGTTCAAAAAATCAAGCTTATTTATAAGTCAGTATAAAATAAAATAAGTCTGCCAACAAGAAATAAGTCAGTGAAAAAAAAAATCATAAATCAACAAATCAGAAAAATAAATCAACAGTTTAAAAAGTCGACTATGTAAAAAATCAATTAATCAAAATATAAGTCGAGAGTTTTAATATAAGTCGATAGAAAATGAATTTAGTCGATAAAAACAAAATATAAGTCGACAGTTCAAAAAATCAACCTTATTAATAAGTCAACGAATAATGAAATAAGACTACGATTAATAAACAAGTCGAAAAAAAAAATTATAAATCAATGAACAAGAAAAAACAAGTCAATAGTTCAAAAAATCGACAATGTTATAAATTAACCAACCAAAACATATGTTAATTGTTTAAAATAAACCGACGGAGAAGAAAATTAAGTCAATAGAAGAGAAAAATAGGTTGATAGTTAAAAAATCGACTTTATTAATAAATCAATGTAAAATTAAATAAATCTACCAAAAAAATATAAAAAAAACTGTAAACGATTATTTTACTTATTATAAATTATATAATTTTAAATTATTTATTTTTTGAATAAATTATACATCAAAATAGTATTATCAATAATAAGTTTAATTATTTTTATTTATTAAAAATTTATATATCTTACTAATTATTCTAAACAAAGTAAATAATTTAGTTTTTAATTTTTATTTTTGTTTTAAAAAATATTTACTAATTATATGTATTTTAATTTATTATTTTAATTTTATTTATAATATTATTTAAATAATATTTAAATAAATTAAAAGTGTATTAGGTAAATTTTCAATTTAAAAAGAGTAGTTTTCAAATTTTTAAAGTATTGAGTGTAGTTTTCAAATTTCTTATAATATTTGGTGTATTTATAAAAATCTCCCTATTTTTTACTATATTTAAATCAAAGCGCTTATTTTTTTTTTTTTCTGTTTCAGCCGCTTGAAAATCTCAATAGTATGAATTTGTCATTCTGTGAAAACCTGAAAGAAATTCCAGATCTTTCAAAAGCCACTAAGCTGAAGAAGTTGGATATGACCTATTGTGAAAGCCTCGAGGTTCTTCCAACTGACGTCAACCTGGTATCTCTTGAGGTACTCATTCTCTCTAGATGCAGCCAGTTGAGAAGTTTCCCTCAGATTTCAACGAACATAAGAGAGCTCTATATGAAATGGTGCAAAATGGTTGAAGAAGTTCCTCCTTGGATTGAGAATATGTCTAAGCTGAAAGAACTCGATATGCGTCTTTGCAGGAGGTTGAAAAACATCTCCCCAAGCATGTTTAAATTGAGACATCTTAGGAAGGCAAACTTTCCATCCTGCTATGAACTCACATCGTTCAGTGATGCAAGTGTGGTTGCAACAGTAGCATGCATCACTGATTCTTTGGATTTTCCGTCCAACGATTTGAAGGATTTCCACTTCAACGAGTGCTTCAATTTGGATCAAAATGCGCAGGAACTCATCCTCGGTTTACCCATACCTATGTTTACGTGCTTACCAGGTGAAGAAGTGCCTACGTACTTCACGCATCGATCAAGTGAAAGTTCCCTAATTATCACTTTACCTCAGAGCTCTCCTTCTCATGAAGTTTTGCGGTTTAAGGCTTGCGTCGTGATTGGATCATCAGGTCATGATTGGACAAGCAAAGTAAAATTAAAGGTACGTTGGCGCTTCAGAGGCTTAAGCGGTGTGAAATTGTTTGACACTTTTCAATACGAGATGGATCATATGTTGGTATTCAACTTTGGCTTGGCCGATTTTGAACCCAATTCTCATCTATCGGCGTCTGCCGCTATTGACCACAAGTCTAGTCAATCTGAATTGGACTACAACATTATGGAATTTGAGGTTTTTGAAATCCCAGACGATTTCTTCAGACCCCAATCCTCCACAGCCGAATTCAAAATGGACATTAAAGGATGCGGCATAAGACTCTTGAATGCCTCTTTAAGGTAACTGAAATATCTTATAATCCTATTTTCTTCTGTTTCAAAATCAACTTGGATAATGATAAGACGATCTAGCCATTTTTTTCCTGCAGATGATGAAGAACTTTTCGAGAACTAGAAAAGTTGTACAGCTCCAAATCTAAGAATGTAATTTCTTCGTTTGCGGAAGACAACACTCTCTTCTTACTCCTCTGTTTTAGTCGAAAAGACTTTGTTGTGAGTTTAAATGTTTTGAATACTTCCTGACTCGGGTACATACTATTACTACACAATATCTCAACGTGTATGTTAGCCAAACTGGTTTTTTTCTAAAGCAATGAATAAACCCGCCAGCGCAAATCCCGATATCCTCCTCCCTTTCATCAGAGCTGCTCCTTCTCGGATAGCTTCAAAACCGTATCTTTCTTCCAGTACAGAGACCACAAGACCAAGCCCTGTTATAGCCATTTTGTATACCTCAATGGCTAGACTGAGCACCGTGATGAGGTATCGCAATGTGGGTGTGGAGCCAAAGATAGCTGACAGAAACATGGGGATTGGTGAGTAGAGGAGGAGCATGCCATACACAACAATGGAAGTTGATGTAACCCGCATCCACGAGGACTTTACAGAAGCAAATGATGACTTCAGAGATGGGTTTATGCTGTTGTGTGAGAAGGACGTTGATGTGATGACGGTTATGGAGGCAATACAAGAGAGAATGAACAATGGGACGAAATACCGAGATTTGAGGAGTAAAAGAGAGAGACAGCATCTTCTCTAGACTCTTGCCAGATTTGTCTAGCTTCAAACCGAGTCGAGTGTGCACGACATTAGCAAGGGCTTCTAAACGAAAGACATGGTTTTTAAGGCGAAAGGAGCAGAGAGTTAAGGAAAGGTGTAGCGCTTAGAGAGGGATGGCTATAAAGGCAAAGATTGGGAACAAAATGTGCTTGTCTCTGAAGAGAATCAACAAAGAATATTCAAAGAGTGTTGTGGTGATCCGTGTGGAAGAACCAGGTCGTTTTACCTCGATCATGGTTGCTAAAGACGCATCAGAATCTGCTTAATGCTTCAACTCAAAAAAGGAATGCTTGAGAAAATTTTATCCAAACTGATTCAGTTGTATAAGGCCTGTGTAAGAACGAAAGCACAAAACGTTTAGCAACTCAGAAAATCCATACAAGACACAGACAAGACTAAAGACTATATGAAAGAATGGAACTTATTAACGATTCTGCCAAAACAGTAAACTCAAAGAAGGTTTGATTCAAATTAACAAATCCAAATATCATATATAGTTGACCCAAATGTTAAAGCTTTTTCTTCATAGCACGATGCTTTCAAATTCTATATATATCTTTAATATTTACTATACTATAACAAAAAAAGTTATTTCTTTTAATATATATATATATATATACTACTATAGTTCTAACCAAAAAAAAGTTTTATCTAAAATTTACATCTATCTTAAAAAGTTACTAATGTTTAAAAATTATTAAGGCGATAATCAGCCGTTGTACTAAAACCGAATTTAATATAAATTTCCTCACATAATAATTTATATTTTATATCATATATTAAAATTTTGCCATTATATTAAATAAATAATGTAGAAAACTAATATTTGATTTATGAATTAGGCACTATGTCCAATCTTAAATATATCATGAAGCGAATATGTTGTACAAATATTTATATCAATAATATTGCAACGAGAACATATTTAGAGAAAAATACCAAGTCTGAAACAATTTGGGCTTCATGTGGAGACAATTTGAAATTGAAGCACAAGCATCTAAGAAACTAAGAAACTGCGATGAATTTGGAATGTGAATCCATGTTTTGTAATTTGGACTTAAACAAAATTGCGTACAGCAAGAATAATGAAATTAGGCTCAAGTAAAATGCTAAAGAGGCCCATTAGCGACCACCAAAAAAGAAAACCAAACCTAGTTTCTGCGTCGGGATTATCATTGAGCTATCGATCATGGCATACTTAGCCCGATTTGAGGAAATTTTCTGTCATTATTTCAGTCACGACTAAAATATATAAAGAGAACAGAGATCATCCATCTTAGTCAAAAAGAGAACGACGCTAATATGATTTTACAAGCTTTATTTTGTTTTAATGATGTTACTTTCTCATTTCTTAATGATTAAACATTCATCCCTGGTTTCATCTTCTGGTATTATGAACTTTAGAGCGGTTAAAAAATTTGCCTTTTACCATATAACTGAAGTAATGCAACATGCATATACTATACTGTAAATGTACTAATTGTAAAAAAGATTAAGGCTGAAAATAAAAATAATTATATTTTAGAAAATTGCCTATAAAAAATGGCTTGTCGATCATTTAATTTTTCAAATATCACTAATCTTCGTACTACATACTAAAATGAGGTCAAGAAGATACCGTAAAGGTTGAATATGATAAACGTTACGTTAATCACTACAATTTAACAAAAGAAAATATGTTAATCACTACAGTATGACATATGTTGTTTATAAAAAAAAATGATATATGTAAAGTTTATGTGGAATTTTAACTTTTGAATAGTCATTTCAGATTGTCACAATACTCATTGATGATCATTATGTTATAATATTTAACTGCTTCAACTATTTTCAAAGTATTTTTCGTTAAACAGAAATTCTTTAAATAATCATCTCTTTTAGACTTTTACTTTTATCATATAGTGTATAGTGTTTTCTTTTCCTTAAAATTCTTTTATCATATAGAGGTTTCCAGAAAATCCAAGAGTTTTAAATAGTAAAAGACTAAAAGTGACTAGTAGGTATATGTCAAAAATGTCTTTTGTAACATTTGTAAACTCACGGTTTATATAATAAGATATATATTGGTATTGCATTCATGATACATTGTCTATGTACAATTCCTAATGAGCAAAAAAGATTAAAATTTCTTTTTTTGCTAAGTTCCTATATTTAAAGGCTTGTGATTTCACTCGTTTTCACCGAAGCAGTAATAATCACATGATTAACAATCACTCATGTGGGTCACTCTGTCACATTAAATTATTGATCCCAACATTTACTATTACGACATAAAAAGTTCATAATAAATAACAATTACATACAAATTAAATCTTGATTTATCAAGAGTTTGTCTGATTATAGTACACACAAGACCCAAACGGCGTCTCACATCTCATCCACGACTCTTGCTTAGATATTTTTGGGCAGGAATCTTGTTTAGAAAATTTGTGTAGGCATGAGTATCTCGTCACAATAATAAAGATGATATCACCCTTTTTTTTGAACATTAGTAAAGATCGTCCTGAATGAATTTTTCAAATTAATGTTTAATTTTTCGAAGGTGAATACTAATGTAGTCCAAAAATTAACATATGAACTATAAATCTCTGAAAAAATCATCGTACAAGAACCCAATTCAGCAATATATCTATTGTACGTATCATCGCAAATCTTCATTAGATAAATACAATTACCATGACGGAATGGATGGATAAATGTCAAATTGGCTCAAAGACAACTACTCCAAAAAATTTATCGGAATTGTCGAATCACAACTGAATCTGTAATTCGGACAAAAGTTATCTACACGAAGAAAACAAATTTATATGTTTTACAATAATGTAGCCTTTTTCAAGATGGGTTGATATTATGGTAGAGGAATTTTGAACACGTACTTCATTATAAATACATAGTTAGAACGTATGCTATATAGTTTGTTTGTTTGTTAATAACTCAGGGTCTAAACCATTGTGGTGAGACAAAAACAAACTAAGTGTTCATTTCGACAGAAAACTAAAAAGAGTGAATCAATGTTTGTTTTCCTTATCTCAAATCGAGTTGGAGAAAGAAAAACAAAAACCCTAACCATAAATGGTATCGTCTGAAATACGTGGCCACTGAAACATCCAACTAAAAACCCCCGATAATTCATGAATGTGAAAACGTGAAAAATTTCACAGTGACAAGAAAGTCATTGCACGTTACAAAATACAAAACACTACCTAAAATGTCTACAGCATACATTATGAAACCAATTTAATTCACGACCACAATGGAATCGATGATGGACCTCACCATTCACCGGAGGAGCCTACTCCTTCACGCTCTAATTCGGTAGTTAAATAAAAAATCCCGCAAATTTCACGCGACACTGTCTCTTTCACACTCCAATGACGTGTCATTTCAAACAAAGAGTCAACACTGCCAGGTCACCTTCAGATTCCACATAAGTGCTAGGTGTCGCCGATCTGGCGTCAGTAGTTGTCCTTCCGTGTCACCGTAACGTCAGTGTAACAAGTGAGACCCACTTAAAAACTTTTAGTGGCCCAATTTCGAGCAGAAGCTTTCAATCTCAGCTGTACGATTCTTTTTTACTCTTCTTGCTGACTATATTTAATTTTATTTGTATTTTTACAATATTTACAAACCAAAATAATACATTTTTTTAATTTTTTAGAAATAATAATATTTAGTGTTCACATCAATACCTTGACAAGAGAGCCGCGCAATTCGCTCCGCGATTGAGACGGGCCCATCCTCTTATCCTTCCCAGGTTTTGTTTTGTTTTCTTCTCATTTTTCTTAAATTTTTGGATAATAATGAAAATTTTATCTAAAAAATCTAAATTTTGTTATCGATAAAAAGTTTTAGTGGACTATGCTGACGAGGACAAACGAATATTTTAATGTTCTTTTTTGGGTTATCGGGATTTTTTTTCTTTAGTGATGGTTTTAATGGGTGAAAAGTAAAATATAAAAACGAAATTCTAAATATTCTCATCGGAAACTTCAAATGCGAATTACGGCAAATAGTTTTTATAGGTTTTTATGGGAAACACACCAACACCTCGTATATACCATCCGTGCTCATGTGTCCCTATTTTTTTAACCTCTTTTTTCTTTTAATAGTAACATAGAAAATTCAACACTTATTGGAATTATATATAGATGATGTAGAAATCGTGGGTTAGGTTTTAGCTACTTGTTCTCAAATTTTCTCCTACCATGCTGTACTATTGAGATTGATAAAATAATCACATTCTCAACTTGTGGTCGTGGGCATTTGTAGTCACGTAACAATCATATCTCTAAAATAGGTGCTCTCTGTTACTAGTCACCTATATGTTTATCGTTATTTAGGGGTTAAGACTTTTCAGGTTAACTATGATATTGAGTGAATGGATATTTTATGCTTTTGTATAGTTTAATTGATAAGGTTGGTTTAGCCTTAACCGGTTGGCTTTGGTTTGCATACAAATATCTTCGTGTCCTCATAACAATGAATGACAAAAATTGTATTTGACCAAATATGTTGTCTTGACGGGAGATACGCGAGTTATGTTCTTCTATCTATAATCCATTGCTAATTTGAATAATTCAAATTTATGTAACAAAACATATAGGTGACTAATTAAAATTTTTGTCGTTATTTATGTCAACGTATATATATTGTTGATACCTTGAAAATGAAATTAGTTGAAGCCAAATATGCCTTCATATATTTTGGATCATAGCTGCAGCCTACTTGTTTGGGTGACACGATTTTTGATCTCCCATTGCTGGTCGGATGACGACCGATTTATATTGAAGCTATGAGATTGGAATTTTAATATGTTATTTTTATGTAATGCCTATCCATGCAACTACCAATGCAAAATCACTAAAATGCATATTTGTTAATGATCTGCAGCTTAAATTGGATTCATATGTAATTTTCTCGACCGGTGTTGATTAGACTGTTATTTAGTGATATAGTCTTATAGACCCTGTTCGGAATCATGTCATTAGTGACATTAATTTTCATATCACAACTGAAAAACTATATACCACGTTGTTATAAGATTATCGTTGGTATTGACTCGAAACAATCGTCAAAATCTTTTAATTAAGATCATTAATCAATATGTCGCCATGAATAACAACAGGAAAATTTTTAAAATAATCCCAACTAAATAACATTCGCTACAAAATACAAATATTTTTTCGGCTTCCCGATTAATATGTCGCAGCATAAGACTTCCAAACAAGGCCATAATGATCTTTAACATGTTAGTTTTTAAGTCTCGTGAAGAATCTCCAAGTTTAAGGAAAACTCGATAGCAAAACATGATATAAAAAAAAAAAAAAAAAAAAAAAACATGATTTTAAGGTTTATAGAATAAAACATATATTACTTTATGAGGGACATAGCCGATGACTTTAATGATTTGTTTATAAAACCGTCCCACCTCATTCAATTTTTATACAGATGAATCTATTCTATTTTATTGTGCCATGTTTTTTTTTTTTTTTTGGTATGAATCCCAATCTTCAACAACATATATAGATATCAACTAATTTCATATGTAATGAGTTAGGTGACACGCTTACTTTTACATAACTGGTTAGACATCTTTACAAGAATTATTCAGAATTTTAGCAGTTTCATTTTTCAAAAAGTTGAGATTCCCAATACACTCTAATTTCAGAAAGAATGTATTTACGATACACACTGACACACATATATTATCTCTATTTTTTACGTTCTTTTAAGTTAAGAATATCTTAAAAACAACTAGATGCATGGTAGAATTTAGTACTAGTTGCTATATTCTTCACATGACAGCTATAGATTTTTGATCAACCTGTTAAAAAGACCATATTACATAAAACAATAGTAATCTTTTGAAAACATAAAACATCTTTTGGGTATAAAAACAAACCGCCAATTTAGTGATTAGTGTCTCTAGTTCACGAAAATATTCCTATTCAATACAATCCTCTCAAGTGGACCAAAAAAAGCCAAGAAAAAATACACAACTTTCTTTTTTTTCGCAAAATAAAATAAAATTACAAGAGTGTTTTCAAACTCGTGGTGGTCCCTAATATCAAAAAAAAAATAATTATGAAAAGTGAGAGGTCCATACTCAGGGAAAAAAGAAGCAGTT
The DNA here is from genome assembly GCA_011420285.2 of Erysimum cheiranthoides. Taxonomy (NCBI): domain Eukaryota; kingdom Viridiplantae; phylum Streptophyta; class Magnoliopsida; order Brassicales; family Brassicaceae; genus Erysimum; species Erysimum cheiranthoides. Next base: position 12,499,347 of record CM022181.2, on the reverse strand, counting down.
GAGAGTGAAATTTCATACTTACCCTTGAAACCACGAATAAAGATTTCCCGCGCGATGGGGAACAAAAGAAAACGAGGGTTAAATAATGACGTCAGATTGAAAAGAATCGGACGGCTATTGACGACGCCGCTTGTCTTGTTGTGGGTCCTACTTGTCCACCTCACTTTTAACATCACCCATCTGTCCTCCATTATACCCCATTTCTCTATGCACTCCTTTAATATTCGATACATTTTTCTCTACTTACAACTTCTTTATTACTATAAATTTTAATCAATTCTATTTCACTCATTTACAACTTAATTAGTATACTACAAATTCCATGTTCGTTACAATAGCTGATTAACCACATTTTGTTAGTGTTTTGGTAAACTGTAAGACAAATGATATAAGACTTATTGTAGACTACAAATTCAATGTTCATTAAGAATATATTCTAAGATAACTAAATTTTGTGTTATGTTCTATTTCCGTAATTTTGTTTTAGTTACTGACATTGTAATTTCAATATTAACACAATTGTTTGTCGTAACAGAACAAAAATTACTAACCCTATACTTGACTATTCTGAAATACTTTTAAATTTGTATTTTAGAAAGCTATATTTTGGGATGAATGAGCCAAAACAAATTATATAATATATGAATATTCGAAAACAAATGTAGTTTGAACTAAATAATCCTATATATACACACACTTGACACTTCATGTCTCTTCAGACAAGTCGGTCCACCAATTCAAATTTTTTTTTTCCTCTCTTCTCTCATTCCAATTATTATTTACTTTCACCCTATCCTTTAAAAAAAAAAAAAAAAAAACATGCATTCAGTTCCGGTGATCCTCAGCCTCACCGTACTTACGGTACTCTTAACATCACCGGCTCAAGTTATCGGATACCGTCCATATCCTCCTAAAACCAACGGCTCCGATCAAATCTTCGACGCTTCAAAGAAATTCGAAGGCTCATCGAATCTCGTCCGCCTCCGTTACCACATGGGTCCAGTCCTAACCAACAACATCACCGTTCATCCAATCTGGTACGGCACGTGGCAAAAATCTCAGAAAAAGATCATCCGTGAGTTTATTAACTCAATCTCAGCCGTTGGATCTAAACACCCTTCCGTCTCAGGTTGGTGGAAAACCGTACAGCTTTACACTGACCAAACCGGATCTAACATTACCGGTACGGTTCGTCTCGGCGAAGAGAAAAACGACCGGTTTTATTCTCACGGTAAATCCCTAACCCGGTTATCGATTCAGTCCGTGATAAAATCCGCCGTCACTTCCAGATCTCGGCCGTTGCCGGTAAATCCTAAAAGCGGTCTCTATCTTCTCCTCACCGCCGATGACGTGTACGTTCAGGATTTTTGCGGCCAGGTTTGTGGATTCCATTACTTCACATTCCCGTCGATTGTTGGATTCACGTTACCGTACGCTTGGGTTGGAAACTCGGCGAAGCTATGTCCCGGAGTTTGTGCTTATCCGTTCGCCGTACCGGAGTATGTTCCGGGATTAAAACCGGTGAAAGCTCCGAACGGTGATATTGGAGTAGATGGGATGATAAGTGTGATTGCTCACGAGATTGCTGAGCTGGCGACGAATCCGTTGGTTAATGCTTGGTACGCAGGACCCGACCCGGTTGCTCCGGTTGAAATAGCGGATCTTTGTGAGGGTATTTATGGAACCGGAGGTGGTGGTTCGTACACAGGACAGATGTTGAACGATAATCGTGGTGCCACGTATAATGTTAATGGGATCCGACGGCGGTATTTGATCCAGTGGTTATGGAGCCATGTGGTTAGTTACTGTACCGGACCCAATGCGCTCGATTAGTGAATCGTTGGTTGGTTTGCTTGTGTTTAATCTGTATTTTGGGAAGGGTAATTTTGTCTTTTGGAATATGAGCTCGACAAGGGGGGAGGAACAAGAATGGGGGTTTGTGTGGAGATTATTTTCGACGTGTCACTGCATAATTAAAAATTAGTTAATGATAGTTTAAGTTTCTTGATTATGTGAAAAAGTCGCTTATGTTGCTTACCTTTCTTCTTGTTGAAAACAAAGCCAATCTTAATGCGAAATATATATCTTGGCATAGTATGAGTTTGTGTTCAAATGAATGAATGGTGTCGATCGTATTATTTAATTGAATTAGATTTTGCACGAGTTATCTTAATAAAAGACTAAAACTTATCCTTTAATTGGTTTTCGTTAATCATTTCGAAATTTAGCCTTTGCCTAATGATTGCAATTACAAACATTGATTTGACATCAATTATTGAATTTGAAAAGAGTTTTTGAGAAATGTTCCTGATAAAGTAAAGTCAATTTGTAACGCTAGCCTTCGTATTTTGGTGGATTATGTGGCATATCATCCTGCAAAAGACTAATAGAAGTTGCAGTGAAAAAACTATTAACTACTATAGAAGTTCAGCTTTATTCATAATAAACTTGTAAATGTTCTGAAGAATATTTTACGGCCAGCAAAAAGTAATATAAAAATTTAGGGAAAATCACATTTTAAACTTTCAAAGTGTCACTGAGTAGCACTTTAAACCTCGAGAGAATTTCACCAAGGGTATCTCCAACCCATCTCTATATTTGCCTCTATTTATAGAGGCAAATATAGCAATCTCTATTTTAAAGGTAAAAATGCTCCAACCCACCTCTATATTTGCCTCTAAAATAAAGATTGCTATATTTGCCTCTATTTATAGAGGAAAAAATAGAGTTCCTCTATTTTATAGAGGACAAAATAGAGATCTCTATTTTAGAAGTGAGAATAAAGTGGGTTGGAGTAAAACTCACATCTATTATAGAGTTCCTCTATTTTAGAGGCAAAAATAGGAAAAACCATTGGAGATGGTCTAACACTATAAACCTTTAAAATGATTTTACTAACATTTTAAACCTTAAAACTAAATTTTCTGTTTGCACCGCCATAAAAAATGACGGAAGAGTAATATTCTGTCAACGCAAAATAGTTAAATTATGTTGGTTTAATTTAAATTTCAATTAGTTTTTTTTCCTATAAAAAATAAAGAAGAAGAAAAAAATTTAAAAAAAAATTTTCATCTTCTTCGATTCGTTTACCATCCAATCACAAATTTTTCAAAATTTGTTATTCAGTTCATAGTTTTCGTTCATCCTTCTTCTCTTGTGCTTCAGTCTCTAGTTTCAAAGGTTTATCAATGGCGTAAGTAAGAATTAACCATGATGCAGCTGAGATTAGGGTTAGACGAGAGTTATATGGTCGGACGGTGAATAGACGAAGAAGATAAAAAAAATTAAATTTTTTTTTTATTAATCATAATAAATAACCAAATTAATTAAAATTTAATTAAACAAGTATTTAAATTAAACTAACATAATTTAACTATTTTACATTGACGAATCCGTCATTTTTTGTGGGGGTGCAAACATAAAAGCTACTTTTAAGGTTTAAAGTGTTAGTAATTTCATTTTGGTGGTTTATTTTGTTAGTGAAATTCTCTCAAGGTTTAAAGTGCTACTCAGTTATAGTTTGAAGGTTAAAAATGTGATTTTCCCTAAAAATTTATAATTCGTGTTCATTTTCTGCAGTAGACTTAGTCTTCAATTTTTTTTTTTTCCTTTTTCTATAATTAGACCTAATTCATCTTATAATGACGCTTATGATCATCATGCGGAATACCCAATTGACATAATTTGATCCAGATAAAAAATAAATTAATGTATGCAATGGTTTTAACTTTTAAGTCAAGCTTAGGTAGAATGGCAATGTGTCACAAAATATGATAGTTGGAGGCTTGGAGCATAAAGATGTATCATATTGACTATATGTATAATACTTATCTACATCTAGGTGGATAATTTGATATTTATGTGTTGAGGTTCAAATTTATCCTTCGTACGACCTTATTGGAAGATATTTTCTGAAGATATCAAGTAGAAAAAAGTATAAGAGAAAACGAATTCACAAGACAACAGGATAAATCATGATATGTAAAGAGATATTTGTGACTTGTGAGGACTGAGGAGTGAGGAGGGTAGGTGAAAGATCCAAACCTAACATAATTGTCCTTTTAATGTGTTTTTTTTTTCCTTTTGGATTTTGTTTTCATCTAAATTCATAACTTATTTACCCTGATTTGATGCAATATTTTATTTTTTCCTTTTTCACTGAGGCAATGATGTTGTAGTCTTGTAGAGGGGTCATTTTCATTAAACATTTAGATGGTACAGAGAAAATTCCATTACAATTTACAGAGTAGAAGCACCACACAAAGTTTACTTTTACCGGAGTCAGACAAGTTGTCTGAAACAATTACCATTCTCAATTTAAACTAAAAGAACAAAAAAAATCACAAATGGGTAAATGTAAATAAATGGAGAAAAGAGAAATAAAAAATGTTAAAGGAAATCGTCAAACAATTTGTTCATCACAAATCGTCAAACTTCTTAGTGTTTTTTTTTTCCCAAGATTTATTAGTATTGTTACACTCCATGATCAGTTCTTTCCTATTAGATGTTTAGAAGTTTTGATATGTTTTATTTTTTTCTATTTTCTCAACTTTCTATTTATAATTTATATTTATTTAACAGTATTATGAATTTCTGTTTATTGGTTGATTATTTAAGAAATTAGAAATTAAAAAATGTTTTTATGTAAAAATAATTAAACATTTATGGTTTCTTACTTTCTTAATTTTCGCATTTTTAGTCAAATTTTTTTTATAAAAGAGAACGAAGCGAGTATATTTATATATTTCACTGCCATGGCTTGAACATGGATCCCTCCCATAACCCAAATTCTAGTTCTGATAGTTTTCGAAGCATATATACTTTTAATATTTTTGTTTGATACGTGTGTTGTTGCAATTGGTGTTTGAGTACATGAAATTATTAATTCATTCACGTGTAATCTAGTCAATATTTTGTTTATTGCATTCAACGCCCTTATTTTTATTTCACAGATACATTGATGGTGTAGGAACAACGACGTTACGTTCGTTACATTGAATATGCCACACAGATATCACAAGTATTGATTTGTGTGTGTGTGTGATTTGATCTTAAGGTTGATGCTCTTTTTTAATAAGAAGTGAAGTTAATCAGTACAAGACAACAACACAAAGAAAAATGTTGCAATAGTTTACACACTTCATAGCAAAACAATTTCAAACGTTAGAAGAAAAATCAAGCCATAGAACAAAATGTCAAATGGAGTGAATGACGCTGGATGTCAATTTAAGTTAGAGAGAAGTCTACGACTACAACTACAAGTCCACAAACTTAGACGAGACTTTGAAAAGAAGCTATACTAATAAACAAACAAAAGAAAGATTTTTATAAAATTGGAAATGATGAGAAGAGAATCAACATCATGATAATCAACATCAAAACAATGATAACAAATGAGCAAATCAATAGCACGGTGTCTTGGTAGTGGGAGCGAGGGACTTAAGCGGCGCCTCCTACAAGGGCCCCCAATACTTGACTTTTACCTCCACATTTCGGTGACTCATTATTGTGCTGTGTTATATATTAGTTATTACCCTAAAAGTTGTTTGCTTTTAGAGAACAAGAAGTCTCGGACTTGCTCATTTGGTCAAGTATTCTTTAGTCCGGTCCATTCGTATAACACTCCTATAGCCTTGGTGTCTAAGAATGTAGATGTGGTTCGATTAGGGATGGGTAAAAAAACCAGCACATCCCTAACATGACTGGGCCAGGTCGGCCAGTGAGCTTTTCTCTGGTGTTCATGGCAACAAGAAATTACATACATGGCTTGACTCTTGATTTTTGTTTAGGATAAAATGACAATGGCACCTGAATAACTTCAAACTGATTTTAATTTTACATAAACAGCTCTGCATATACAATGACTAAGGTCAGATCAATACACAAACTCTTCTTTTTCGGATTGCATAACCAAAGTGAAACCATCCGTAGAGTATCAACTCCACTTCCAACACACTTACCCTAAGCTAAACCCATTAACACCAATCTCTCCCAACCAGGGCTAGCTTGAATATCCATTGGTAGTATAGTTTCACTCTTGACCCTTCATTTTCTCATTCTGTATGTACTTAAGAACTCCGTATGCAGTTGTCCCAGCCACGAATAATCCAACCGATGGAGTGAACACTGGATACACATACTTCACAAATAACTTATCCAATTCTTCGGGGAGGAAGCCTGCAGAGCCAACACAAACACAAGGAGATTTCAATAACAGTGTATCCCCTCAACACATCTATGCAATTGAAAATCTCCTGTGAATTCTATTTTAAACTATTATACGTATCAGGCACCGTCATCTCTCTATTTCATCAACTGAAAAGGAAAACAGTGGTTTAATCTTTCCATAGCAAACGCAAAATCTATTCTGTACCCACAAAAGCAACAGAGACCAAGCTTTGTTTTTAGCCTTGATGTAACGCAATCAAAATTACAACAAATGAATTAGGCCTACGATCATACAGAATACACCTGATAAAAGGATAAAACATCAACTAAGATGACAAGCTCGACTGTAAACTGTAGTCCAAACAGGAATGTGAGTATATAACTACACTCAAGTTTGCGAGAGAAGCTTGTCGATTTGTGACAAAACTTCACTCTCCTATGAAATCTTCCAAGACTACGAAGAAGAGGCATTAACAAGTATACTCTTGATTATTCATCATCTCTCTAGCTAAATCTTAGATTTAACAACTTTCACAATTACGAAACTAGAACCAGAATATTAAACATCAGATAAATTCCATGGACTTCGAATCACAGATAAATTCTCTGGAAAATTATAAGCAATTTATAAGGAGAAATGTATCACCAGTGACCTATTGACTGTTCTCGGCTATAGATTTGTCTACCAATATAACCCAGATTGGTACCTGAAGCAGCTAGAACAATTCCTTCGATGAGGATAAGAACACCAAGCCCAAGCCAAGTAAGAAGAAACGCATTCTCATTCCGTCTCTGCTCCTCTGCCTTCGCAGCACCTTCTTCGCTCATAAACACAGGTTTCTCCACAGGAGCACGCCTAATCACCTCTCGCTTCCCTTTTCCTTTCTTACTTCCCGATGTAATCGGATTCAATTTCTTATCCGGAGAAGATGCAGGAGAAGAAGAAGAAGAAGAAGAAACCGATGAACCGAATCCTACGCCGGAAGAGCTCGATTTCTTCGGTTGAGCCGGATCCTCTGTTGTCTCGGTTTCGATTCCGGAATTTTGACATTTGATTGCGAATCTAGGGTTTAAGGAAGTGAAGAGATGATGAAGATGATAGGGTCTCGTGGAGAAGGAACACGAAGAGTGGATTTGTAGCGCCATTTTCAGTTGATTTTGCTTATGCGATAGAATAATTATTATCCAGTCATGGATTATTATATTTCACTCAAAAACGACATCGCATTGCTCATAATTCAAACTGCTTGCCGTTTCTCAATAAACTACATTCCGTTTTCTGTATGAAGAGAATAACAAATGTAAAGCTATCTTGATCGATTCTATAGTCTCAGCTCATTTAAAAGGTATGTGGTTGCAGGGATTATGCCTTCACCATGAACACTAATGATCTCTTTGCCTGCAAGATCCGTGAGTAGCTCAGCTGGATCTTTGGCTCCTCCATGTTTGAACAACTTCTCTCTCAGCAATGTTCCTGTGCTCAACGAAAGAGGATCCTCTTCGCATATTGATTGCCATATCGTCGATGCAAAGCATTTGGCGTATAAGTAGCTATAGTACCCTGCATGCAAAGGCACCAGAGTTGAAGATACATGTGTGAAATCGCTTTTAAGACATTTATGTAGATAGATATATGTTATACCTGCTCCATAGTTAAGTAGGTGACTGAATCGAATTTGCCAATGTGTTCCTTCGACATGGTCCCAGCTTGTGTGTTGCCGTTTCAGTTCAGCCACGAGATGACCCACGTCTCTTGATGTCTCTGGTTGTTCCCCAAACAGCATTTGGTCGATCAGAGCATAAAAAACCTACCAAAAAACAAAAACAACAACTGACGTTGATCTCTCTAACCCAAATTTCTTTTTTCTGCATTGAGTCTGTTTGAGAGGTGGATCCATGAATCAGACCTGGCGTTGCAGTTCAGTTGCTGCAAACATGTTCCTCGCACCTTGTAAAGAGTTCACCAACTTCTCGGGTATTGTCTCACCGGTTGAGTAATGCCGGGCAAATTTCTTCAGGAGGCGATAGTCCCATGCATAGTACCTGAGGGATGCATGAGCGCAATCATTATGCAACTCAAAAGTCAAAATTGAAAAGAGTATTCAAAAAGAGTTATATAGTTGGAAACTATACTTACTCAAATAGATTTGAAGGCATTTCCGCCAAGTCTAGAGCCACCCGGGTACCGGAAAAATGTTGGTAATCCTGTAAAAACCAATAAATAGAGATTAGCAAAGCGAGAGCGAAATATTGGGGCTTGCTGCATTGATAAATTTGAACAACACCGTTCGTGAGAGCAGAGAGTGAAGAGCATGGCCGAATTCGTGGAACAAAACTTCAACTTCAGAGTGATTAAGCTTTACAACTGACGAATCACTAGCCTGCGAAAAATTGCAAACAAGAGCCAAAACCTGCAATAAGATCAGATCAACAGGCAGCGTGTGATAATATTTTTCCCAGGAATCAGTCTTCATATTTAGCCATACATTTAAAGAAATGAAGGAAAAAATAAAATTTGATAAAGCATACAGGAAGTTGGTATTCTGTCTCAGAAATCTTGCGTCCTCCTCTGATAGCAAAGCTAGCACACCCTGGGTACTTGCCATTTCTCGAGTACAAGTCAAGGTAAAGATACCCGAGATCACCCTGCAGGAGACAATGGCATGATTCGTGAGAATGAGGGAATAAAAATAGTGTGCTACAAAAAAAAAAATGGCCATCTTCGAATGAACTATTATTTTGCTTACATCTACAAGACATGCAAGGATTATCTTAGTTTGTAAACAACATACCTCGTCTGGGTGATGAAGAGACATTTTAAGCACATCTGGGTGCCAGGATTCACCTGGGGCCATAGGAATGGTATTAAATGTTGCACCAAATAATGATTTAACAAGCACTTTTAGGCCTTCAATACACTGAGGCAGAGGAAAATATGATGCTACAACCTGTACGAGAATATTCCAACAGAGCATGATAAGATAAATATTTGCAACAGTCCCTCAAGAGGAATTAAAAAGAACTAAAACGATCCCAAAAGTATCCAAAATGAAGATATAGAAACCCAGGTGCTTTTGCAGCACATCAATAAGTGAAACATTACAGCACATTAGACAGAACTTAAATAACAAAAAAAAACTTACAGTGGTGTCCACATCATGGACGGAGGATTTAATCATTGAAGTATAGTAAGTCTCATCCCATGGCTCTAATACTGCATATTTGTCACCACATTTCTCTCTTTTGAAGTCTCTAATGGTTATGTATTCCTAAAGATGGAAACTGGTTATTACAGACTCAATTTTCCACAACAAGAAAATCCTAATAATGCCAGCTTTTGCAGGTATAGTGAAAAGGTCAGCTTACTTCGTCTGCCTTTGGTTTGACTGTCTTGCTCAGTTCTTGTAGGAAGGATGTCACAACCTTTGGCGATTTTGCTAGGTTTGGCTCGATCATAAAGTCAGCGTAAGAATTACACCCCATTAACTGAGATCAACAAAAAAAAAAAAGCTATTACAATAAGTAAATGCAATATTTTAACACAGGGAATATACTACATAGCTTCATAAAATGAATATATGTAGTAACCTGGGCATACTCATGGCGTGCAGCAATAAGCTTCTCAAGAACTTCGTGATTTGCATGAGGAACAGAGTTCCCTTCAATATATACCATTTTTCTAACCTGAAAATAGAGGTACAAAATTACAGTGGTCAGCAGAAAAATGGATGCAGGTGCATAATTAATGCAACTTCAAAGCACATTTTCCTATTTCTGATACATTCTGGGGCACTTGATTTTAAAACGCTTGTAATATGTAAGTTGCCAATGAAAAACTGTATAATCTCCCACCTCTGTCCGTAAAAGGGTGTCAGGCAAAGAAAATAAAACAACTAGGTAAAGTAGGCACCTCTTCATTTGATGTCCATTGCAAAATGGAAGAAAGGGTTCGTTGATCAGTATTTATTCGAAATCCCTTCTGTTTCGACTTATGCACTGATCTTGTAGACCCTCTTGGACCCCCTGCAGTGGATCGGTAGATAGGGTTGAGAAGATGATGCAGATGTCGAGGGATACGTGATGCTGGAAATATGTCAACATGTCCGGGATCATCAGCAATATTTTCGTTGAATCTGAATATTGATCATAAGGAAGTTAGCACTAACAGCACAAAGCATCATTATAATATCAGAGTTTCAATAAAAATAAAACTCGTGTATTCATGGGTACTTACTCACTGCATAACTGAAAAATGTTGGTTGTTAAGTTATTCACTCTATCTAGCTTCTCTGCAAGGGAATAAGAGAAAAGAAAAATAGAGGCATTCAACATCAGGTACACCAGCAACATCACAAAGGGTGACGAAATAACCGCAAAGATAACAAACCAGGGTCTAGATGAATGCCACCCCGTTCAACGTCCATTCTGAGGTGTTGTGCGGTCCTACTTGCTTCTTTGGTAAGCAAGTGAGAATCTTGCTCTGCTTTTTTCACCGCAGCATACAAAGTTTGGTTTGTGTTAAGATGCTGAACATCAACAACCCAGGAAAAAAAATCACCGAAAATGTCAGAGATTCCCAAGAATAAACATAAACTCAACTGTCTCTACTCTAATGACATAGATGAGAGTGTAGAGAGATCTTCAATTCGATAAGACTCTATGCCTCAAGTATACGACTGAAAGGAAAAATAAACTGAAGTTGGAGATATTTTCGGAAAAATGAAGGAATTCCCATTTCTGTCTCCATTATATTCCATTGATTCATCAAATGCGTAAACTGAAGAAAGAAAACTCAAAGTTGAGCAAATTCTTGGTCACCTCACATGTAGATAATTGCTCATTTCCATTGCTGCTTTAATAGCTTCCTCAACAAATTCCCTATCATATATATAGATCAAAGTAAACAAGTTAAAACAACAATAACCTATAGAACATAATAAACAAAGTCTTGAAGCTCAGAACTAGAGAACAGAAAAGAGACCTGTCAGGATGGGTTTGTCGACAGAGTTCAGCAGAGTCAACAACACAACAAACCTACAAAATTATCGAATTCAGAAGAACACCAATCACTAAAAGCATCACGAATAGCTAATAACAAGAAACACTAATAATAACAATAACAAAACTGCAGCAAGAACACTACCGTGTTTGAAATCTCATCCATGGCTTCAATAACCTCTGGAGACGAAGGCATTCCTGATATATAGTTCACCAACTCACCAGACCTATTAAAAAATGGTTCAAGAATCATTTCTTACTTAAATAACATCACAACACAGCAAAAGTAGCCTTAAAACCCACAATAGAGCTCACTAATGAAGCAGACACATCAAGAATCACAAAAAAGACTTAAGCTTCATCATCCCCATCAATTTCAATGACTATTTTGAGAAAGCACACATAGACTAATCCGATAAAAATCATACCTTTCAATCGCATCAGCAACGAATTTTTGAAACCCCTTAGCCGTTTTAAGATGGTCGACGCCGTAGAGACCGGTGGCGTCTCCAGCTACTCCGCTCCGGAAGTTTCGGATTAACCATCGGGTGGAATTGACATGTGGCTTCAATCCCTGCGTCAGCTTCCACATTGCTCTGCTTGCTTCTTGCGGCTTGTCTCAGTGTAAACTTTAAACGTTCAGGGTTTTAGTAGGGTACAAAGCGATGTGATGCCGTTTTAACATAATAAAAACGGCATGTTGTTTATAATGAGAATTGAAAAAGTATAATTTGGGATTGATAATTAATGAAGTTACTACTCTACTACGCTTTATTCATCTATTTATTCTTATTTTTTTAGTTTTTTATCGTTTATTATCTTTCTTTATAGCATATTTTCGGCCCAAAATTCATCACGATGAACTTGATATGACTGAGTCAAAATAAAGTATGGTTGTCACTTGAATGAGAATAATTGATTTAGAACAAAGGAGATATTGTTGTGGTTGAGGCGTGACTTCGAAGTTAGAATGAGGACGAGAGTAATTGATTTTATTATGATGAAGATATAAATGTTAATAAATTAAATATCAAATGTAAGAAGAGCTATTATGTGAGTAATGTAATTTATAAAAATATTAACAATCAAAATAAGTGATTTAAACAATTGATGAGTTTTTTCTTTTTTTAACATTGAATTGTTGATAATGTAGATGACTGGATGCATAAGAATTGAGAAGAGAGGATAGTGCATTCATTATCTAATATCAAAGTATACCATGAAAACAAATTTCTTCTACAAATACTACATTGCAACATAAAAGTAGTGGATTTCACACCATGATTTTGATTTTTGGCAATAAACATAGAGCATAATTTATTTTATTAGGAACAAATCATAATTTCCACAAACAATAAAATGAAATATGTATATTTTCGTCACAAAATGTTGTGAAAAAAATCAGAAAATGTTATCAATGATTTAAGTTTCGCTATTGCCTTAAAATATATATTGAAATATATTATCTTGGATAAAATTTTTATTTTCGTTTTCTTTTTAGTTCTAAAAGATCTTTATTTTTTAATACAAAATTTTTTAACAAAAATATTAAGAAATAGAAGTATTCATAAAATATGTTTAAGTTTTATGAGTTTCATGGTTTTGTGTATATAAGAGATAAAAAGGAAGTAAAAATCTTAGATAGAGAATGATCTTTAAGTTTCAATAATAATATAAATAAGATATTTCTCTTTCTCTCAAAATTCTATATTTTTCACAAAAAAATGGCTAGAAAGATGCTTAGAGTTTTTGTGGAAGTTATCCACGATGAGTCATGGGTTCCAAAGCCTGGGTTTGTTTTCTCAGACTTTTGGCATGCTTTGGGCACAAAGGAAGCTCAACAAGTGGTGTTGGAGGGTGAGAAAGAGAAGCTTGAAGTGAATGTTGTTGAGATTGTGTGGGATAAAGATGGAGCAGTTTGTGAAGATTTGAGGAACTTGGCAAATAGCAAACAGAATCGTAAGAAGCTAATGAAGGAGATGAAGCAAGGTCAGTCTAGAATAATTGACCTTGAAAAAGTCGTGCAAAGTAAGTTCGGTTTATATATTCTCGATTTGATCCAAACTAACTGAGTGGTACTAAACAACTTTCTACAATATCTAAAAAAAAAAAAAACATCTGACATTTTATAAATTGCAAGTTTAATTTCCTTCATTTTAGTTTCATCTTTGTTTGTGTAGTTTCATTTTAAGTTTGTATCTAGTTGGCTCAAAATATATTAGGTTTATAAATATATTAGTAATTTTACCCTTTTAGATCTTTAAATTTTGAGTTGTTATTTATATTTCATTACTTAACGCAATTTTGGTAAATTTTCACGTTGGTAATAATCACTAATGTTTTAGCCAATTTACCTTATTTGTTTGGAGTGATCAGTATAGTTATAACTTGTGATCACTTTTAATGGTTAAATTATTGTTTCACTAATGTAATAAAGTTGCTTAACTTTATAAAAATAAATAAAAAATTTCTAACATAGTATGAAGAAAAAAATCATAGTATATGAAAACACAAAATTTCTAAATTCTAAGAAATGTACCTATAACACCTGATAAACAGTTCCTTGTCATGTATATAGGACAGCATATTAGTTACGTTCTGAAACGATTCTTGAATAGCTTCATCGTTCAGCTTCTCACTTTCTCCTCCCTTCTTGAGGATACTATGACAGTACATTGCTAGTCTTTCTGCACTGGTAATTCCAGCCACTTCTTTGTCACAGAAGATATGAACCACCTCTTTCAGTGCCTACATACATTCAAAGAAACTATGGTTAGTTAATAAGAAACCTGATGATAGACACGTGAACACACTCAGAAACCAGACCTTGTGGAACAGGGTGTGGTTCGGAAACAAATCTATAACATAGTGCATATACTTTTTGGGTAGCTCAATTAGTTGTCTGATCTGAAACCATGAAAATAAAAATAAGCAGATAATATGAACCTGATCAGTAGATGTTGTCCTATAAACCTAGATAAAACGACGGACATGATGTGCAGTGAAGAAGGATAAATATTTTAAGAATTTTTTTTTTTTTTGTCAACCATTTATTTTTTATTATTCATAAACTACATTGTGTTTTTGTCTATTGATAATGACAACTAAGGGTAAGCCCGGCTCTGTATGAAGATATTTGGCCCAAGTTTGATTTGTTCTGTAGTGTTTCTTTACAAAATGATCAATTCATATAAAATGATTTGGATCAAGCTATAAACTAAGTTTGTATTTGTAAGGATTCGTTCTGAATATACATAAACTTTTGAAATAGTTTTCGGCTATTTTACTAAATCATAATAAACAGAAATATATGAGATAAATATCATACAAGTTAATTAAATGAACTCTAACATGATACAATATAGTATAGATACAATAAATTCATCGCATCAATTTTGACGTGAAGAAAACAAAAAAAGAAACATGCACATGCAAGGAGTAGTAATAATTCATCAATAATAATTTTTTCATAACCTTATTTTATTATTATTCGTTAGCTAGTAACGTAGATTCGTAATAAGCGCCAAAGTATTACTAGTTGTCGTTGCAAGTTCTTCAACAACCTTCGTTACCTTCTTCTTCGTGTCTTTATTCACTTGCACCTCCTCGAACCCGTCCGTACAAGTCCCTTCGTCGGTCAAAGCCGAGCTCACCCAAGTCCTAACGTTCGTAATATGCTCAGCCATCGAGTCACCATCTCGTAGATTCTTCATCTCTGTGATCGCTTGCTTGAGCTCAATAATTGTGTCCTTCATCTCCTCTAGGCAGTCCTTGAGGATAAGAGTCTCCGGTAACATTTTATTCTTTCGTCCCGCGGTGGATCTCTGAGACTTTTTGAGAAGCTTAGCGACGACGGACGTTGCTTCCTTTGCGGATTTCACGTTGAGGTTAAGCGCGGTGGTGCATAGCTTGATCGGGTCGGATTTGATGTTTGATGAGTAGGAGGATAAGGACTTGTAGCATTTGTCGGGGTATGTTGTCGAATTGCAAGCTGTTTTCACGAACGTTTTGTGGTTTTGGGAGTAGGATGGTGGAGTGGCTGCTGTTTTGTGGATGTTTGTCGATGCGAGGACAACGAAGACGATCGTTAGAGAGTAGAGGAATTGCGACATGTTTGATTGTGGCAACTTCCAATTTTTGTATTTTCTTTCGGGTGTGAACAAATTTTGTAGGAACGAATTGTGAAACTAAGTTGTATGTTGTATTATATATATACAACAACACACATGCACATGTTGTTTTTAAATTGAATGAAGGAACTGATTAGATAGATCTCTTTCTTTTTTTAACGTAAGAATATGGTTAATTATATCGATCTAGATGTATCAAGTTTCTTTATATAACAACAAAATCGTATTATGTGTATGTGTACGTAACTTATTTTTTCAAAAATGGTCAAGAAAATCGTAGAATATATCACGGTCAACTCTCAACTGTTCGAATTAGTTATTCCCAATACGAATGGTTTTTTTTTTAATATACAACAGTAAAGATGATTCCGTTGTGGTTATGTTTTTCTTCTTTTGCTATGGTTAGTTAGTGTGTACTCAACAAGGCCACTAAATATAAGGCCCGATTATTATAATATCCGCATTCATTGATAATATTTGACTTCGCCATTTTGAGTCTACTAGGGATCTCAATAACTTCACTCATTTACATCTACAGTAGAACCTCTATAAATTAATACTCGATAAATTAATAACCTCTCTAAATTAATAAATTTCTCCGGTCCCGAGTTGGGACCAGTGTAAATTTTGACACAATTCGATAAAATAATAAGATAATAATTTTTTTAGAAATCATATGTAAATATATGGTCCCATTAAAACTATAAATTAATAATTTTAAAAATATATCAAAATATATTTATAGATATGTTATATAGGAAAATATTTAGTGAAATATGACTCGTGTGTTGTTTATTTTTTCTTGAATTTGCATTAGTTTTTGTTAAAATTTCATTATAGTATTTTTCACTGCATCGAAAACTTTTGATATTATATGTTAAACATGATAATTATTTTCTTGATTGTAAATGATTACAAAAGAATATTGATTATAACAAAAAAACTTAATTTTTAAAGTAACTTTTTTAAAAAAATTATGAAATAAAGCAAAACTCTCTATAAATTAATAAATTATTAATTTATCGATAAATTAATACCTCTATAAATTAATAAAATTTTACGGTCCCAACGTTATTAATTTATAGAGGTTTTACTGTAATTGTTAATTAAGTTATGATAGATTCCAATTTCTGTAGATCTTATGCATCTTTAAAAAAGGCAATTTAGTATGTTAAAAAAGTTTTTTATTTCTTTTTAATATTGACCCTAAATTATAAGCATGTTAATAAAATGTCAATATGACTCTAATCGAAAGTTTCACATGTAAAAAAAAAACAGACTTTAAATATTTAGCAACTATATCATCATTGGTGGTTGTTTTATTGGTTCGACGAGAACACTCCGTAAGGATGTGAAAAGAGAAAATTTTCCGAAATAATGTACAGTGTGAAAACAGGAAATAAATATATAATCAATGTGGAAGCTCCTTTGTCCTAGTGGTTGACCAAGGGTTCATTAATGCTTCTACACCAGGAAGTCTGGGGTTCGAGTCCCAGAAGTTGCGATTTATTAACAATTATACAGATTAATGGAGACAAGTCTACAGGAGATCTCCAGTGATGCGCAATTAGAGCCGTTCGCCGTGATTCTACGTACTGACGAAGGAGAAGGAAGTGTGGTCTGACGTGAATCTAATAGGGTCGGAAGGAATTGCCCATGGTAGAATCGTCTATGTAACAAGTTCTCATAATTTGTAATAGTTAATAAATCCAGATGACAAAAAAAATATATATATATAATCAATAAGTATAGGAAGTCTTAAATTGTCCTCGAATAAAATTAGAACAATATTGCAAGTTTATTCCGCTATTCTAGCCTAAAGAATTGTAAGGTACGTGACACGTGATGTAATGAACATGGATTGATCTCCTCTTTTGGAGGAATAACTCATTCTTATCGGTCCTCTAATTTTTCAATGAATGACTTATATTTGCAACTTGGTCTGTCATATGCATTACATATACTATATATAATTTTTGTAGTGGCTGGCATTTTACAAAAAATTATATCATTTTAAGCCATAATGTAATATCACGAGTCTTTGATAAATTAAATTGGGACTCTGATATCGATATCGATGTTTCTCATTTGACAAAATCTAGTATATATGCAAGATAAATACTGTTTATAACCTTTTCTAATATGTTTGGAATTCAATATATGAAAATAAGATGAAATTTAAAGTAATATGGAGAACACAGACCAATCTACTTATCTACTTAAAATCAACTAGTTTTGAGTTGAAATTTTGTGAAAATTGAACATAATTCATTATTTTTTATACAAAAACTAAGACAAAAATTATATGAGTATGATGAGAATCTGCTACTAAAATTTAACCCAAAAAAAACTCCTATTAATAATGTTCATTGTTTACATACGGTTTGAAAGTTTTCTAGGTGATCCCAATTTCAAGAAAGGGAAAAAATAAGTGGGGGTTATTGGTTTGGGATTTGAATAGAGTTTAAAAGACTTTAAATGTTATGTAGAATCGGTTGTTATTAGATCAAGATTTTGTTAAACTCTGTTAAAGTTTAGTGTTATTAGTTTGTGATTTGTAAAAAGTCATTTAAAATCTTAACAAATTTGGGTTATTGGATTCAGACTTTTATAAAGTCATTAAAAATTTTGTGTTATAATTCAATTAAAACAAAAGAATCTTGAATTGTTAATGAATTCAAATATTATGTTATTGGTTCATGATTTTATACACTTTCTTCACAAAATAAAGTCATGGAAAGTATCACCAAAATACAGAGATTGTTTAGAGGATTTTACAAGATTTTAGAAAACTAATCAACAAAACTATAGAATACTCTCTAACAATCTTTAAAAATCTTTCACTTATTCACTTTTGATGATTTTGCTAAAGCCTTCAAAATTCTTTATAAATTAGAATCCAAAGTAAAAAAGGTCCAAATACACACTCCTCACTACGTGTGGCGGGTGACGCGGGTCCATTGAACATGAATAGAGTATTTTCTAATGTTCTATGTTAATGCGAATGTATTCTATTTATTTCCTTACTTATCTAAAGCTATCCACTTAATTACTTCTAGTTGTTTTATTAAGACTCATCTATTATCATTACGTATTATGGACGTGTTTTGTTTATCATTACATTTTGACTAAGTTTGCTTGACATTGTAATATTTCTATGCTATCAAAGTGAGTTTTTATTTATCGGTTCCACACAATTGATAGAAATATAGTACTAGAGCTCTCTCAAACTATTCATGTGTAACTTTATATCAAAATAAATATGACATAATTTTTTGGAAAAACATATACAGAGCCTAATATATATTGAAAAATAACGGTGAAATCTACACAATAATGCTACTATAAATTTGAAGAATTCGAACTTGAGTTCTGTCCGGTAGTAATTAAAAAGGAGATTGCAGCCTTGCAGCTGGCTGCGTATCATATAATGATACAATAATAGACAGTACGTCGCAATAATATTCGTATATATAGTAACCAACGAACATGTACGGCTTCCACATAGGAACCCTGATAAGTGATTACTGATTATCATAGAAAAAATAATAGTACTATTATTTCAAGAATATTGAAAAACGTACATGAATAAATTAAAATGGAATATAAATGAGAACTGCGAAGAGGACATTAACATGGGCCACTAGGTGTTCTTGGCTGGAAACAACATGACCGTGAGTCTCATACAACACTGTCTTATCATTCATTAATTATATAACATTGTCGTCGTCTAAGATTAATATATATTGCTTCCCGTAGGTACCGGCCGACAAATTGTTTTATCATTCTATGTGAAATGAAGTCTTAAGCAAGAGAACGTAACTATTGGATAATTAATTGTAAACCCACCTTTGATTAAGAGAACATTGTGGTCAAGAAACTATCTAAGGTATAAGATTAAATTCCTAAACTATGTAAATCTTTTATGTAAATCTTTTTGTTTGTAACTATATGTTGATTTTATTTTATTTTATGGAAAACGCGTCTAAAAAAATAAAAATTGAATTTGATGTTAGTAAGAAATAAGACTTACATTTCTACCAAAAAAAAGAAAGAAATAAGACTTACATTTCAGTTAACCAACAAAACCAATTTAGACTCAAAATAATTTTAAAACGCAAAGTTTTTTTCGTTTGCTTTTGTTATTACAAGTGAGATTTCCTAAAATATATATTTATGTTCATTTTAAAACTTTTTTTTTAATACAATCTTTTGAAAAATATATACAAATGTCAAAGCAAACAAATCTTATCCCTTTGTTTGCGTTTGACTTTTACATTTATGATTAACAAAGATTTGATTAATTTAGATACTAAAAGTTGTAGTTTCATTTAAAAATAATAACAAAAAGAATAAACAAGCAATCAAAATCGTAATCAACCTTGTAAAACCTCATTTTTTCTGTTAAACCACTTTTAACCGTTGACTTTGGCAAAGAGAAGTCATTTACAGCGTGAATTCTAGTCTGTTTGGTTAATGCCAGTAGAAACCTTTTTTGGCGTTTTACGATAACATTTTTAGTTTTCTCACGTTTACGGTTTACCAATTTGCTGCTGCATTTGGATTCGTAGATTGAAATGGTCGGACCCGAGAAGCATTCATCTAATGTAACAACACCATATGAGTATATGCCCAATTCCACTATTGTTCTTTCTATCAATTTACAACCTTATAAACTGTGATTGAAAACCTCTTACCGAGAGGTGTTTCGGTTTTGCTGTTACCAGTCATAAAAAAAAGTATAGCTACACAGTACCCACACGTCTCTTACCTTGCTCTCTTCTTTAGTTTTATGTCAACAATCAAACTCTACAAAATCTAAGTGAATTGTATTTTGATGAGCTAGCTAGTCAAGGGACTTGTTCGTGGTGCATTGCTCTATCAATAATGTGTTTTGAATGGTTAATTGAAAATGTTAAAAGTAATTTAAACAAAAGTTACATATAAAACTATTCATTTGGTGTAGAAAAAACTAAACGGTTCAAAACTTCAAATTTCTTCATGTATGAGAATCACACACGACAGTACCCAATTTCTCTGTTTCCCTATGCTGCTTTCGTAGGTGGAGACATGTTATTGACAAGGGAACCTGTAACGATGATCACTAATATCTGGACCACCGCTCCTGCATTCGACAAAAAACAAACAGAACATTTATAATCGGCGAATGTGTACCTCAAATAGTATAGGGATCCATTCGATGAAGAAGTGAGTAGAATCTTCTGGATGTTTTACCTAATTGAGCACAAATGAACCCTACGAGCTCAAGCTTCGCTGTTGTTCCCGTGCTATTCCGTTCCTACAGCATTTAGTGAGAGTCAGGTGATAGCATCCACACATGATTTTATAATACCGTTACTACCACAATTACCTGTTATCTATTACTAGGAAAGTTAAATCCTTCTGTGCTTTGGACGATCTCTTACATGTGTTCTAAACTTATCAAACCTTATCTATCAGCTAAAAGACTAATGATGCCGGTAAACAATGGCGATTTTATCGACTTAGGTAATTTACCTCCATTGTTAATCTGCTCCTAACAGCACAAAACACAGAAAGAACCATGACAATGGTAGATGCAGCCGTGTAGAGACTCAAAAGGTTTACTCTGCTGCGTCTGCAACCTGTTAAGAGAGACAATAAAACATATCTAAAGAAACAAAAACAAAAGGATACTTTAGTTATGCGTAACCGGCAGAACAACAAAGAAGAGAGTGTTAACCTAATTCTCCTATAAATGAAGACACTAAGCCAGCAGCAGCAGCTGCAATTGCAAGAGTGTTCCTCTCATCCTTTTTAGTTGTTGTCAAAAACGCACACGATAGTCCGATTAAATAAATCGCAGCCTGCAAGCAAGAACCTGAAAGATTTGAGCTAAAAGAGATGCACCTCACAGATCATATCAAATTCTTTTAACTTCAAGATCACTATAATCTCAATGACATCAAAACTCAAGGTAGAACTTTTGTAAAACTAAAGTATTTGCAAGACATTAAACTAAGATTTGGTTGATTCTGAGACAAGCTAGTAAAATTGACAATCTAATCGGAGATTGAACTAATTGCAAATTTGTTCAACTCCCTCAATTCTGAGAACCTAACATTTGCAAAATGCATGACAAGATCAATCCAAATCCAAGAGTACCTGAACAAAGATCAAAGGACGAAGACGAGATTTGCCTTTAGTGACCTTCGTGTAACCTAAAACAAAACGAAGCACATGGATCAAGACGCAATCGAGAAAAAAGGATCTGGAGACAGAGGAGACTTTGGGATTGTGTAAACTCACGAGAGTCAACGACCATCCGGTAAGAAAAATCGGATCCATCGGTACCACTGGGTCTTCCCGCTACTGGCTTCCTCTGATGCATCTTCTCCGGCGAAATTGGTAAGCTTCGTGGAGATTGAAAGTGAGGTTTGGGTAACGTCGACGAATTGAAGTTACTAGATTTTTGTTGTTTTTGGATTGGATTGAGCATTCAACCGAACTAAACCGTACCAAATCCAAACTAAACCGAGTGCAAATTATAATATGGGTTAGAGACCTAAGATAAACTTTTTTAAAGTGTATAAAAATGTATAAGTTTTTAGGTTAGATATCTAACAAAAATCTTTTCTATAAGTAATACCAAATGTAAAATTCATAAATTATTGATCTTACATGTACTTAAATTCTTCAATATCAAGATTCTCGGATATATCAAAATACTCATTTCCATTAGTAATTTGGAACTGATCATCTACAATTTTTTTTTATTTAAATTTTATCATCTACATATTAGAACATATACATACTAGAAAATAAACTTATTTAGTAATTGATAGTCTTTTATATAAAAAAAGCCCTAATCATCAATAAAACACAATTACCATGCTTGAACCACTTTCTAAAGCTTCGACACACAAAAATTCACATGATCACGTTTCATCTTAAACCTTAGCAACATTTCATATTTGCGTATATACCAGTATAGGCTTATAGCATTCTTTTATACTGATATAATTTTTGACAAATAATAAATAAATAAAATCTTCCTAGTTTTTCTACGTTTACTTTATTTTACTTCGACCTAACAAAATTTATGTCGTCAATACAAATGCATATCATAACATTGTCATTCATTCTATAAACTAAAGAACAAAGGATACGTTCTTATTTCCCTTATTTACTCATACCCATATTGAAGATGCATATGTTTAACCACTTTGCATGATTGTGTTTTTTTTCTTTTCTAACGAAATAATAGAGCATATTACTGCCTGTGATAAATAAAGATATATTTCGTGACGAAACAGTTGTTTCCCAATAGTCTTTAGAACTGAAAGATGATATATATTTCATCATAAAATAAGCAAGAAAGCATTATGAGAGGTGTACGTACGAGAAATGTGGTGAATGCGTGCATATGGACACTCGAGGGATCGGATCACATGGGTCTTTTTTTTTACTACATATTACTTAGAGAAGACGAACATGCCATCTTTCTCGACAATTGAAATGTTTACAGGTTTTGCATTTAATTTCAATTTGAGTCTAATAGTAAATAATGTTAATTTGTTGACGATATAAATAGCATGTGCAGTGAAGGGTTCACAGCAGAAGAGAAGAAACATGGTATGAGCAATTAAGCATTTTCTTATTGACTTTCACTTCTTGGATTTGTTGGATGCAATCATGATAGTAATCATATTTAATAACTTCAGTGACGATATTAAATTACTGTCGAATTTTTTAAATATTATTTCAAGAATCCAAGATCTTGTACGGCGTTCTTCTAGCTACAATCCCTGCAGATCGTTTAATGCCGGACCTGTCCTATATTATCATCCAATTTAGAATCTATAGAACAAGTATAGTTTAATTTTCCTTTTTAATTTCCTTTTGAATTTTGAAGTTTACTATTTAAAAACTAACTTCTTTTAGCTTACTGTTTAATTTTGTTAAATTAATTTTAGCTTTGGAGGCTATCTACTCTAACAACGTAACCATCTCAGAATGCAAGATTTAATACATAATGCTATTATGAGGTTGTTTAAGGGTGAAATCTGTAATAATCCCGACAATAGAGTTTAGTTTCTTGATATAGTACTATTTCTTAATTTATTATGTTTCTGTTTCTTTTTAAGTGTTTTTAATGTGTCATCCAGATATTATAACATAAAAGATTTGTAATTACTAAAAGAAAAAGAGTCGAAACGGTTGTTAAACGTATTAGTACCTCCTTAAAAATCCCCTAATGTAATATATTTTATACTTAAAAAAAAGTGATTGAAACGTTCACGCAATAAGAAAAGAGCCATCGGGCTAACGTCGACCTCACTCATGACCTCACAATCACAATATAGATTTTGTTTGCTTGTTTTAATTTAATGTTGATATTAACACAATATATAAATATAGATTTAAGTTAGATTGGAATCATGTTCTCACTCTCTAGTCTCTAACACTTTACAATGAACTCTACATATTCAATTCCACCTTCTCACACCAAACCACATTAGTTACTAGTTAGCAAAAGAAAGCAACATGAATATGATGATGAACAAAATCACATTTATATCTCTACATTTACTAATGTCACTACTATGTCTCCGTCCTCTCACCACCGTAGCCGACGGCAATTCCACCATAGGCATTGACCGGTGGTGCGACAAATTAAAACTCCATACCCTGATCCATGCAAACGCTACTTCAACCGCAATACTTTTCTACAGCCGAAACATTTATCCGAGTTTCGAGTAATGCTACTGGAAGCAACAATGGACCGGGCAGTATCCGCTCGGGACAAGCTGACTAATTCAGGCCGGAACTGCACCAATTATCGGAAACAAGCCGTTTTCGAAGACTGCAACAAACTCTATGGAGACACGATCATGCAGCTAAACCGGACGCTGCAGGGAGTGTCTCCAAAAACCAATGCTGAAAAGCGGTGCACCGACTTCGACGCTCAGACGTGGCTAAGCACCGCTCTTACTAACACCGAGACTTGTCGACGCGGCTCATCCGATCTCAACGTCTCAGATTTCGTAACACCCATCGTTTCAAGCACAAAAATATCCCACCTCATCAGTAACTGCTTAGCCATCAACGGAGCTCTCTTGACCGCCGGAAAAAACAACAGCAACACCGGTGATTCGAGGGGATTTCCGACGTGGGTTTCCGGTAAAGAGAGGAGACTTCTGCAGTTGCAATCGGCACGTGCCAATGTCGTGGTGGCCAAAGATGGATCGGGACATTTCAAGACGGTACAAGCGGCTATTGACTTGGCCGGACGAAGAAAGGTGATGTCAGGGAGGTTCGTTATATACGTGAAAAGAGGGATATATCAAGAAAACATTAACGTACGTCTAAATAACGATAACATAATGTTGGTCGGAGATGGGATGAGATACACCATTATCACCGGTGGGAGAAGTGTTAAAGGAGGTTACACCACTTACAGTTCCGCCACTGCCGGTAAATTAATTAATTCTTGCTATTTAATTTTTTTTTAAAACATTTCTCAATAATATTCGTAAAGATATATTATAATTTCCGTACGAATTGAATTTTTCAATCGATAAGATTCATGGTGGAGACGTCCAAGTTAAATCATTCATTAGGATCATCAGTTTTTTTGTTGACAGCATTATTATCACTATCTTAAAAAATAACATTTTTCAATGTTCAAAAAATCGCCCAAGTCGGCGCGTAGGCGCTAATTAATCGCCCAATAATGTCTGACCGATACGATTTATGTCATATCGGAGGAATAAATCGGAAAGCTGGTCCAGGTGGCCCAATTCGGTGAAAATCGGCCCATTCGCTCAACTCGTTCGGTTTAATCTGGTTTAGAATTTTTTCAATTTTGTTAATACTATGTCGTTTAGCTAAATAAAACAAGAAATAATAATAAATACTCTGTATAAAAAGTGAAGTGATATTGGTCTAGTGGCAAAGTCCACAGAAGACAAACACATCACACCAGGGATCGAGTCCCCGACTCTACAATTTAATTGTAGAATTTAGGCTAATGGGCCGGCCAGTTGTGGCCCAAATGTTGACAAAAAAAATACTCTGTATAAAAAAATTCTCTCTCTCTCGAACAGGGGCGATAGAAAAGGCGATCTTACTAACTTCTTCTGCGGTTTTCTCCGATCGACCGGTGTCGGCTCTGACGTCGGTTGTACTCTTCAATTTCTTTCCTTTATTACTTAGATCTCTGGTCGGCGCTGGATTCGTCTTGATGGCGTCGACTTATCGATGGTTCTTTCTTCTTCTCTTAGTGAGAATGTTTTATTCTTCTTCCGGCGATGTGGTGAAGGAGATTATCTCCACAAACCACTCCCTGGCAATCTTCTCCACTTTGCAACTCACTCAAAGTGATGCCCAATTTCTCGCAATTCCTTCAATTGCTGAGCCCTATAAAGTTCTTTATTTCATTGCGATTTCTTCACCAAGTTTCATGGGTGCTTATGGTGGTTCCATTCAATCCCTTCCTGATGTTGTTTCTCAAACCGTGTGTCATAATCGATTCCTTCTGATGGGACGATCTTTGGTTTCCCGTCGTCAGAATCTCCGATTCGGTGATGGCGCCATGGCTTGTCTTTGGGGACAAGGCGATTTGATTCACGGTCATTTAATTGAAGGAAGGCGATTTCAAGTTGTGTTTCTTTCCGAGGAAACTATGGCAATGGTGATACGGCGTGGCCATCGGGCTTTTATGGAGCGTGTGGTGTTACTCCAGCGATGGGATTTTCCAATGAAACAACGACCACCACGGAAACCGCCATGGAATCAACATATAACGGAGGATATTGGAGATGCAATTGGGATGCGAATCAGAAGATCAAATCTCCCACACATTTGGGTATACGGTACAATCACAAACAATTATTTTTTTTCTTCAAGAGAGTTCCAAGATCTAGAGTCTTGCGATGTAACGGATGGATCGCAGACTTTGCCTTTCGAAAGCGTAAAAGATGGTACATCGATAAAAAAACAGATGTTTCCCAAGCTAGAAAGCCACACAAGATCGACGGATAAGACGAGAGCAACTAAGCATATCATTCGGATTGCGGCGCTTAAACTTTTTTGCTTTTTCGTTACAAAAATATTTGATTGTATTTATATCCTTATGTTTGACATTACGATCTTTGGTTCATATTAATAAAGTTATGATTTGGAGGAAAAAAAAAAAAAAAACAAGAAATAATAATTAAAAAAAAAGAGTTAGATAGTGGACGACTAAAACGTGGGATAAGAACTAGGTTAATTGTTTAATCAAATAGTATTCTGCGTCTCTGTTTCTTCTCCGAGCGACACACAATATCGTCATCTTCAGTTGCTTTACGGTTCGTGACTTCTTGCAATCCATATTCTTGATTTTAATTCTATATCATGTTTTTCTCTCTTCTTCTTTGTTTAAAATTTTGGTTAATTCTCAGTCATTATTTTTTACTTGAAAGAGATAACTTATTGTGCAACAGTACTTCTATCTCTGATTCTCTGTTTTCGCTTCAGACTTTCAGTTAATTACTTAAATTATACTAATTACCCAAGTTTAATTAGATAATTGCATGCAATTTTGAACTTTCTCTTGGATTTTTGAAATTTAGATTTCTATTTATTTTTAAAGAAACGCATTTCTGTTTTAAACAAAAACAATGTTCAAAAATTACTTTATGAATTTCTAGAGTGTGAAATTTATGTTCTATTATAAATATTTAAAACTAATAAATATTTAAAATTAAAATAAAATATATTAACGCCTAGGCCTCGCCTAGGTCCCGATTAATCCGATTAGGCGCTAGGCCCATGTTGACCGCCTAGATACCGCCTAGCGATTTTTTGAACATTGACATTTTTTATTAAACGTAAAAGTTACCATTCGAAATATTATTTCAATTTTTCTTCAATTCACTATGTAACAATTGGCTAAATTTACGTGTGATCTAGGTATTGAGGGACTTCACTTCATAGCAAAAGGCATAGCGTTTCGGAACACAGCGGGTCCGGCCAAGGGCCAGGCCGTGGCACTACGGTCATCCTCAGACCTCTCAATCTTCTATAGATGCTCAATAGAAGGATACCAAGACACACTGATGGTCCATTCGCAACGCCAGTTTTACCGCGAGTGTTACATCTACGGAACTGTCGATTTCATCTTTGGAAACGCAGCCGTCGTTTTCCAAAACTGTATCATCCTCCCTCGTCGGCCACTCAAAGGTCAAGCCAATGTAATAACTGCGCAAGGTCGTAGTGATCCGTTTCAAAACACAGGGATCTCTATCCATAACTCAATAATCCTACCGGCTCCTGATCTAAAGCCGGTTGTCCGTAGCGTTAAGACGTATATGGGCCGACCTTGGATGAAGTACTC
Organism: Erysimum cheiranthoides; assembly: GCA_011420285.2. NCBI lineage: Eukaryota > Viridiplantae > Streptophyta > Magnoliopsida > Brassicales > Brassicaceae > Erysimum > Erysimum cheiranthoides. The sequence continues at coordinate 12,471,690 of CM022181.2, read as the reverse complement.
GCGCACTGTGGTTCTTAAGACGTATATAGATAGTGTTGTCAGTCCGGTCGGGTGGTCTCCGTGGGTTAAAGGTTCGACGTACGGTCTCGACACGCTATTCTATGCGGAATATAAGAATATCGGACCGGCTTCATCCACAAGGTGGCGTGTCCGTTGGAAAGGGTTCCATGTGTTGAGTAGAGCTTCCGATGCATCTGCTTTCACTGCTGGAAAATTCATCACCGGTACTTCGTGGCTTCCACCAACGGGCATACCCTTCACTTTGGGACTTTAAAGGTGTCTTTGTTTTTCATGCTTTAATTACAATCTTGATACAAAAGTTTGTAACTCTAAATATAATTTATTATGAAAATAAAGTTTTAGCTATAAATGGTCAGATATTTCAGATATTTCAAATCATGTCCTATTTCACTCTCATTTTATTGAAAGATCAGAGGATAGTAAAACAAACTCGGAGCTGTTGGAAAATGAACTGCTAGAACATAATTTGAATTTATGGCTAATTAGATCAATTCTCATAAAATCGTAGAAGAGTATATACATGCATCAAACTGATCAAAGGGATTTATGAACCAAGTGGTAATGGTGTATGGTAAAGGATTTGGAGGCATGACGGCAAGTAGTTCCAATTTTCTAATAAACAAAACTTTTGTTGTAAGATTTCTAATGGATAATTTAAGGACGTTTGCGCGTAAGTGAACTTCGTTAAATTATGTGTGCGCTTCTCTTCTTTGTTTATACGGTGATTAAATGCGTGAGTAAGTGTGCATAGACACTCAAGGGATCACATGGATTTTTTTTTTTTTTATATTCTTTCGAAGTATTATTAATTAGAGAAGACGAACATGCCATCTTTCTCGACAAGTTGAATGTTCATAATCAATTATATTATATAATTATTCCAAATGTGTATAATATAAATTCTATCCTGAAATAACTACTATCTTTATGTTTCAAATTGATAGAAAAGCATAGTTTTAATCATTTTGTGACAATTGACAAGAATTTGTAGCGTATTAGTTTTTACTAGTGGTATATATATGTCACAATCCGATTGAACTCGCAGTTATAACTTAGAAGTAATGTACGATAAAGACTACACAAAAATCGTTTGTGTAATAATATCATTTTTACTAGTTTTGTAACATTTGTTATCAGGACATAATGTCCCACATCGGAAGTTGGAAGGGATCTTAAGCAATATATAAGGAATATGGACCACTCCACTCATTGCCAATTGGTTTTGAGTTGGAAGCCCATAGAACTTAATATGGTATCAGAGCCCGATCCACACAAGTCCAACCCGATCCGACCCAAAGTTGGTCCAATCATCGACAAGGCCCAAAATTGATGCCGTCGATCTAAGCCCGAACATTTCGAGATTAATGGCCAAAGAGCCATCATCTCGAGGGGGCGTATCAGGACATAATGTCCCACATCGGAAGTAGGAAGGGATCTTAAGCAATATATAAGGAATATGGGCCACTCCACTCATTGCCAATTTGTTTTAAGTTGGAAGCCTATGAACTTGATATTTGTTTTCAAAATAATCAATAACCACTATGGACTATATATATATATATATATATATATATATATATTTGGTACTTAGAAGACTTTTTGGACTATATTATAGACAGATCGATGACAGAAATTTATTTTTAAGAGCTACTGCCAAATTCATTTTTCATTGTCACCGGGAGACAAAGAAATCAACAAGATAATTTTTTAATGTTTTAATAAAAGATCTAATTATTATATATCTATAACCTTTTTGTAAGTGCAAAGAATTCAGAAACACATGTTTTTTTCTATGATTTGAAAAGCACCAGGTCCTATGTTTTATTCATTAGAATTCTGATAAGTTAACCTTATACAAGTTAACACTTAACACTTAATCGAAGATACGCAACTCTAAGACACACCTCTGATTGTCGTCGACCAACTACTAGTCTACCAAAAGTTCAACTGTCAAAACCTCTCACACATGAATCGATGGAACGTACACACTCGTCTCTTAGCTTAAGGATAGAAAAGTTTCAATACTTTGGTCCCTAACCTATACCTAGGATCTCATATACACTCAAATCTTCTCTAAGTATCTTCTTTCCTCAAAAGTTGAGAATAATAACTTTGAATCATAATTATTCCAGCCATCAACTCTTATATACGTCATTTCCCGCAATCTAACATCTTCAGATCTTGAAACCATTAAACTACCGTCTTGGTGGTAGTTTACATAAAGAAAAATGTTAACTAATCGAAACAATAAAAAAAAAAACAAATTAAACGATATCCAGTCTTGTTGATAGTTTAGACAGAGAAAAATGTTAACAGGTTTTGCATTTAATTTCGATTTAAGTCTGATTGTTAATTATGTTGGTTGACGATAGCATGTGAAATGAAGGGTTCACATCACCAGACAAGAAAAAAAGGATATAAGCAACAAAGCGTTTGTTTATGCCTTTTACATCTTGGATTCTAGATATATTACTATGTTAATAGTCATATTTAATACCTTCAAGTGATGATGATATTTAATTGCCTTCGAATTCTTTTAGTTTTATTTTTAGTATTCAAGATCTCGTTCTGCGTTCTTCTAGCTAGCTAGGAGAAGTAGAATTGTTTAAGAACTAGTTATCTATTAATTATAAATAAAAACAATATCATCAATTTATCTAGCTACTTACATAAGTAATGACTAAGAAAACTAGTTATTACTGTTTTTATGACTAGTAACAGAGAAGAAATAATGTTAATTCTTATTTTATATCGTTCCTTTTATCAAGTGTATTGAATTATCGCATAGAAACATAGCAATACGTACATGGAGGACAGGGCTATTTGAAAAAGATAGAGAATAGAGAACTAAATGCATATAAAGTCTGACCATACCATCAGTTGTTTTATAACATACACGATTTTAACCCACGACTTTCATCGATAATTTTTTAACTAGCCAATATTACTAAAATAAAAAGAGTCAAAATTCTTGTTAAGTATGAGTACCTCCTGAAAATCATCTTTTTTTGGTAATTCCTAAAACAATATCTTTATACTGAAATAAAGTGATAGTATCGTTCACGCAATAAGAAAACAACAGCCATCGAGCTAGCCAAATGTAGATCTCACTCATAACCTCACAATAGAAATTTTGTTTGCTTGTTTTGCTTTAAATGTTGATACCACCACAAATATATAAATATAGATTTAAGATATAGATTGAAGTCATGTTCCCACTCTCTAGTCTCTCACACCAAAACCACATCAAAATGATAAAGCAGAAAACCTCTTTTCTATCTCTACATTTACTATTACTAATACTATTCTGCCTCCGCCCTCTCACCACCGTAGCCGATGGCAATTCCACCACCGGCATTGACCAGTGGTGCGACAAAACTCCATACCCTGATCCATGCAAATGCTACTTCAAGAACCACAATAGTTTCCGACAGCCGACACAACTATCCGATTTCCGAGTAATGCTCGTGGAAGCAGCCATGGATCGGGCCGTATCAGCTCGGGACGAGTTGGCTAATTCCGGCAGAAACTGCACCGATTGCAAGAAACAAGCCGTTTTGACAGACTGCATTGACCTCTATGGAGACACGATCTTGCAGTTAAACCGGACACTACAAGGCCTGTCACCAAAAACCGGTACTGCGAAACGCTGCACCGACTTCGACGCTCAAACGTGGCTGAGCACCGCGCTTACAAACACCGAGACTTGTCGGCGCGGCTCATCCGATTTTAACGTCTCTGATTTCATCACACCCATCGTTTCAAACACCAAAATCTCTCACCTCATCAGCAATTGCTTAGCCGTGAACGGAGCTCTCTTGCCTACCGTAAACAACGGAACCACCACCGGTGATTCAAAGGGTTTTCCGACGTGGGTTTCCGGTAAAGATAGAAGACTTCTGCGTAACGTTCGAGCCAACCTCGTGGTGGCTAAAGACGGATCGGGACAGTTCAAGACGGTGCAAGCGGCTATTGACGTGGCCGGACGAAGAAAAGTGATGTCAGGGAGGTTCGTGATATACGTGAAAAGAGGGATATATCTAGAAAACATTAACGTACGTCTCAATAACGATAATATAATGTTGGTCGGAGATGGAATGAGATCCACCATTATCACCGGTGGGAGAAGTGTTAAAGGAGGTTACACCACTTACAATTCCGCCACTGCCGGTAAAATAATTTATTCTTTGATATATTTTTATATGTTTCTAGTAATTAAACAAGATTGGATCTAACAAGTTTCTATGTCATTAATGAAAAAAATATTGGAATATTCCGTACAATTGGAGTTGTCCAATTGATAAGATTAGACGTCTGAGTTAAATCATACATTGGGATCGTCATTAATTATTGTCACACTACACATAGAAATAAAAAAATTAGAAATAAACGTAACCGCTGTTTTTATCCGCAAAATGAGTAAGCGTTACTATTTGAAATATTAAATTTCATATTCCTCTCATTATGAAACAATTGGCTAATTGCGTGTGATCCAGGTATCGAGGGACTTCATTTCATAGCCAAAGGCATAGCGTTTCGGAACACAGCGGGTCCGGCCAAGGGACAGGCCGTGGCACTTCGGTCATCGTCTGACCTCTCAATCTTCTACAAATGCTCAATTGAAGGATACCAAGACACACTGATGGTCCATTCGCAACGCCAGTTTTACCGCGGGTGCTACATCTACGGAACTGTGGATTTCATCTTTGGAAATGCAGCTGCCGTTTTCCAAAACTGTCTCATCCTCCCTCGCCGGCCACTCAAAGGTCAAGCCAATGTAATAACCGCACAAGGTCGTGCTGATCCGTTTCAGAACACAGGGATCTCTATCCACAACTCAAGAATCCTACCAGCTCCTGATCTAAAACCAGTAATCAGTACTGTTAAGACGTACATGGGCCGGCCATGGATGAAATACTCGCGCACCGTGGTCCTTCAGACGTATTTGGATAGTGTTGTGAGTCCGGTCGGGTGGTCTCCCTGGATTGAAGGTTCGGTGTTTGGTTTGGACACGCTGTTCTATGCAGAATATAAGAATACCGGACCAGCTTCATCCACGAGGTGGCGTGTCCGTTGGAAAGGGTTTCATGTGTTGGGTAGAGCTTCTGACGCATCTGCTTTCACTGTTGGAAAATTCATTGCCGGTACCGCATGGCTCCCAGGCACCGGTGTACCCTTCACTTCCGGACTCTAGAGACCGTCTTTGGTTATTCTTGCTTAAATTACAATGATATAAATTTTACACTCTTGAATATATAATTCATTTATGCTTATTATGAAACTGAAGTTTTAGCTATAAAATGAAGAAACGAGATTTCAGTTCAGGACACTGCGAAAACGAGATCCAAAAGCAATTTCAAATGTTACAATTCATCTCCTATTTCACTCTCATTTGACATTCGGGAAGGGACAGGACGGAACACAAATGAGATTTCCGTCCCGGCCCCGTCCCCAATCCTAATAACTGACCCAAATCAAAACTACCGTTGCTTATTTGATATCCAGATACGAGGATAATGGTAGAAGTTAATGTATAAGACCCACAAACGAGAACTTTAGTTACAAAGCGAGATAGTTGAATTCAAGGAGCATCATTTAATGACCTATAACTAAGAAGAACAAAGCTTTAGACACAAAACCCTCACACCTAACGTTGTTTAAAACCATGAGAAATAGAAGAAGATCTGTGTACCTAACAATCAATGAAATGAGAGAAACACAGCGAGCCCAACAGTTTGTTATATTCTCCATCTACAGCCCTAAACAATTGGAGATCAGAATAACAGACCACAGTAGATTCCCGAATGATGCAAGAGACTCAGCAAAAGGCTGAAACCGAGGCGAGCAAAACCATCATCATGCTGAAAATTAGTTTCAACTCTCCGTTTAGTATTGATGTTGCAGAGCTGTGATGTTGTTCCCTGCAGGAAATCAACAAATAAGAGTCTCTTAGCTTTTTTTAATATAATCTAAAGATTAAATTAGAGAAGGAGTGAAGTTTCTGATGCTTACTTCTGCATGGCCTTAAGAGCACCACAGTACAGAACATTTTCAGGCGGATCCATTTCCGTACTTCCGTTTTCCTCGGGGTTTACAATCCGCATGTATGTTTCTTGGCCAAGATACCATCTGTCAAGATTCTCAACTCGGATATTCCAAACTCCCACATTATCGAGGGAAACAAGTACAGCAGTCCATGCCCCTGGGTAAACCTGAAGCAAACATTAAAACAAACAAAAAAAAATCAATAAAGTAAACCTGCTGACCAATAATATTACTCCAAATGGTGTTTAGAGAGACAGATTCAAATGAGAAATAACCTCGACAGTGCTTCGTGCTATTGCATCCCAGTTGTTATATGTTCCTTTTCTGTCTTCTGACCATATACCAAAGTCCATCCTGGAATACCAAATCCATGTTAGAGCAGTTAAACTGATCGAAAATGTACTAAATGTACCGAAGAGTGGCATGATTTACTTACGCAACCACGTAAAACGAATATCCATCAATATGGAAGCTCTGGATTTTGGTGTCATTGTTCTGAAAGATAACTTGTATAAATCCCTTGTATGTAGCGTTGATAACAGACCTGTCCAAACGTGGATGTGTATCATTAAGTGGTCTGTCTGGGAAGTCGAGCTTATAATCTCCTTTCACTTTATGGTGATCTGCAAGCCTCATGGGGGTGCTTGGATTGACAAATGAAATTCCGTTAAGCGTAGCACGAAGTGTCCCATTGATATCTGTAGGAGGCAAACTCCTCAAGATGTATGTGCTTGTGATATTTATCTGTCCATAGTGAAATGATCCCTGCGGATTTGGTCGAGCTCCACTTGAAGATGTGTTTTGCCTGCATATGAAAAGAATCAGAATTACATTTACATGGCTACAGGTTACATGTAAATTTCCACTTGGTTGAAGAGTTTTCAAGACATACTTTATGGCTCTTGGTTGGTTCATTGCAGACCAAGGATGAGAAACATCAGTTGCTGGAACTGGCAAAGGACCAGAAGCAGGTCCTTTGGAATTGGAATAATGGAGAATGCCAACACCTGTAACTCTTTGCCACACTGTTTCATTAACAAATCTAGCACTCGCCACAATGTAGTAGTCACTTGTGGCGTTTTGGTCCATGGTTACCAAGAAAGAATAAGATTGTCCCACATGAACATCAAAATCAGTGAAGTTTACTTGGGAGGTGTAGCGACCCTCAGTCTCAATCAAGAGCAATTTGTGGTTCTGAATCCTGAAGTTCAAGCTTGTCGAGATACCAACATTGTGAACGCGGATCCTGTATGTTTTCCCTGCAAAATGGAACCCAGATGAAGCAAGAGGGAATAAAACTCAGAGCCAGCTTTGAGTTGTGCAATGCAATGATATTAGAAATAGCTGAAGCTGGAGTTCCAATGCACACAACTCCTCTCAGAACAAAATTCAAATAGGTTGCAAATGGAAATAAAATGAAAGCAAAGTTACAATAAAGATTTTACCCGGATCAACATGAACGGTTTCATATTCAATTCCATCAGGTACACTGCTATTGTACTTGTAAGGACCCTTCCCATTGATGAGGACTCCATCAGGCATCCCAAGTTCTTTACCAGAGTCAAGTATACTCCTTAATGCCTAAAAAGAAACAGAGTTTCACTGATATAAAGACACTGGAGCTTAAATCAAACGAAAGTAAACACCATCTAGACCCCAAGTGCACTTACTGTATGGTTCTGAGTATACCAATCACCAATAATAAAGATGATTTCTCCATCAGGCTTTGGGAACGGGATAGGAATAAGGTCCCGGTTATTGATTACGATTGAACCAAAACCCCCAGAGGCTCTCTGGAAGCCAAGTGAGGGAAAGTAGAAATAACTTCCAATCTGATCCTTCAATTGAAAGTCATAAGTATAGTTCCATTTCGGAGGAATTGGACAGTTTGTGCCAAGAACACCATCTTGCCACGAGTCACGCCGCATCTGAACACCAGGCCTATCAGATCAGAATTTTAAACACAGAAAAAAGTCATGTCAGGAACCACAAGAAGCTTAAACTCTGTAGTGTTGAAGCAAATAACAAAAGAAAGTGATAAAGATGTTAAAGAATCATCACCAAGTGAGTAGGAGAGGCTCATCCAAATGATTGAATACGTTAACATCAACATTGTAGTTTGTAGTAGCATTAATCACAGGGCCTGGAAATTTCCCATTGACAGCTATAACCTACAAAAGAACAATTCAAAATCAGATACACTTAAATCATGTTTGCAAATTGCAACACATGAAGCTAGTAAAAGATTTCATTATAATACATTTTCATAAAACCCAAGCAACATTTAAAGATAACAACAGTTCGTTTCCTTTGATCAAACAACAAGATAAGCGTTAAAATCAGAAATTAGAGATTCTGTAACATGAATATGATACACTATACTGAAAAATAAGCAAATCAACCACATCCGATGAACCGTAATGTTTAGATCTAGAGGAAAATAGTGAGCAACTACGATATGAGTTTTGAGCAAAATCAAGTACATAAACTCACCTAAAAGGATCAGATTACAGCAACTAAACCTCAATTTCACAGGGAAAACAAAAAAAAAAAGGGTTTAGGAAAAAGGCGAAACGAAACCTGTTGAGGAACACCGAGAGGAGAAGCAGTGATGTACGAAACACTGAACTCGTAAGAGACGTAAGGATCACCAGCGAGAGAGAAGCCGAAGAGAAGAGAAAAGGAGAAAACAAAAACAAACACTCGCGAGAAAAAATCAGTAGCCGCCATTTGTAATCTCAGTGATTTGAGGATTTTACGCTTCTTCCTTGATGATGATGATGTTCTGCTACAGAAGCGACATTATAGAAGCAAAATCGAAAGCGATGAAGAAGAAGAAGAAGAAGAAGAGGAAGATGAAGAGTGTGTAAAGTGTGTGTGTGGGTTTTTGAAACTTCTCTGACAAAGAGGTTGAAGAAAAAATGACGACTTTTATTTATTTATATTCCCTATTTGTTTATTAATTAATTAATGACAGAGACGAACAAAAAAAAATGAGGATTTTGGTGAATGCTAATCCCTAAACGCGTATGAATTTACTGGTTACCGAATTAACCGGTTCGTCTAAATTCTGTAATTATCTAGCTGGCTGATTTATTGATTTTTGTGAAAATCTGTGTTTTAAGTGGATGTGAATTAGATACTTACTCAATTACACAAGGATTCTCATTGATTTTTTTATTTTTGTTTCTATTTCTATTGATTACCTACCATTAACGATGTGTTAATTGTTATTAGTTGAGGAAGCTTCCATTCTTTAAAGATGTGATTTATTTGTATTTTTGGTAGATACGTGTGTGGTATGATTTATTTGGGACCTTGGGTCATTATTGTTTGTAGATACGCTTAATTAGTTTTTTTTTTATTCTTACATGTATTTGGATATTTTACAATCACGCAGCTTTAGAATTGTGAGAGGATCCTACGAAACTATAAGTCAAGACACACACAACTCATATACTGTATGTGTGTATAAACTCTAGAATAACAGCTTTAGAATTATGTGCCTCGGTTGCACAAGTTCCTGCGTCAGTTTGTATAAACCACTTTGCAGTTTGCACTTTGCACTTTGCACATTCCATTTCGTTGTTTGTTTTTTTTGTTCTTTATAACAATTTTTCTGATCTTTCTAACGTTCGCCTTTCACTTCGTAGCCGTTGGGCCTACCAACTACGGGGCCCAAATTTTACAATTTTTTAATATAGATTTTGTTTTTGTTCGTTTTGTCAAATGAGAACTCATGAACAAGTCAATGATACTTGCATGATGACAGAGAAAACATTCAAGGTCTCTCGTTCATTCCACCAACAATGTCAGGTTCATTGTTTTAATATTTTTTTATCATTTACTAGATTTTCTCATTGGTCGACAAGACTCTTCCTTAATCCTTGCTTTTATCTCATTCGCATTTGCATGCTGAGTGTTAACCTTTATATCAACACTCATGAATAAGGTTGAACGGTATGATTTTGTCTCGTCTCATGTTCTTCACCATGATGTTTTATTTCAATGCATACATAATATGAAGATTATGACGACAAGTCCAAAGAAAGGGACTTATCAAGTAAAGAACCTAGCATGAACCCCTTTTCTCTAAAATTCCCAAGGCCTCAGAAGATTTATTTGACGCAAATGGGTGTCTTGTATTGAGTTGAAGAAGCACCTTGAGTGATAAAAAAAACTCCATGAGAGCATCAAAAGTTCCTTGTTGCACCACCCTTATCTCTAGAGCTCCAATTGATCCCTCTCTACTCCTACATTCTCTATAAAAATTGTTCAGTGATTCCTCCACCACATAACAACATTCTACTAAAACCTTTTTATGATCAAAGTTCAGAAATGTCATTGTTGTATTTGGCTTTGAGTTCCCAGTAAAGAACATAGTAATGAGGAGGACCATTCTTCAGGAGACGTGAAACAGAGCTTGATCTCAGCTCGGACTTGAGCCCAGCCAAACCTTATGGCCCATTTCTTTTCACACACATTGATTTTACTAAGCCCACTTGGCTTGAGTAAATCATGGTCCAACAATTCCAACTTATATAATCTACCTCTCTGCATACTAAGCATTGCTCAATTTTGATTGAGAAGAATGTGAACGTTATATGTGGCATTTTGTTCTATAAATAACTTAAGTCATTGCTTCACATAAAGCATACAACCAAAATGAGACAAATGATTTGAATTAATCCGGAGATAGAGACAGTTATCCAAGACAAAAGAAGAATTTACAGTTATAGAAGATAAAGAGATTGATCGGAAAAACGATCTCCGGCATGTTTTTAAGCCTTCATGTGATCTCTCCTCCGATACCGCTAAGTTAAATCTCAACGGTATTTGTATAAAAGCCGAAAGTAACAATAATCCTCTAACTTCCATATTTGTAAATATATATTAACGTTAACCACTTCCTTCTACTTCTTTTTCTTCCTTCTACTAACCCATTCACATTGATCTCTTCCATGTCACCAATGATTTCAGAAACTCCATCACCTGATAGATAAATTACAAACAAATCAAACTCGTATGATCGAAAATCGTAGCTCAAGTATTTCAGTAGAGTGATTTATTAGTTTACCTCAGACGGGTCACGAAGCGAGTAAAAGGCATTGCTGTCTTTGGGCACAGCAGAGACTAATATACCATAACCGTGATTCGGTCCATCTCGTAATACCTTAAATGCATCTTCGTCTGTTCGATCATCCCCAACATAGATTGGAAGAACATCCTCACAGTTGCTTAGGCCTGAAAAAATGTTTTAAAGTCAATGGCCAAACCAAACCAAGATACAGAACAGAAGCAGAGGAGGAAGATTTTTTAAACTACCGAGGGATTCGAGTAGAAATGTCACAGCTTTCCCTTTGTCCCAGTCAATCACTGGTCGGATCTCCAAAACCTTTTAAGCAGCACAATCAAACCAAGAAAACAAAATCAAAACTTTGAACTTCTTTTTGTTGAAATATGTAAGAGATTCAGATGTTTTTACCTTCCGGCCATGGGTTAGCCGTAGCTTTGGATATGTTCTGATGACATCATCGACACACTGTGCAACCAATGCCCAGTTCTGTAAAAAAAGAAGAGCTTTTAGAGTAAAGTGCATTGGTTTATAAAGGAACCAAACTGGTTAATGAATTGTGAGAAAACCAACCTTTTCTTCTACATTGCGGTAATGCACAGAGATGCAGAACTTGTTGTCTTCTACTTTGACCCCTTTGATATCCTCTGTACTCTCTATAAGAGAACAAAGCACCTGAAAAGATAATTTCAAGAATTCAACTATCAAATATGATGTTGCTATTACTAAAGCTATATATATATATATATATATATATATACATTAGAAGATGTGTTGCAAATACCTTATCGATCATCGGTAGAAACTCGCTAGCAGGCTGGAATAGATTTACATCTTTCCCCTGAAATTTGTAAAAATCACATTTCAAGAATCTGATGAAGCAAACAGATATTGCAGAAAACAAACAAAAAGACAAGAAAATAAACCTGTTCGTTAACTGATACAGTACGACTATGTTCGTGGTTTAAGGATTCTCCTGCGGGACTCATGATGTCCATGCCGTGGCTTCCGGCATAATAAAGTTCACTCAAGTTAACAAACTCATACACCTGAGTGAAGCAAAATGGTTTACTATTACACTAGACCACATAAGAAAATGTTCTTGATAAAGAAAATGACACAAGTAAAAACATTACCTTATCGCGGCTTCTTCCACTAATGATCGCGGTTGGGAAGTACTTGGCAACGTTTTGCACTGCACTACGCATCTAAACGTGTAAAAAGGTGTAAACCAGATATCATTTATTAGGAGGATGAAGGCACAAATTTTGATTTGTTCCAGCAATTGAATTGAAGAGATAGAAGTTAAAAACTTACAGCACTTGACATGTATGCGCAATCAGGTTCCTCAACTATAGGCGAAAGTGTCCCGTCATAATCAAGAAACAATGCTATTCTTTTACCCTTTGCAAAACTCATGATTTTCTCAAAAGAAGTAAGAGCTGATGGATACTTGAGCTGCTAAAACAGGATTATAAAACAAAAACAAAAAAAAAGAAGATTATCAAGATCAAAGCAACAGCGTAAAGGTCAGAAAGAAAGAAATAAAGGACAGTAAGGGACAAACCATCCATTCGCGATAAGTCATATCCGTAGCATCACTGGTTAAGTTATCTTTGTTAACTATTGTTGGAGGAGGAGAAGAAGATTTCATTGCATCAAGCCAACCATTAGACTTAACATCATCAAGGATTCCAGTTTTCTTTCTAGGAACAGTTAGCAAAAGATTGTTGTTCTGTGAGAGAGCCGTGGCTGCTGCTGCTGATGAGTAAGGGAGTCTGTTCTGACGAATGGTTAATCTTGAGTTGCTTAACGGTGGAGAGTCAGTCATTACAGGAGACGAGTGACCAGATTTTATGTCCATAACAAGACCACAAGTTATATAATATATCGAAGTTTCTCAAGAGGATTCTTGGATAGAAGAAGCTCTACGGTTTGACTTCTCTACTCGACAACTTCCTCAGAGAAACTTGGACCCTGAAAATGCAGATGCCAAGAAAGAAACAGAACCAGTCAAGACCAAAAGCAAACAAAATTACTTAAAAGTGTGATCACTATAATTCTCTGAAGCTATATAACAAGAAAACATTGGATACCAAAGTTTACATATTGACCTCAAGCTATTATCCAATGAGAAACAAACAAAAGGGGTTTGTAACATTTTCTTGTCTTTATTTTGCTGACAGTTGTACGAAAGGGTAATCAAGAAAACACATTATTCATGAAATGACTTTACTTTGTGTGTTACAGAATTTTCAAAGAGTAATGCCAGATATAGAGCCTCTATCAAAGGAACAAAATTTGGTATTTCTGACTGATACATAAACTCTCTCTGATCTTTCACAATTTTGACCAACCAACAATCTCTAAAGCTAAAGGAGATAGAGCCAAAAATCCAAACCCCACATTTTCAAGCATCAAACATTACACGTTTGGAGAGAAAACTACTGTTTGTAAAACTACATTTCAGATTAAAAAAATAAAGGTAAAAAAGACATGAAAATTGAATACCAAATTGCCACTAATGTATAAGCACAAAGACAGGCACATCAGAATATTTTTGTATAGTATCGAAGAAAACATTAATTTATACCAAAAAGTTTAGTAACACACTTGCAGAATAGACAATTGAAACATTGTGAAGACCCACCACCACCCATTTCAAATGTGTTGCTCGTAAAGCTTCACAAATCATTATCACTCACATAAAATCCAACCCCCAAAAAACAAAGTAACAAATTCCTAAACCCACAAAAACAAAATCCAGTTTTTTTTCAAAATAAGCATTTTACAACATCCCTAAAAACTTCAACTTTTTACCAAAACTGAAAAAATCTAAGCTCATAACAAAGAACAGAGAAGGAAACGCAGTGGATGAGATTGTAAAAATGGTTAATTTATGCAAAAAATGACGAAACCGAAACTTTGAGCTAAACAAATTACCTGAGAAAAATGCAGATACAAGTTTCGAAACTGAAAAGCGGAAACGACGGGAAGAAGAAGAAGAAAGATTTTTTAAAAAACAGAGATTTTTGTTTTTTCTCTTCTTCTCTGAATTTTTATTTTCTCGCGGTTTCTCGGCAACCAAATAAGGAACACAGAAAATAAATGGGAAAGGAGAAGAAAAATAAGAAATGGAGAGATTTGCCAAACTGTGAAATAATGAATTGTCTTTAAGTGCCCGAGAAAATCGCAGAAACTATCCCTAAAATAAAATAAACTCCAAATTTTTCTGAACTACAAATTAGAAAATATATAAATACTTATAAGACTTTGGGAACGTAACTAAAAAAAAAAAAAAAAAAAAACAGAAGGAAATAGACTTTTTTGAGTTTTTTCGTATATACACAAAAAAAAAACTTTTTTTTTTCTCTCCCGACGGTTGTTGACTCGCCAGAAAGTTTTGAGGAAACAAGTGATGTATACGTGTATTACACGTAGCCAATAAAAATAGCGCGTGGAAAACAGTGAAGATGTTTAGCGCGTGGAGTAACGCCGTGATTGTATATATTTTAAAAAAAAAGAGTCTCATTATATTGCACGGTGTAGTGGTTGGTTACATAGAGTAGTTGTAATTAACTAATTAATTAATTAACGTGCCTAATTAATTTATTTAAATGTGTGTTTAGTAATAGTTCCAAAAAAACCGCCGATCATATTGGGGGCCCAAATGTGGATCTAAAAAAACTACGGCGTTAGACACGTGGCATGTAGTTTCAAAGCGTGACGAGAGTTCGATTAAGTCGAGTCAGGTCTGACGTGGATTAATCGAATAGGTTGGTTTGGTCCCGCCATAATGAGATGGCTGCTTTGGTGGTGCGGTCGTTCTCGGATACAGCTGGTGGACGGAGAGGTCGGTGACGGTTTTTTTTTCTTTTATAATAAAAAGTCATTTTCTTCGACTCAGTTCCAAACAAAAAACAAGATGGACCTCGTGGGACGGACATGGGCTCCATGTGGATCTTGAATTTTTGACCATAGGATGTGATTACGTGGCATAATGTTGTGGCTTGTTGTGGATTAGTATCGATCGAGCCCATTTTTGTGTTTTCACTTTCTTACTTCTAATGATTTTACTTTTTGTACTTTGTTATCAACAACAATCATGAACGGATTATGTGAGCGTTCACATTGTTAATTTGAATTTTTGTGTTTTTTTTACTGTTTCAACAAACTTGTAAGCTTCTTTTTTCCAAAGCAGATTCTTTTCCCACATATTTTTTATGAAACTACTAAAAGTTATGTTTTTAAAGTAGCCGAACACTTTCATAACTTACTAACCATGCTTGGAAATTCAATACAAAATTATTTAAATTTTTGTATCACTCTTAAAATATAAACAGTTGGTCCAAATCAAATATATAATTGATGTGGTCACAAAATCAATGATGAAGATGTCATTGAATGTAAGAATAATCAGTTTAACCACTTAAACAAATGGTTATTACCGTATTACACTTGACCAAATTTGATTATTATGGTGTTTAAAACAGAAGAACAAATAAAAAAACCGACGTCTCGAAGAAGTTAAAAAAAAAAAAAGTTGGGTCAAACTTAGTTTTGACGAGAGGCATGAGTGTAATTTAAGCATATTACAAAGAACACGGTCAAAGATTCTGACAAGAAGACGACAAAATAGAGGAACCAATTTGGAAGTGGAAAATGAAGACTGTAAAAAAAAAAAAAAAAGAAGAAGAAGAAGAAGAAGGAGATTTGGCTTTTCGAGGAGATGTAAGGTTCGTTTAGGTACCAATTGAGGGAAGATTGTAGGACCACTCCACAGTTGGATTCTCATTGCTTCCGACTAATTTCACTTATTTTAATCTGCTATGACCAAATTATGTTAAATAATCATTGTTTATTAGTAGAGTATACAATTTGGAAGATCTTTTGGAAATTGAAATTTAGCAGTCAGAATCTTCTCGTTTGACGCCGCTGTTTCTGCTTCCTCCCTTTGACCATCCCTCAGGCCTCAACAACTATTTATTTTTTCTTGAATTTCTTTTAGTTTCATGATCTTTTTTAGAAGTTATTAAACTACAATTACTAACTATTAATATCCTAATAGTTTATCAAAAAATTATAGTAGTAGTAATAGTAGTAGTAGTATAATCTATATATCAATAGGTGTACTGATTTTTTTATAACTAGATAGCTTAAATTGATAAATTCGATGTTATTATAGTTCATAAAAAAAAGTTCTGCTTCGAAACCAATCTTTCTGAATTTGCCAGCCTCTACTATAACGTTTCGATGTCTTATTTCTAAACACAGGAAGTCCATAATTATGATGAGGATGTGTGGTTTATAGATTTACTTGCATGGTAATGTTTGTTCTGATTCCTCCATATTTTTATAAATTGCATGCAGCTTGCTACGCGAGAAATCTAAGTTTTGAAAGTTGCCGTGTTTCAAAGGGATCTCTATAGAACCAGTTAAACATCGCAGTCAATGTTGTTTTTGATGACCAAAGTTGGAGCTTAGTGTTAGTGATGATTGGGTCCCAAAAGTAGCTGCAATAAGAAAGAAGAAGATGATCTTGGGATCTTTAAGGTCTTAATGAAATAAGTTGCAATTTGATGATGTCCAATAAGGGCTCCCGAATTTTGTTTTGTTTTTTAGGTTGTGGTTGAGCACAAAAGTCAGGCACTGAATGTGTGAAAGTACCTTTACTTTGTGCTAGACGACCTGCATTTTTAAGAAAATATTTTACCAATTAATGGAAAAAAATACATGTTGCTTTTTGACAAATACAATAAAAAGAGTTATGAAAATCAAAGCTACTGGATGAAAAATTATCTTCGAACACCACCTATAATAACTTAATTATAAAATATGGAGGAGTATTGATTATTGAAGAATGAGAAGAAGAAAAAAACAAGTGCGTGCATAGCACTCTTCGTCGACTAAGAGACATCGAACCTAACAAAAAATGTCAGCCTCACATGTTCTTACCTAAGCACGACATCACACACTCACACCCACCGAACCCAACCTGCCTTCACGGAAGTTTGGCCTTACCGGTCTCTAAAAATTGTGTAGAAGACTAGAAGTGGACTTCGTCATTTCTCCGAGATCCATTGGTTTTTTTTTTTTTTTTGGAAGACATATGGAACTGTGGGTTAATAATCATTTTTCGTTTTTAACAAAAATAAGTTTTACTTATCATGCATGGTTATAACCTATAAAAGAACCAAAAAGGTATTTAACTAGAAGAACATGAAATATAATAGTTGAGCGAATTTGGAGTAGAATCTAAGAAACAACCGTACCAAAAGTCACAGAATCATAATCATGTATTATATTCACATTTTCTTGTTTAACCCAATATTATATTTATACAAGTATACGCATAAGGATTAATATTATATTCTCACATTCTTATGAATGCCATGGAAAGTTCACCTTATTTTTAAGGAATATTATATAAAGTCTTTGAGTGTTACATTTTTTGACCAAGTAAACAAAAGTGAATAATTAACCTATTTTACCAATTTCATTTAGCAAGAACGGTTGTTTTTAGATAATGATAATGTGCTATTTTTTTTTAATGTAAATATATACTTTATCTATCAGAGTTTTTATATAGTTTAGTTATATAATTTAAAAGTAATTTTATCGAATGAATTTATGTGTCTGTATATAAGCATGTAATTTAATATTTGTGGGTTCTATATGATTATTTAGTACGTACCATGTATGAGAATACTAAATAAGTATATCTTCTAAAGGGTTAATTAAAAAAGTAACATGTTATATTTTCACCAATATTCTTACATATACTTCTTTGCTACTTTTTTAATAACATCTCTACTAATTGTTAATAAAACTCAAAAAAGTTTCATTTCTGGCCATTTACCAAATTCACTTTATAAAATAATCTTTCTATACATCGAATTATTTTCTATCTAGTGAAAATATAATATGATTGATATAAATAAATAATAATAAATAATTAAAGAGATCTAAATTTTTCTAAAAATAAAAGATTAAAACCAACATCAAATAAGACGGTCTGAATCAAGATCCAAGAGAAGTAATGGATTATGGTTGTGTCAATCTTGTTTGTCCTTTCCATTTTTTTAGAAACTTATTCAAACGATTCTGGTTACATTGTTGCCTTCTCATTGGTTGTATTTCGTTTCAATCAGAAAACGATAAGACACAATATTTAGATCGATCGGACTAAAAAAAAAGGACACAATATTTAGATCATTGGACCAAATATGGCGAAGCGAAATACTGTAGTCTGCAAACTGATAGAGATATTGTAAATGAGCCCAAATTGGGCTTTAAACCTGTAAATGGGCCTAGATCGTTAAATTCATGGATGTGTCTCTTTTGGAAAACTTACTCGAAATGGATAGATTTTTGTCAGCTAGAATGGAAAACATGAAACCTATACTTCAAAAAAATTCCACATTTGGAAACATATTAAGAAAATTGTTAAGGACCTATTTACTCTCTCACATACAAATAAACTCTAAAGATGAAAAACTAAAAGAGAGAGGTTTCAGTTATGACGTGGTGGCCGAGTGGATGGCTTCGGATAATCAGCAAACAAGAGCGGTGGCCGACGATGGCGGTGCTTCACTGCACCCGGCACAAACCGAGAAACCTTAACCGGCTGTTTAGATGTCAAACCAGAGATAACATTTTGATCCTAAACCACAGAAAAACAAAAGGAACTTTTAGTTTTGACAAGGTTAAAAGACAGATTCCGCTAATACGAATAACAAATAAAAAGCTGATGAACTGAAATGTGGAGCAAGAACCTTGACAAGCGAAAACCGAGACTCCGTGATGTGAACATTGTCGAGGTGGCGAGAATCAGAAAGATGTAACAGGAGAAACAAGACAAGGATTGAAGCAGCATGGATTGAGCTCATTGGTAACAACAGAAACAGTTCACAAGGCTTAACGACTATAAGGATTAAACGTAAGGACTTAGTAGGTAGTAGACGCTATATAATAAGAGCAAGTTCACACATAAGTATTTGAAAGTGTGAAAAAGAAAAAAGAAAAAGACAGGAATAAACAAGTGTTTTATATTATCAATCCAGATGAATGTGCTGGAAAAGCTCATAGGAAAGGCCAAAGACGAGTCAAAAAGAGAGAAAGAAACAACAAAAGGAAAAAGACATTTAAACCTCGGTGAAAAACGAGTGATTTACTACTTCTTGTCTCCACTTGAGACCAAACCCCAAAACTTACCGACCACCACGGTAAAATATTCTATTAAGAAAATGCAAGCTAGTTTTGAATCGTTATCATTATTATATTCTATGTGAATAACTTAAAGCACTTTTTGAAGGCATTATTTTTAATTACCTTAATGGTTTTGTCTGCCTCGAGAATGGTTTGGAGGTTGACGATGACTGTTAAACACAACTTTTTGAGCTTTGACACAATCCACGAGACATCTTGTCTTCAAAAAGTCCTCTTGAATTGCCCAAATCCTGCATGTTTCTAAAACAAATAACACATGTTAGTTCAAAGTAAAAGAGCTTCAAGAACCAAGAACCCAACATCTGGACCAAGAATGTTCCCTGAGAATGTCTTTCCTCTGTTCCAAGAAGCCATGAAACCTGCAAATTCAAGCTAAAGAAACCAGTATAGAGTAGACAGGAGGACCCAGCTTTAAGGAAACAGTTGAGCAATTGATGATACCACAGAAAATCTATTGGATCAATAACAATGCATTCTTTAGTTAACTCCTTTTCTTTTGTTTTATTGTAAAATTACACGTTCTTATACAAATGGAGGTAGCATCAGCCCAGAAGTGCATTCACATAGACTGGTTACTAACTCCAGAGAATGAAGCCTCCAACATCAGACTGCAACAAGATATTTTACGAACCGCCAGGGCTCTGCAAATATCCGAGCTTTATTTATCCCACAAGAGCAATGAAAAAAAAAACACTCTATAGCCTCTTCCTCTTGCAAAGTCTGTTGCAAGAATGCCTCCTATTTACAGCAGAACAACGGTTCTGTGTGGTGGTGAGTAAAACTTAAAATACAAGGATGTTTCCTGATCCGTTTATCTTATGCTGGATGAACCTGAGCTCGAAATGGAAGTGCTCATTACTTTTAGCCTTTTAGGCAAACCGTCGTTACATCTGGAGAAGATTGTTCACTGTTACAGAAACAGAATTTGTTCTTTGCAGGTCCTGCAAGAAAATTGAGTCGGAGTAGGTTTTATTATCAAGTCACAATAATATTACAACTAAACAATTTGGCATCTCGTAGTAATAATCACTTAAAGACCCCCGACATGTGCAAACAATGTGAACAACAAATGGCCATTAGGTTCAGGCAAATTGTGCCCATAAGTTTCTTGATGAAGACTCTGCTTCACATATACATCTATGCAAATGTTTCCTGTCCACCGATGCAGAAAACTAACTAAATGACCTACCAATATCTCCAGACATGTCACCTGCTCTTCAAAGCATACAAAAATAACGATATTTACCTGGAAAATTATTTCATCAGGCACATGTGGCAGGACTTCCCTCACTGTCTCGGTCATAGCTAGTATACTCGCCATGTTATTTGCTGCACGAGAGACAGTTCTCAGATGCAGACCACCTGTTCCTCTACCAGCACCAGGAGGAACATATGTCGACGGAGTCGATGCTTGCGAAGGATTCATTGGCCAGAGACCCCAAGACGCATCGTCACGTGCAGTTTGAGCATAACCTTCCCCAACAGATCCAAGATGCCTCATCATCATTTGAACCTGCCCCAGCCCAACGGATCTGGAGCCTGCAGAGGTACCCGCAACATCAACACCCTGATCTGACCATGTTTGCAACCAGCTTGGATCCAGTCCTGAGTTTCTATATGGCATGAGAAAAAGGTGAGAACTGCTAATCCCGTTCAAGAAGTTCAAGAAAGCCAGTCTTCATAAAGAAAAGCTTGGTAGTCACAGAACAAACAATTACTTGCAATCCAATAGAACCAAGTATAATTAGACAATGAATAGTATTTTAGCACGGGGAATACGAAATCACAGGAAGTGGATGATGTTGTTATGAACACACTATTACTTTAATACACTTAAGAAGAAAATATTATGATGGAACAATGAACCCAACCTCCAAGGATCATTTTCAGTGGAATATGACGTCTCGGTTGGAAACATCCCAGTGGTTAGTGCATGCACAGAATTGTTTTGCCTCTCAAATTGACGGGCTAACTGTTCATCGCTTGAGACTTCTCCACTGCTAGGATTCGCCTCACTTTCAGTTCTACCAACAAAAAGAGGCTTACGGCATGTAGGACAAGAGTATGCCCCATTTAAACCTTGATCCAACCTGCCAGTGTCAAAATATCATCATGATTAATAGTTCTCACAGATTCATAACAGCACAAGGGTGGCAGAATAACAGAGCTACCATACCAAGATCGCAGGCATCCAAGATGAAAAAGGTGGTTGCAGTTAAGTCTCTTAGCCTTAGCCATTGGTTCCTATCATTCATAATGGTTCCAAGACTGGTTAGCTACTGAAAAATGAAAAGACGCTAATAACTATCTAGCAGAAGCATACCCGACATATAGCACATTCGTCATCATATCCCCGCAGCTCTTCTGAAGTTGCATCAGGTAGAGCTGCATGAAGAGCACGTAAAGCTACTCTCAGTTTGATGTATCCTTTTATTCGTTTCAAAATTGCACTTAGTAAGGCCTACCAAAATCAGACGCAAAGAACTCAACATTAGATCTGTGCCAATTAAGCAACCAGTAAAGTGGCATTTTTAAAAAGAAAGTCCATTAAGAGACTTACACGTATGTTGAGAAACAAAACTGCATCCACCAGATGAAAGGCCATTCCATGGAGCCACCAGATGTACAGATAATGACCGAGGGCCATTACCAAGGTAGCCATGTCTAGGAAGAAACCAAGGTTCCGGTTGAGGAGGCCTTTCCATTCCAATAATGAGCCTATTCAAAGGACAAGAGGTCAAGTCAGCAATGTGTGCGTGCAGTCTAAAAGAAAACATATTACAGCCATATGCCGAGAGAAGACAAAACCTGCTGTCATAGAATCAAGGAACTTCCATCTTTGGTAGTCTGAATTCTTGACTGCTAAGTGGTTGATCCACAAATCAAGCAGTTGAAACCCGTGAATCAACAACGCCTGCAAAATGATCCATAAAGGCATGGTCACAAAGAAGGCCAACATAAAAGATGAATACAACTAATCTTACTCAAGTACCTGCAAGGTCTCAAAAGCTATACTGCATGGCTCAAAAAGTAACAATAAATACACAGGTGAACCAATTGTATAGTATATCATTAGGGAAACCTTTATCCTGCAAGATTGGACAAAATTAATCCAGAGACGAACAACAAATTCAGTCTTCAATCACTACAACAGATTATAATACTCCAGAGCTCTGGTGTATGAATCAATGATATTCCTATATTCTCCAAATGGAATTGCAGTCTGATAGAACATATGGAACTCTAGACACAACATCTTATTCCCTCAATATAATGGTGTCTGGCAGATGCGTCCTCAGAGCATACTAAAGCTTCTGATTTGTCTTACGACTTACGAGCAGACATTACACTGCTTTCATTAGAAACTATATGCATCATGACAGTCATGTGCAACATTCAGAAACTTAGGTCGATTTGTTTTGCCTCCTGTAAAAGTACAACTATACCTAATTTTTGTTTAAGAAAAAATATCTGCTTCCAGAGATAGAAAGCAGGTGGAAACAGTACATTCACATTTTGAAAAAAAACGAGTTGAAAAAGCTGCAATTGAACACATGATATCGCAAAATTGAGGAAATACCAGCACAAATCAGCAGAGAGGACCATGAACAGTGCTGAATACACACGGAAGTATGTCCAAGGAGTAGATGAAGGAGATGCATTCAATCGTTCAAGCCGATCTCTAGCCAAAGCTTGAAACATCTACACAACATTTCACTACACATTAGGGTGTCTAGAAAAGAAATTCACCACTTTCTGATCATAAGTCAAGAAAGCCAATATTTTGTGCAACCTGTATGCCATACCTTTAGAGTACACAGAACAGTCAACCAGAGTGTCCATAGGACCCCCTGAAATACTGTTGGTGGAACCACCAATGGCAGAAAAGTTCCCTAAAAACAGGAGTAACCAAGAGGGTTATTGACGTAAAAAAGGCATAAATCTGCATATAACTCAAAGTAAGGCAAAGAGAACAGATATGCCAATCGAATAAAGTGGTCGAAATGTTGCTCCTGTACCATTACTGCTTGCCATTTTAAGTAGAATTTCTTTTTCACCCTTTTTTTGCATCAATTAAGACATTCAGTAGAGGAAACAACAAAATATCTGAGATTATATAACTACATAAGTTACAGAAAATGTGAGTTGGTTCCGGTTGCAATCTACTGTCTTTCGTCAAAGTACAAACAACTACCTTGTATATGATGTAATTGGCAAGTCTTTCCACCAGCTTTTTAGTTTCAATGGCATATAGATCCCCAAAAAACAGAGTCTGCAGAGAATTTAAGAGCTATTAAATCCTCACAAAATGGTTGAATGACATTTTCCAAGACAGTTAGTCTATTATTATTACCCGACAACTACGTGCAGATCACTGAGGCAACAAATAGCACGGAAGTCTATCTACTTGAGTTCTTATTTATTTGATATAAGCCATTTAACTAGCGCTCCTTCAGGTCAGAATTACTTGCTTCTTACATCACAACTACTTACTCGCAGGTGTAAACTAATTTTTCATGCTGGTTCTAATAACAAAACTAAGGCTGTAGATTGAGTATCCATTCAAAGAAAAGAATAAGAGTTAGAAGGCGCTTGAGATATCTATCTACGTGAGACTGAAAGTAAAGCTAACAAATTAGGAGGACGCCCACCATAAATTAGATTTGAGAAAGCTAACCAAATAAAATCGCTTAAAATTAAACCTCAAAATCAAAAAGGTCACGCTTACCTTGAGAGTAAGAACCAGAAGAATGTAAACATTGAGCACAAAACTTGCCAGCAAGGCAATTGTAGTGTGAGAACTCAGAAGCAGCTCAAGGGCATCCTGAGAATCCCCTAAAGACAAGTTCTTGGTGATTAAACCATCAGCTCTAAGTCTATCCAGAGACAACTCAGTCCATACTTGTAAACCCACAAAGCTCAAAGCTGTTGTTGCCACGGAAATGGGTAGATATCTTATCCTCATTAGGAACTATTACAGCCTTCTCACTCAGACTTCAACTCACAGAATCTCATTTGAATCAAATTAGCATGAAATCACCTGCATCAACATGAATCAGTATTATAACTTGTAAGTCTAAGCAACCAAAATCTTATGTAAGTTGGAGATTTTTGAGTTTAAAACTTCAAATTTCATATAACGTCGGCTCTGGGAAGGTCAATCGCAGCAAGTAAAATTTCACAAACATGATGGCAAAGTTCCCAGGATCGAGCAATTGAGAATCAGAATATATAAAATTACTAAAATAGAAGAAACTGGAGAATCAATTTAACCAAAGGAGAGAGATGATGAGCTGAAACAAGGGAAAAATACAACGAAAATATGAGGTCATGATTGATTCTGCAGAAAGAGAAACGGATCAAACCTGATTTCGCCGACGATCGGAAAATTCTCTTCAGCACCGGCGACAATTGCGTCCTCTCTCTCTCTTTCTCTCTCTCGATGGAGAAGGAAATGTAAAAAGAGCCAATTTTTTTTTTTTTTTTTGGTCATGAAATGTAAGAATCAACAAATTATTAATAAAAACGAAAAGTATCCAAATTTTAAGACCGCGGTAAATATTAAAGTTACTTAAATTTGACTTTGACGACGCCGACTCGCCGGAGCGCTATGGTCGCCAAAGAATAGCCACAGGGGTCCAACTAAAAATACATACACGATCTTGCATTCTTAAATCTCACATTTTAAGAATGAAAGAGTTTGATCCTTTAGTTTTACAAGTCTAAAGAGATTGTTACTAAAGATTAGCAATAATATGAATGCGATCAAACTTCACATAGATAACCAAAAAAACGTCAAAAAACACTACACATAGGACCGTGAAATTTTAATTTTCTTGATTCAACAAGAAAAAAGAAGGAAGAGATAACGAACAAACTCGTTCATAAGATAACCAATCAATCATTCATTTCCATCATGAACCATCCAAAAGAAAACACAAACTCTAGTCAACGTTTATGTGACGAACATTGTTACGCTCATCCTCTTTAATCTTAGGAATCATCACTTTCAACACACCATTCTTCATCTCCGCCTTAATCTCATCAGTCTTGTATACTTTCTCCGGTAAACTTATCCTACTCGTAAACCTCCGTCCATCTCCAGAAACATCTTCTTCCACCTCCTCTGTTTTACCTTCTCCTCTAATCACCAACGTGTTCTGTTCTAGAGCTAGTTTCACATCCTCTTTGCTAAGTCCCGGCATATCGATCCTTAGATGCAACGCATCGTCTTTCTCTTTCACGTCCCATCCACGTCTGACTCCAGAAGCTCCCATTCCACGTGTGGCTGAAACCAGAGGGCTTTCGTTGAACTGGTCCATGAAATTCAGCACCTGGCTCAAGCTTCTCGTTGGAGTAAACGGATCGAACATATCTATACAAAAAAAACGAAGCATATGTTCAGATTCTTCAGATCTCCGCGATAAAATCAGATTTATTCGATGGATCAATCGCAGACATTACTGTTCACGATTCAATTGAAAGAATCGTGAATTTGAAAAATGAGAAGACGATTTACCTGAGAAGAAATCGCCGCCGCGGCGAGAAACATTTCGGTGCGAGCGGTGGTTCCTATCGACGCCGTCATCGCCGTCTTCGTAGTTTCTGACGGCGTTGGTATTGAAGAGGCGAGAAGAAGCAGCCGCCGGACGAATGGATCTTAAGGAGCGAGGGACGACGGTGGAAGAAAGAAGTCTCCTGAGAGCTAGAGATGACGACGCCATTTTTGCAAGTGAGAAGAAGAAGCAAGCGATTAGATATTTTCAAGCTCGATGAGATTTTTTTTTTTCTCTTTCAACGAAGAAAAAGTCGGTTAGAGAAAGGAATATAAGGAGGAGTAGAAGGTACTGGAGAGTGGACGAGTCGCTCGCTCAAGGATGGTTCTAGAAGTGCGTGGTCTCCAAGTAAATAACGTATTTCCATTTTCTCTCACGGCCCATCACTTTTGGGCCCATTGTGAATTTATCTTCGGTTTACTTAGATTCGGTTTTGTGTTGATTTAAGATTTGTATTACCGATTGAAAATCGAATTTCAAGTCGGTTTAGATCAATTTGGTTCAGTTTCTTCTTCAGATGATCGACTGTGCGAAATCATCATCGAAGTTGAAGAGAGAGTCTGAGAGTAATCTGGTGATCTCCGATCAGGATGATGCTGGATCTAGGTCCATTCTCAGATGAGAAGTTCGATGCGAAGCGATGGGTTAACTCTTCGTGCCAAGCGCGTCACCCACAGGATTCGCTTGAGAAACACCTTGTGGATCTGGAAATGA
This sequence comes from Erysimum cheiranthoides, assembly GCA_011420285.2. Lineage (NCBI taxonomy): Eukaryota > Viridiplantae > Streptophyta > Magnoliopsida > Brassicales > Brassicaceae > Erysimum > Erysimum cheiranthoides. The sequence goes on along the minus strand of CM022181.2, from coordinate 12,445,050 downwards.
AGCTCCAGATTGCTTCCGAGGAGATCGGAGCGTCTCTTGAAGAGCAGAGCGGAGGCGCTCTCCTCCGTGTTCCTCGCGCCACGCGCGACGTGTTGCGCCTCCGTGATGATGCCGTGTCTCTGCGTGGTTCTGTTGCTGGAATCCTTCAGAAGCTCAAGAAGGTACGCAATTTGTGCTGATTCTTTGGATTCTGCTCAACTTCTGCTTTCATTTGGAGATTGAATCTGAGCTTTTGTTTGGATCTCTTCTAGCAAATTAGATCACAAGTTATTATTGCATTAATCATGGGCAGTGTCATTAAACTAGATCATAAATCCTTGCAAATGATCTGATTCAATCAGAACTATGTGCATTTTCATTTGGCAATTTAGTTGATTTTGGGTCTTCTTTAAACTGTACTATGTAATTCGTGTTCTTATCGAAAATTGGTACTTGCAGGCAGAGGGTTCGTCAGCAGAGTGTATAGCTGCCCTTGCTAGAGTGGACAATGTTAAACAGAGAATGGAGGCTGCCTACAAAACCCTACAGGTCAGTATGCACAGTAATTGTGTGATTTATCATGTGGACACTTGGGTAGATCATCAATTGATTCTCTTCTTTCTGGTGTATGGACAGGATGCTGCCGGGTTAACTCAGTTAAGCTCAACGGTTGAGGACGTTTTTGCTAGTGGCGATCTTCCACGTGCTGCAGAAACTCTTGCCAGCATGAGAAATTGCTTGTCTGCCGTTGGAGAGGTAGTTTAATATCCGCTTCAGTACTGTATGGATTTGAGTCTTTTGTCGTCGCCACTTTAACTCCAGTTTTGATCAACAGGTTGCAGAATTTGCTAACGTTAGAAAGCAACTAGAGGTCTTGGAAGATAGGCTGGAGGTGATGGTTCAGCCACGTCTTACTGATGCATTAACATATCACAAGGTTGTAACCCATATATCTTGAAACCGAAAAAATTTAGGCTGTGGTATTTTGTTGCTATATTGGACTGAAAAACCTTTCTCCAAAAATGGCAGGTTGATGTTGCCCAAGATTTGCGAGGAATTCTCATCCGGATTGGGAGATTTAAGTCTCTGGAGTTACAATATTCAAAAGTCCGTCTAAAGCCGATAAAACAACTTTGGGATGATTTTGATACAAAGCAAAGGGCCAACAAGCTTGCCAATGAGAGAAGTGAAAGTCAAAGGTTGTCTAGCGGCGATGAGTTTCAATTGACATCATCTCAGACATCATTTGCCAGTTGGCTGCCAAGCTTTTACGACGAGTTGCTACTTTATCTTGAGCAGGAGTGGAAATGGTAATTGTTTACTTTTTCTTACAGTAACTATATATATTTCCCAGGTACTTCCAGTGACAGTATGTCAGACCTTTATACCCAATCATATAATTGCAGCTTAAGTATCAATCACTATGTACGTTTTTGCTTCCATGATTATTCAGGTGTATGGTTGCCTTCCCTGATGACTACATGACTCTCGTCCCAAAGTTGTTGATTGAGACCATGGGAGTATTGGGGGCTAGTTTTGTTTCTCGTGTTAACCTTGCAACAGGGGATGCTGTTCCTGAAACAAAAACACTCGCCAAAGGTTGGATATGATGTCAGTACAGTTTGAGTATTAGATTTCTTTCTTAGTCTAGTCTTTTTACCCAGCTGGATTGGGATTGTGTTGGTTCTTTGGTGGTTCTTTTCTACCGTCCTCATGCTTTGATAGATCGTCATAAGAGTATCTCTGTCTTTGCATGAGCTAAATTGTTTAGTTGTCCTTGTTAGGTTTTTATATTTTGTGCATGGTGGCCAATGTCATTAATCTGTCAATTTGCAAGAGAGGCTTGCAGGGAATCTGAAGTTTTCATACTAAACAACTTATGTATAACATTTTTCATGTAGTGACTGCAAATTTTCCAGACGATTAATGATTATTTTCATTTGTCTTATATCTATATTTTGTGTATTTAGGAGAGTACTGACAATTCTGATGTTTTCTTTGAAAAGGTGTGATGGATCTATTATCCGGAGACTTGCCCAAGGGTATTAATATTCAAACCAAACATCTTGAGGCTCTGATTGAACTGCACAACGTAACTGGGTCCTTTGCAAGAAATATTCAGCACCTGTTTGCCGAATCTGAACTTAGGGTCTTAATAGATACGCTGAAGGCCGTGTACTCACCCTTCGAATCATTTAAGCAAAAGTAAGTTTTCAAGTTGTGTACTTCTCTATCCCTCATGTCTTTTATCCATTTCTATCCAATGAAACTTTTTCGGGGTATGATTCTTCAAGACTGTGTGTGACATGAGAGTTGATCTCATGCTTTAGGTATGGGAAGATGGAACGTGCTATTTTATCCTCTGAGATTGCAGTGGTGGATCTGAGAGGGGCAGTTACTCGTGGTGTTGGGGCTCAAGGAATCGAACTCAGCGAAACAGTGCGTAGGATGGAAGAGTCTATTCCCCAAGTTGTTGTTCTTCTTGAAGCTGCGGTTGAAAGGTGCATCGGCTTCACTGGCGGCTCAGAGGCAGACGAGCTGATACTTGCATTAGATGACATAATGTTGCAATATATCTCTATGCTTCAAGAAACACTCAAATCTTTGAGAGTTGTGTGTGGAGTAGATAGTACAGGTGATGGAGTTGGCTCAAAGAAAGATGCAAGTGCAGAGAAAAGGGAGAGCTCTCGCAAGATGGATTTGACTTCAAATGAGGAATGGTCCATTGTCCAGGGAGCACTACAAATTCTTACTGTAGCTGATTGTCTCACGAGCAGGTCTTCAGTATTTGAAGCCTCTTTGAGAGCCACTCTAGCTAGACTAAACTCCAGCTTGTCTATTTCATTATTTGGCACAAATTTGGATCAAAACCTGTCACATTTGAAAAGCGAACAAAGTGCTGGAGATTTGTCTATGGCTGGACGAGCTTCCTTAGATGTGGCAGCTATTCGGTTGGTCGATGTTCCAGAGAAGGCTCACAAACTCCTAAACCTGTTGGAGCAGGTACTAAGAAAGTGTAGTCTTAATTATGAAGAATCTGAATTCACTGTACAATATTTCATGTGTAACGTTTCCTTTTCCCCTTGTTTTGTGTCAGTCTAAAGATCCACGATTCCATGCACTGCCATTGGCGTCTCAGAGAGTCGCTGCGTTTGCCGACACAGTCAATGAACTTGTCTATGACGTCCTCATATCAAAAGTCAGGCAACGCCTTGGGGAAGTATCGCGCCTACCAATCTGGTCTTCAGTCGAGGAACAAACTGCTTTTCATCTACCAAACTTCAGCTCATACCCTCAGTCTTATGTTACAAGTGTTGGAGAATATCTCCTTACGTTGCCTCAGCAGCTTGAGCCTCTAGCTGAAGGAATCTCAACCAATGGCGATTCAAACAACGAGGATGCACAGTTCTTTGCAACCGAGTGGATGTTCAAGGTAAGTCTAATCTAGCTTTAGTCAACCACGAATCGCAATAAACTAAGACCTTAACCACTGAATTAAAAAAAAAAAAACAGGTAGCAGAAGGCGCAACAGCTCTGTACATGGACCAACTGAGAGGAATCCAATACATTTCAGACCGAGGAGCACAGCAACTCTCTGTAGATATAGAGTACTTGAGCAATGTGCTTTCGGCTCTGTCCATGCCGATTCCGCCCGTACTTGCAACTTTTCAGACGTGTTTGGCTACACCAAGAGATGAGCTCAAAGATGTGATGAAATCAGAAGCTGGTAGTGAACTCGATTTCCCTACAGCTAATCTTGTCTGTAAGATGCGTCGTATCAGTTTCGATTAGTCTCAAATTTTGGGTGTCGAAACCCAACGTACTTTGGTGTCTACGAGACTTAGCTAACAAATCAGTTCGGCCATTGTCGTATTGTATTATACATTGTGAAAATTTTGATGCAATATAAGAAGACAAGTTTCATATAATTTGTAGTTAATGCTTTCTTGATAATGTAATGAAGCATAAGAAAAATCGAAAGTTTGAGAGAGAGAGAGTTGAAGAGTTCTTCGACACACTACAAAATCAATTAATCAAATGATTTTCAAAAGTAAAATAATCTACCAAACTCAACCTGGTTTGTGTATAAGATGAATGTTAAGTATTATTGATAGTACATGTGCGTATATATAGAGAGTTACAAGAGAGAGATTAGGTCATACATAATTACAGAATTAACCCTATTGGAGATATGAGATATCCTCTATACACCCCCTCAAGATGGAGGTACCTTGGTGACTCCAATCTTGGAACACGCTAACTGGAAAGCAGCTCGAGGGAGTGGTTTTGTTAAGGCATCAGCGAGCTGATCTTTAGCTGTAACGTGTGAGACTCGTAATGAACCAGATTGTACCTGCTCTCTTACAAAATGATAATCTAAAGCAATGTGCTTCATGCGAGAGTGAAATACCGGGTTTGCACTAAGATAAGTGGCGCCCATGTTATCACAATAGATTACCGGAGCTAAGGGCAGTGAGATGCGCAGATCAGTGAGCAAGTTGCAGACCCATCGAACCTCTGCCGCTGTATTTGCAATGGCTCGATACTCTGCTTCTGTAGAGGAGCGTGCAACACCACTTTGCTTCTTAGAAGACCAAGATATGGCCTGTTTGCCAAGATACAAGATGTAAGCATTTGTAGAAACATAGTCATCAGAATCATCTGCCCAATCTGCATCAGAATAAGCATGTAAAACAGGTACATTCTTTGACGATAGAAGAACACCGTGTGTCATAGTCCCTGCGAGGTAGCGTAGAACTCGTTTTGCTGCTTGGTAGTGATCTGTTGTTGGCCGGTGCATGAACTGCGATAACCGATTGACAGCATAGGAGATGTCTGGACGCGTGAAGGCGAGAGAGTAGCCTGAACAGGGGCTGAGATAGAGCTAAATAGGGCGCTATAGATTAACTTATCTTGGCGTTTCCACAATGTAAAAGCAGGATTTGGAGAGGTAACACCGTTGACAGTGGTGGTGGGTGACGGAGCAACTGTTGAACCATCAAGATGACCGGTGAGATCGTAGCCATCGAGGAGAGCGTGAATCGCTAGTTTCCACAAGAGATAGTTGACTGGTGTGAGTTTGGTGATGTTGGTAACATTGATGTTGAAAAGTGTTGTGTTATTGACTTGGATGGTGTGGAAGTTGTCTGACATGTTTGAGAATGTGTATGGCGGCTGAAAAATTTTGAAAAAGAAAAGTCTAGGTCTCAGTATTTTTCTGCTCTGATACCATGTATAAGATGAATGTTAAGTATTATTGATAGTACATTGTGCGTATATATAGAGAGTTACAAGAGAGAGATTAGGTCATACATAATTACAGAATTAACCCTATTGGAGATATGAGATATCCTCTATAGTTTGTATCAATGAAAATTGCTTTCAATATGTTTTCTCTATCCAAAATACTATTATAATTTCTTTATTTCAGTTCTTATCTAATTAAAAAATTTCTATTTATTTTCTATTTAGATCATACTAAGCTTTTTTCCTTATCATAATTTTAAACATCCTATTCAGTATTAAAATTTCTTACTATGTTATTTTTTCATTCATCTTAATTCATTTTTTTTTTGTGCTTTAAATAATTTCTTAATATGTAACCAAAAAAATCTTAAGTTTACATTTTATTGGAAGTAAAATATATATGAATTTAATTGAATAAAAGTTAAAAAATATATGAACTAATTATATAATATACTTTTTACGATAGACGCCCTTTGTTCGTGGCGAACGAAACCCTAATCATCAACTCGTGCACTTTGTTCGTCATCCTCTCCAAATTTTCTTCAATTTGATCCTGCAATTGCCTTATTATCTCTCTATATTCAGTTCGATTTCTTCCTAGCCCACCATGGATGCTCAGCGAGCTCTCTTGGACGAACTTATGGGCGCAGGTGAGTAAAATCTAGTTTCAGTTCTATCCCTGAAATTGAGCTCTCCAAAGCTTTAATTATTGCTATGTATGTGAAGAATTTGGTGAATTTTTTTGTTTAATTAGCCAATTAAAAAAACGAATTTGCTCTCGAATTTGGTTGCAGCTCGTAATCTGACAGACGAAGAGAGAAGAGGGTTCAAGGAGATTAAGTGGGACGATAGAGAGGTCTGTGCATTCTATATGGTTCGATTTTGTCCTCATGACCTCTTTGTTAACACCCGAAGCGATCTTGGTTAGTCACTATTTTGTATCTACTGCTTTTTGTATGATGCTCTTCTTTATCTTTATCTTAGCTTCATTCTTGTCTCTTTTCTTTTCAGGAGCATGTTCAAGAATTCATGATCCTAAGTTGAAAGAGAAGTGAGACTCCATTTAGATCTTCATTATGTTTATTTCATTTTTCTGTGTTCGTTAAAGTCCTTATTCGATTTTCAAATAAATCATTTACTGTAGTATTCTACTCCTAAAAGCATTTGTGGCTATCATGCTTGTTTATGTCCATCATTGTTATCGGTAGATCTTAAGATTAAGCCTACCTGAGAGTGCCATTTTTTGCAATTGTGTCAATGAATTTGATTTTTTGTATTTCAGCTTCGAGAACTCTCCGAGGCATGATTCCTATGTGCCTAAATTCGAGGCTGAGCTTGCACAGTTTTGCGAGAAGTTGGTGCGTTATGCTAGTCATTCCTTCTTCTTTTTTTTCTTTTTTTCATTATATTTGATTCTTCTCTATGCTAAGATTTGGAATTGGTTACAGGTGAATGATCTTGACAGGAAGGTTAGGCGTGGACGAGAACGCCTTGCACAAGATGTTGAACCGCCTCCACCACCCTCCCTATCTGCAGAAAAAGCTGAACAATTGTCGGTTTTGGAGGAGAAAATTAAGAACCTTTTGGAACAAGTGGAAGCACTTGGTGAAGAAGGCAAAGTGGATGAAGCTGAAGCGCTAATGAGGAAGGTACTATTTGTTTACCATGCTGTTAGAGTTCTAAATAAGCTCTAAAAAAATGAGTTTCCAAGTTTTGACAAACCATACTGAATCTTGGAATATGATGATCCGCTTGATTCCTCCCTATTTGCTGTTACACTCTATGTGACAGTTGTATTATGATCATAAATCTAGTTCACTGAATGCTTTTCTTTTGGCAACTCTGGTAGGTGGAAGCGCTTAATGCTGAGAAGGCGGTGTTGTTACAACGACCAACTGACAAGGTACTTGCGATGGCACAGGAGAAGAAGATGGCACTGTGTGAGGTTTGTGGTTCATTCCTCGTCGCTAATGATGCTGTTGAAAGGACACAGTCTCATGTCACTGGAAAGCAACATGTTGGCTATGGCTTGGTCCGGGATTTTCTTGCTGAACAAAAAGTAAGTCTCAGAATGAATACTTGAATCTTGTTTCATTTAAGCTGTCATTCCTTGGAAGATGGTGATAGTGATGCTTTTTTGTTTCTTTTCCAGGCTGCTAAAGATAAAGGAAAGGAAGAAGAAAGAGTAGTCAGAGGAAAAGAAGCAGATGATAAGAGGAAACCGAGGGAGAAGGAAAGCGAGAGTAAGAGGAGTGGTTCTAGTGATAGAGAAAGATATCGTGATCGGGACCGAGACAGAGATGGTGACAGACACAGAGACCGTGGTAGAGATCATAGAAAGCCTTATGATAGGAGATCGAGGAGTGGGAGAGATGGCCGTGATCGAAGCAGGTCACGATCTCCTCATGGAAGGTCTGGTCACAGAAGGGTGTCGAGAAGCCCCATTCGCCAGTACTAGTTTGAGACCCTCGTGGAAGGTCTGGTCATAGAAGGGTGTTGAGAAGCCCCATGTGCCAGTACTAGTTTGAGATAACAGTGTTGTCACTATGTCTTGGGGCCAGGAACTTTGCAAATTAATGAGGTAGACAATGTGACATCCCCCCCTTAGTTTCATGAGCATGTGTTTTGTCCGTTTGGAACTTCCTTGTTAAAATTTATGGATGAAAATTGTCTTTCTACCGGTTCACAGCTATTCTAAGAGTTTGAGACCTTACCGATTCTCCTTCATCGGTTATTTGTTAAGAGGTCAAAGCGTTGAGGTAGGTATAACCATATAACTTTTAAATTTTTCATTGCATTTCTCGATGCTTGGGATGCTATAGCTTCCTCTGTTTATTTTGTCTTTTGGTACCCGTTTCAAGTTTGATATACCTTTCTGATTTAAAGACTACAGAATCGGGATTATTGGGCTTGAATGACACATACTATTTGAGGTAACAAATATATGACAAAAGTCATCCTTACTAGAAAGTTGGGGTTTGAATATGTTTATTTTCTTTGAGTTCTCTGTCTGCACTTAGGTGTATAGACAGGAAGAATAACAATCTTTGGCTTTGGGGCTAGGTATAACTGTTGCATTTCTTGGAATCTTTGCTTGCAAAAAAAGCCTTCAATGTACAAGGAATCTCTGCAAATCCAGGACATGGACTGGATGGATCTGCATGATGATTGATTTAAATTTGGTAAACTCGCTCCGCTGTTTATGAACTTTATGATAAACTTTTCCTAATTTCAAGACTGGAAGCATTATAATAAAACAATAGGTAAGGAATTCTCTGGTGGGAGCAAGAACTGTTTTTGGTGGTCTGTGTTGAGGTTCGAAGAACATGTCTGTGGTGAGGACAAAACCATCTTATGTCTTGTGTCGGCCTACCACAAAGCTGGAGGGTGTTTTTTGTAAACCTGGCTAACCCCTGATCCAAACATATACGACTTTTGTGTTTTTTCGTTTCTGATGTTTCCTATATAGTCTCTTTGATTCAAATAAAAAGCTCACCATGTATACATAAGCTTCTTATATTTGGCAAACTTGTAAGACTACAAATGGAACACAAGTGTGATGAACGACTTTGTCTGCTCCGTCTTCCTTTTCCAAAAGAGGTTACCAGTGGCATGACACAATCTCTAATCCCAAATATTTCGCCAAATTTGTCGTTTTTTTCTGAAACCATCCAGTTTCATTGCCTAATTGTTTGCATTTTCGTTTTGTTTACATATAAAATAATGTGTAGTAAAATTTAAGGTTTGAAGTCAGTTGGAAAGACAACTACGACACTAACACAAACAACAAATTATATGTTCTCATATAATTATAAAATATCTTATTTCATGAAAAACATATGAACGCATTTAAACACCACATATCTTGAGCAAATGCAAACGAAAACAATGGAAATTAAGACAATGAATGTGTGCAGTTATAAAGAAAATCTAGAAAGACTCTCATGTGGCTTTCTCCATTGATGGAGATTTTTTTCTTTTACATACTTTCTTATCTTTACAACAATTATCGGATTTTTTCTACATTTAGGGGGTGTTATTGGTTTGTGATTTAAATAGAGTTTTGATGACTTTAATAAAATCATGGAAAGTGAATAAGTGAATGATTTAGAAGAATTGTTAGAGAGTTTTCTATAATCTTGTTGATTAGTTTTTCTATAATCTTGTAGAGTCTCGCAGACAATCTCAATATTTCAATATACTTTCCATGACTTTATTTTGTAAAGAAAAGTGTTTAAAATCATAAACCAATAACACAATAATTGAATTCATTAACAATCATAGATTGTCATAGATTGTTTTGTTTTAGTTGAATAACACAAAACTTTTAATGACTTTATAAAACTTTTAATCCAATAACACAATATTCATTAAGATTTTAAATGACTTTTTACAAATCACAAACTAATAACATCAAACTTTAAGAGAGTTTAACAAAATCTTGATTGAATAACAACAGATTCTACACAACAATTAAAGTCATTAACACTCTATTTAAATCACAAACCAATAACACCCCCTTACTATAAAATAATAATTTAGCAATCTACTTTTTAAAAAATACAACTTATCGTATAGATCAAATATACAAAACTACAAAAGATTGGTAGAAATCTAATGGTGTTTGTTTGGTAACTTTGGTTATTATTACTGTGTACCCCAACGGCACCGTTTTAGTTGAGATGTAGCTTAATGAGTTGGGTGAGTCAACGGAAGAGAAGACCAATTAAAGTCTTTTTAACTGGTTTGGTAATAGTATTAGTTTGGTTTAAAGTGCAGAAAAACATCCCTTGAAGAAGTTTCAATGTCATTAAAAAGCTAAAAACAATACACAGAGGAAGACGAACCTTTGAGATCATCACACTTCGGTTTCTCCAATCCTTCATATGGTTCGTGAAGATCCTTTTTTTCTCCATTTTTCTTCAATTTCGATTTTCGCTGATCTAATTTTGGTTTCAGATGTCGGACGGAGGAGCACCGTCGAGGTACGTGAAGTTAACAAAGGAACAAGCTCCCGTCGATGAGATTAATCCCGGCGAACTCAATCAGCCGATTGAAGTTTCTCATGTATATCTCTCTCTTTCCTCTACTGATCTGATTTTACAATTACGCATCTCAATTTTGATATCTCCCGGTTTAATCGAGAATGTTGGTAATTTCCGCAAGAGATCCGTTATTTGTGTTCTTCAGATGATCAATTTGATTTGTGTTTGTGTCAATTTCATTACAATGATTTGTGATTAGTGACTCTTATATCAATTTCAAGATTTTTTCCAATTCGATCTATTTGGATCTGTGTTCTGACTTTGTGTTAACTCATCCGTAGCTAGCTGTTCACAAATGTAATGAGTGTGGCCAAGATTTGCCTGAGAATTTTGAAGCTCCTGCTGATGAACCATGGACTACCGGAATATTCGGTTGCACGGAGGACATGAGTAGTTGTAAGTACTATCTAATAGATGCATAGATCTCTATAAAGCCATCATCAAGTGATTGATTTAAGTTTATATCTTCAGTGTCAGTCTTAGCTAATTTCGGTTTTGATTCGCTCATGTCTTGAACTCTTTACAGTTTGGCAGGGACTATTTTGCCCGAGTGTTCTATTTGGGCGTGTTTATGAAAATGTGAGTGAGGAGGAAACCTCGTGGACCAAAGCATGTATTTGCCATTCCATTGTAGTAGAAGGCGGACTTACGGCTGCATCGATAGTTGCTTGTGTTCCCGGTATAGATCCGCATACGTCGTTTCTTATATGGGAAGGGTTGTTGTTTGTTTGGTGGATGTGTGGGATATACACCGGAAATGTCCGCCAAACTCTACAGAGGAAATATCATCTCCAGGTAACTTTCAATTAACATTTATAATCGATGAAACAGCGAAAAGAATCTGAAAAATATGTGTGTTTTGTTTTGGTTGATGAAAACAGAACTCTCCATGTGATCCATGTATGGTACATTGTTGCCTCCATTTTTGCGCGGTTTGTCAAGAACACCGCGAGATGAAGAACCGTCTTTCGGACAACTTTGTTATGCCCATGACTGTTGTTAACCCGCCACCAGTTCAAGAGATGAGTGCCTCTGACCACAACTCAGTTCCGGTTTCACACCATAGCTCTGAACTTGAGATGAGGCCATTGTAGTCACCACCAATGTTCCCAACAGATTTTCAAGGTTTTGTTTTGTGTCGACCTCATCCCTAAACCGATTTGGTTTTGTTTCAAACTCACATAGATATGTATAATCATGATTTATTCTTATCTAAAAAATTAAGATTTTCTATTTGAATTATTATTCTACTAATATGCATTATTATTTATATACACGTAGCTTTGATATATTCTCTTTCTTTTGGATAAATACGAAGGAAAAATATAAGAATCTTTCAAAAGATCGTAAAACGTTCTACGTTTCTAAATTCCTAGTCCTATTAAAATAATAAAAATACCAATCTTTTTCTTATAAGTAACGATAACTACGAAATTAGGTACGCAAAGTCTCTACCTTACGTTTATTGATTAGAAGATTACAAAGGACCACATCATATCCCTAGAGAAGATGATCGGAGGAGAGATTCGTGACGGTGACGGTGACTCAACTTTGTCAACGGCGGAATCACGAGTTTCTGCATCACTGCAATGTTTTCCGGCGAGTGTTGAAGGGTTACGTCGAAGGAAGAGTTTAGCTGAAGCTGGAAAGAGAGATATCTTCTACGGAGAAGATGACGTGGCAGATTTGATGTTTAGAGAAGATGAAGTTGAACAAGATATGGTCATGAGAGCTTATAGAAGTAATGAAGCCATGAAATCTATACAAAACACGAGACGAAGAAGTCAACGAAGGTTCTTTTGTTCTGAATGTTTTGACTTTCTCAGACTTTTTTTCTCTAGAGATCGAAACTAATTAATAACTTTAACAAAAACAATGTTTCTTTTATCTCTTTATCTTGTAAATTCTTTAGTCTTGAGATCTTTTTTAATGAAAAGCAAAAAAATATTCTTAACCTTTTTAAAAAAACATGGACATATGTCATCCGAAGATTGAAATTGATAATACTGTACTATGGACGACAATATTTTTATTATACATAACAACAGAACATTGTAATACATGAGTTTTGAACATTGACTACAAATTTGTATCAAAGGCAGATTTTACAACAGAGTGATAATGGCCGAGACGAAGATAGCTAAGAGTTTGTCTATATCAAGAGTTTTCAAGGCACATGAGAATGCGAGCACCTTATGTTACATTAACATCATCTCTTCTTGAAAAATTTGCTGCCTCTCTTTCCGATACCGGCACCTTCGAGACTTGATGAGAGATGAGACCTTGTGTCTGGTCTCCATGTTAGTTCTTTGAGAAGGGAGAACAAAGAGGAGAGTGCTGCTGAAATTTCGCTGTCTTTTATGTTCTTACATGATACTACTCTCATGCTCTCAAGCTCTTCCCAGTGAAGAATTACTGACTCTAAGCCGCTTGTTGTTAGGACTGAGCATCCTTCCAAAGACAGAAACCTCACCCTCCTGCAAGAACAAAAGGATGATCAAAACAGCCTACACTTTCACACCTTAGAGTAAAACTAGCAGAAGAGTTCAGTGTTGCAAGGGATATCTTTTTAGGGTTTGTGGAAGTTGTTAGATTTATCGACACATAAATCAAAGCAAAGAAACAGTCGATATTCTTCACTATTCATATTAACCATATCATGTGCAACATCAACACCAAGTTTAAGTTACTACATATAGTTAAGTTAGACAACTCAGTTTGTTTCACAGAGAAGCTGCATTACACTTTTTTGGCAGTTAAATGATGCTATCATGATGTGAAAAGATCTAAGAACAAGCACAGAAAACTATGGCTTCTGCTCTTTGAAGTAACCATTTGAATGACAATCCATGAATTCAATATTTGAAGGTAAGCATATATAGGGAAGTGATCCAAAGCCAAATTACCTTAAAGCTTTAGCCAAGCTGAAAGAATCATCATCCAATCCCCAACAATCCTGAATATCAACCTTAGTTACTCCATCACACACCTTAAACAACGCTCTCATCCCCTCCTTGTCATTCAAACAACACCTTTTGAGTTGCAAACTCTCTAGAGCTGGACAAGATCCAAGCAACTTTTCCGGTCCAGGACTAGGGTCTATCTTTCTACACGACGAAATTCTCAAAGTCTTCAAACTCTCAAAATACGAAAGGGCCGCTATCCAACCATCATCCATTCTATGATCACAAATAGTCAATTCCTCAAGCACTTCACAACATTGCCCAATTGCTTTAATCCCATCAAAGCTACCCTCACAACCACTAAGCTCAAGCTTCACCAATCTCTTACACCCTTGTGCTAAAATCGTCAAACCTATATCAGAAACCGATGAACTATACAATCCATCTACACTTCCAACCAATTTCAAAGCTCTCAGATTCTCACAGGCAGCAATACCACGCAAGAGATTGTCATTACACTTATGCAACTCTAGCTCCTGCAAATCCGAACAGTCCTCAGCTAAACTCAGTAATCCCAATTCAGTAGCATTAATCACAACAAGTTTAAGCAAATCACAGTTCCCTCTTCCTAATACCCTAATCCCTCTATCAACCATTTCATTATCCAATAGATTCTCCTCAACAAAATCCCAATTCGACGACGAATCAGTCGATATATGAAACGAAATCGACTTGTGACACAGCAAAATCCCAGAATTCCTCGACGGATTCAAACACGCGTTAACCAAATCAACATTCGTAAGCTTAGGAAACCTCGAAACAAGCCTCCCAGACAAGAGAAAATCCCAATCAAAAACCTTCATAGTCCGTAAACGCCGTCCCTGGAGATTCAACCACCGTTTACACACGAGTGCCACATCGTCGTTCTGAGATTCAGGAAGCTTCTCAAGGATCTTAAGGAGAAGAGAATCGGACAAGGAAAGTGTTCGATCGACGTCGGAGAAATCAGAAGTTTGGGATTTAAACCTGGATCTTGGTGATTGAGCCTGAATCACGGCGGAGACAACTTGCTTGAACGACGTCGTGGGATGGTTTAACCATGAACCAGTCCAGCTCGAGCGTCTCCTTCTCAGAGGCGATTTAGGACTCGTCGGCATCTTCTCCCTAAACGACATCGTTTTCAACTTCTTCTTCTTCTCTGCTTCTTCGCGTTGGATCTATCTCTTTCTCTCTGGTTTGATTTTAGCGGCGGACTAAGAACTGTTCTAACGGATACATTGACAGAGATTGTTTTGAGAGAGAGAGAACGAAAGAGAGAGGGTTTTTTCGAATATTTATTTATTTTTATTTGTTTTTTGGGGTGAAATAAAATAAAAACAAAAGAAAATGGGTAATGGGAATCACGGTGGGATTAAGTTGACTTTGACTGAGAATGAGAATAGACAAAAATAGTGTTGTGCACATCTCCACTTAAATTGTGTAAATTGGTCCACTATACTTTACTAACTATCCTTAAAACATTGAATTATGTTGTTAATTATTGGATTATCCAGTGTTAAGAAAAAAGATAGATATGAGTAAACTTATAATTTAGAATACCGAGCTGGGGTTTTGGTGCCCGTAGTACCCAAAGCACTGGAGTGATCCAGTAGCCGGGAAGCCTTACCTCAATTCCCTTCGAATATTTTTGTGAAATAATAGAGAATATTTTATGTATTACAATTTATATACCTCTCGCTTATTATAATGTATTTTTTTTTTATCTATTTATAAAATTCTTAAGTTATGTGTGTGTATATATATATATATATTATATTGCTTAACAATTCAATTAGAAAGTAGATAATACTAAATGAATTTTGTAGATGTGAACAAATTTATAAATAGAATATTAACAAATTTAGTGAAACGAATATAGATGATTTTATGTATTTTAACAACTAAAGTTTCCATTTCTTTTTCCCTCCATATATTTTGGCTTTTTATTTTTTTATTTATACATAAAAACATTTCATCAGATTTATAAAGTTTAAAAAGACAAATTAATGAGGTAACAACTATAACTGAAGATGAAATATTAACAAATTTATTGAAATTTTTTAGAGACATAAAACTTTAGTGTGATTAAAGATTGAATACTAACAAATTTAGTGAGACTAATAATGAATCAATGATCTATTAACTTTATACAATAGGTTTAAAAACCATACAAAAATTATGATAATGAGTAGGCTAAGTAGTGGCAAAGTAAGGCATTTCAACTAAACTTCGTGGAGAGTCCGGAGATATTTTAAGAAACAGTGGCAAAGTTTCCCAATCGTAGTAGAGTGAATCAATGGTAATAGATAACCAAAACAATTTGGATATTCGGATCGGAATTGGGTTGAGTTTTTCTGGTTCGAGTATTTCAGTATTAGAGATCGAGAATTCTTTTTTTTTTCAACATTTGGGCCACAACTGGCCGGTCCATTAGCCTAATTCCTATAAATTGTAGGGTCGGGGACTCGATCCCTGGTGTGATGGTGTCTGTCTTCTGTGGACTTGCCACTAGACCAAGATCGAGAATTCATTCAGATATTTTAAAACTTCAAATTGAGTTTAGTTTGGTACTTTTTCGGAGACCCGAAATATCAAAAAAAATAATAATTATTAATTCTTAAAATATTTTGGTTAGGGATTCGGTTCGTTACTTGTTGGCTTTTCGTCGGTTCTCGGTACCTGAAAATTGAAATATCAAAACAAATTAATTAAATTTAAAAATATTATGGTTAGAATTTGTCAAATATAATTACAAATTTACGAATGTTTTGATTATTTTTAACTAGATTAGGACCCGCGTATACGCGGGTTTGTAACCAAAAATTTTTATAACCCGCATAAAAAAACAAAATAAGATATTTCAAAAAATATTTATTGAAGTAATTAATTCAAGTTTTCATTTATTTATTAATTAGTTTCCCATATATTTCTAAATACGTAGTATTTTTATAATTAATTTTGTTTCAAAATTTTCTATTTTAATTCGATGAAATCAATCCTTACTCATCAATCACTTCAACGTTGACAAAAGAATTCGTACCTTATCAAAAGGTATAGTCGTATAGACAACTTAATCTATTAGATGTCACATTTGGATCAAAACGCTATTATCACACGATAATCATATCAAACGTCTCTTAATCCTCACATCTACAAAAATATTAGTAGACTAACCCAAAATAATCACACCAAAAGTAAAACATATATATTATACGTTAAAAAGAAATTCATCCAATGAAATGAATCATACGGTATGCACTTACTAAACGTTAACACCAATTATTGAAACATATAAACATATAAACATATAATTTCTATTTGAAATACCACATAAAACTTCATGCATCAAAAAGAGGAAAGTAGGTAAGAAAAAAAACTTTATCAATAGAACAAAGTTGAATCAACGATGGTGAGTTTGAAAAAACTATTTTGTTTGAAAAAACTATTTTGTTTGGTAAGAAAAATATGAGATAATCTATTTGATTATATAGAGGTGAGTGTTTTACAATTCCTTTATCTTTTAGTAATAACTTTATTTTCTTAATTATGTAATCATTTTTTCCTAGAATTAGTAATCTAATTATATGAAAAATATATGTATAATTTCCTTATGATTATTATTATTTTTAAAAAAAAAATTAAATTTATAATTACCTTATAATCATCTATTTCTAATTTTCTTATAATTCTCTTTACATATTTAAAATTTTTTGAAACGAAATTTTTAATTATGTATTTCGTTTCCTTGTAGAATTAGTAATTTATTTAAAATATCCTATAATTATCTTTTTATATTTTAAATTTATTTAAATTTATAATTTTCTTATAGTTATCTTTATACATTTTAAAATTCTTTAATTATAATTATTTTTACTTTAGAATTGATTATCTAAAGTTGTTTAATTTTTTTTATAAAATTATTTGACATGTGTCAAAATCCCGGATTACTAAAATCGACACGTGTCAAGATCTCGTGAGTTACTAACTTCGAAAACCCAACTTTATATAATAAGATATTTTACCTAGTTGGATATAAAAATAATTGATATTTTTATATTTATAAACCCTTATCTTATATAATAAGAGAAGGTTGTCTTTCTGACATGCTCTATCAATTCGACACGTGTACCCCTCCTTTGTTCTGTCCCTCTCACTATCTCAAGTTTTCAACCGTCTTCGGTTCTCACTTCTTTTTTTTGTGGTACCAAAATAAATAGAAAACAGCATAACCAGGGAAAAAAAAACAAACAAACGGGGATACTACCCTAATCCTCAAATTACCTTCCTCCTCTCTCACACGAATCCTCTAATTTCCTTCACCTACCATCGATCGACTCAGATCGATTTAACGAGATCAGAAACCTTGACTTCTTTTTCTTCTTCTATGTGTTCGTCCACTCTGTTCGCTTACAATCCTCTGTAGCTACCAACGACTGCTCGGGTCAACAAGACAGATTACAGGATCCACGACTTAGCTCCTCCGTCGTGTCTCATGTCTCTGGCAAAGTCAATCCTCTTGGGTAATTGCCAGATTTCACATCTCTTGATTGAACTTTTCAGCTTCTTGGTACTTTATACGGACCCATTTGTTGGAACAATCTTTCTCCGTTTGATTTCTTTTTTTCTTCTCGGGATTTGAGCTTCTGTAAATCTACCTTTCACTAACTAATTGAATCTTGGTACTAATTGAAGCTTTCGTTTGTACAGCCACTGCGATCTGCAATTGCTAAAACATTCTACGGTGGCATTACCATAGGGGATGATGACATTTTGGTTTCTGATGGTGCTAAATGTGTCATATCACGTCTCCAGGTTTGTTTGTATTTGCTTTGAACAAATTCAATATAAGTACAGTTCTAAGTTAAACTGAGCGGTTGTGTCTTGATACCACTTCTTTCAGGTTATGTTTGGCTCCAATGTTACAATTGCTGTCCAGGATCCTTCATATCCGGTATTGTGACAAAACATATAGCTAAATAGCCTAAATTTGGTTAAAGTCTGCTAATTTTCTACCACCTTTAATCTTTGTTTCTCTTTTCAATTTGATACACAGGCTTATGTCGTTTGCTGTCAATTTGGGTTTAGATTTCGTAGGGACAGACAAAGGCAGCTTCACCTGTCACTATAAGTAAGAGTGTTCTCCTTCTCCGTTTTCAATTTTTTGGAATCTTTTACCCCTTTTTGGTATGGGAATACACAGGAAATGGATCTTCTAATGAAGTTTTTGGCTCTGTGTACTTATTCATTGTCTCAGATTGGTACACAGAACAATTTACTTTGGCTGGCTCTTTTAGCCGTGGAGATCAACAGAGGAGACCAAGCTTCCCCACACAAAATTCACTGGTTAGTCATAAATGATCTTCCCTCTTTGTATCTTTAACCTTTTCAATAACCAAACTTCCCACAAACATTATCACTAAGATAAAGCATTCATTAAGTAAACATAAACTTCTTGCTTCTTATCTCAATCTGATGATTCTAAGGTCAATTAAATTTCCAGGGGTTCGAGTTCAGTCTCCTATATCACATGCTTCTGTGTTGATTTATTTTAATCCATATATTAAGAGATTTAATTATAATTTCTTCATAATTTAAATCGGTTGCTATCGTCATCCTTCTTTGACCCTTGTCCATTTTTAGTGTCCTTTTTCTTTTGTTTAATTTCTCAATTTCCGTTTTTTTTTTTAAATTTCATTTGTGATTGTAAATTAGTAATATTTACGTTTTTGTTGCAGAAGTGAGAGCTCAAATAGTGAACATGAGAGGTCACAGAAGCACAAGAAGCATGATAAGCCAAAGAAGGTTACTTTGTGTACTCTATTCTTCTTAATCATATGATGTTTCTCTCTTATGGTGTTTAGCTTTAAAGTACCATGTTTTTGTTTAAAGACTAAGAATAAGGAATGAAACAAGAGTCATCGTCATAAACGGCATAAGAATAGAGACAAGAAGGTGAGCCATTGTTTCTCATTACGACCTAGATAATTTTTTCATTCAAGATAACAAGTTACTTATAATACTTCTTTTGCATGTTTACATGATGTCCATGTTTCTTTGCTAAACCGTTGATCTTTTCTTCTTTCCTGATTCAGTTTTTGAGCCGTGCCAAAGACGATGGCGAGCGTAGAAGAGCTGTCTTAGGGAAAAAGGTTAGTCAAGACTCTTTTGGGATTTCTTATGTTACAACACAACAATATTCTGTTCTTTGCTCACTTTCCGTTAGTACACAACAATATTCTGTTCTTTGCTCACTTTCTTCTTCTATCTGGTTGGCTACAGATTCTCCTGAAGGTAGACAACTCCAAAGACGACAAAACTGCAGAGAGCAAAAGAAATGAACTGCTTTTATGCAGAATAAGACATATGTCCCGTTTGAGCCATTATACAGGAAGAGTTTCGTAGTGAAAGTGAGTGATGATGATATGGAGGAAAACTGATGAACTGAAACCAAAAGTGGAGGATGAGATTGTTGTCCGATGTATAGTTTCAAGGAAATAGTGTTGAACCTGATAATGATTCTCCTCTGAAGGTACAATGATGACTTAACAAAACTTGGGCTTCTAATTTTACTTTTATTATATATCTTGCTTGGTGTTTTTATCATTGGTTTCCTTGCTCAAGTATATGATTGCTTAAAACTTTCTCTGCACTAAAATTCTAATGTTCCATCTTCTTTAACTTGAAGTCTGCCCTTTTCTAGAATCTCATGGAAAGCTTTGATTATATTATCCCATCATATGTTAATTATAATAAAAAGCTTTTGAATGCCCATTCATTCTCGCAATCATTTAACAATTAACAGAGTCCGAGACCTCAAATCAGTGATTTAAGTTTAGAGTAAGGTGACAACAACAAAATATGTATGTGTGTGGCTTTACTGTATTAGTTTTGCTCTTTATTTCACACTGAGCTGTATTTTGAAACCGTGTGTAATCTATTAGAAATATTCATCCTTTTATGTGTCAGTTGACAATTTTGCGAAAGTTACTGAGACATCAATAACTGTGAATAATTAGATAGGACAAATGAAAAAATCGTAGATATGTGTAGATCAGATCACTATATCCCACAACAATGAAAAGTTAGATCAGATGCATCATCTCTTTTTTTTTGTTGTGGATAAAATTATCTTTCGTGGTCTTTGCCTTTAGCTTATTGTTAACAAGATCCCATTACTCTTCCATTACTAATTTTTTTGGTTTAATTTTTCGCAACCAAGAACAAAAAAAATTCATGAATGGCATTCAAAGTAATTTTTAATTTTTAGGAGTTACAGTATAATTAATATTAAGCTAATTTTTAGTTTCTCCCATTCTAATGTTTCATTTAATTCATTTGCCTATTTTAAGAAAACTGTTGTGTTTTCTTCAACAAAAACAATAACCCTTTTCTTTCATAATAAATCTCTTTAAATGCGTTTTAAAGAGAAATTCAAGTGTCATGAACGTTTTATTTAATTTATTACTAATGTTTCAGGTTTAATGGTGATTTATTGTTGGTATATATATACACTCATTAATAACTCTCCACTTTTTCTCAAATTCATGTTTCAAGAGAGAGTTCTTGCCAAACATTTGAAATATGCATACTGGCATGTAATGAAAAAAAAAAAAAAGAATAAAACAGAATATCAAGCTAAACTACATAATTTTAGTCAACATCTTCGTTATATATATAATTATGATTGTAAAATTTTAATAATAGTTAAAAAGGAATTATATTTCTCAAAAGAAATATGATAGACATAGTACTACAACATATTATATATTTATTCAAATATATAAATTAACTCTATTCAAAAATTCAATGTAAGAAAATTGATTATAATTTAAATAACATTGACATAATATGATAATAGTTTTATGTGAATTATTTTTATAAAAATAAAAAGAAAATAAATTATAGGAAATAATTTCATGCACCGCAAAAAATGAAATTAAATATTACAATACATGTATTATCTTGAAATTCTTTTAACATAAATATCGTGATATTATATTTTACTATAAGTGATGCCCAAAAAACAAATACAATGTAGAGCAATATGTCTTTCATATAATGATATAATTAAATCTAAAAAAAGGAAAATGATGTATTTGTGTTTAAAAGAAATAATAAATTAGATAAAAATGTATTTTTGTTTGAATAGAAAAAGACATATTAAATTTGAGAGGGAACACGTGTTGTCCTGTAAACGAATTTGAGAAGGGACATGTGTCGCCCTGTAAGCGCGTGTCGGCTTACAAAATTTTCCTTTATTTTCTTTATTTATTTTGCAAACATCGAACTCTTTTACCCAATATATATTCCTATATGGAAGTTTATAAGACATAATAGAAATGGAGTCATTATATTTTGGATGCTTTCCTTGAATTTTATGAAAAAGACATAGGCCTAGGCTGTAGAGGAAGTTGCTTCGTAAAGTCTCACATTCCTTCCAATTCAGAGGCAATATGTTTTGGCATGGACCAAATTAGCGTTTGTTTTAACCTTGGATGGCGATGAAAGTTGGAAATTTATGAACTGTAGTGTGATACATGAGTTATGTTTTGATATGCTAATTGAAAACTTATTTATATATTCAAAAATAATTAGTGTTTGACACTACATGAACTCATGAATATTATAACTAAAGTCTAAGTGAGAAATATGAATTCGTTGAGTTTTAAGAAGATCCATAAAATATATTTTAAATTAACTTTCAAGGGATTTTTTTATTGTAATTCATTCATTATTATAAATACTTTCCATTGAGGAAATATAAAATTTTAATACGAAAAGATTAATTTGTTACCTCACTTTATGTTTCCTTAACAAAACATGTGATTCTATATTACACGTCAAATAGTTTAATTACAACTTACAAGTATTTAGTCTTCGGCCACGAGTTGTTCTTCGATCTGTTGAAGGTAGTCTTCTACGTAGAGTCTATCATAGTGATTAGAGATATTCATTTGGTTGCAAATTTTGCGGATTTTCGGAATTTACTATTGAATAAACCTTTAAATCTTTATCTTTATTTTTACTATATCATTTTAATTATTTCTTCATCCCTACATTGTATAATCTTCCCTCTTTGAGGTTTCAAAATAAATAAAACTGTTTTGAAAAAAAAAAATCAAGGACAATATAGAAGTTATTACATATAAAAATTATTTATAAAAAGTCTTGGACAGTATAAAAAAGTCTTGGGCAATATAGAAAGTCTTAAAATGAAGTCATGGACAATATTAAAGAGTCTTGGACAATATAGAAAAACTTAAAATGAATAATTTAAAATAAATAAGAAATATCTAAAATATAAAATTTAAAAAATCAAATTATTTTACAACGAGCTAAACATATTTTGATGTATATTTAATTATGAAATGAAATATTAAATAATTCATTGCATTAATCTTAAACCCACGCAACGCGTGGGACACAACCTAGTAATTTAATATGAAAAAACGAAACAGAGGGTCTAAAACAGAGCAAAGCCAAAGAAACCAAAGAAAAAACAAACCACAATTCAACTACGACAAAAAAAAAAAACCCCTTATAATTTTGAGTAATTAACTTATATTAAGAATAAAAAAATATTAATATCTTTGATACTCAACAATATTTCGGATATTTATTCAGTTCTTAGATAAATAATAATATTTCAAATATTACAATTTTTGATAAATATTAAATTACAATATTTGGGAAATCCTATATATCCCGATAAATCCTCAAACCGTAAGTATATATATTAAGACCTAATCTTGCGCACGAGTAAAAAAAAAAAATCAGCACCGCCTCAAAATCATCTAACTCTTCTTCAAGCTTTCGAGCCGTCTAGCTAGATCTAAATCGTTTGGCCTACGTTTTAGTGGCAGCGATCATGGTTGTCCTCTTGACAATGGCTCTCGAATGGGCTGACTTCAAACACGCTTTCATGGTAATCCTCTTGACAATGCCCTAACTAGACGTTCTTCCAAACAGGGGCGGACCCAGAAAATTATTTGTCTGGGTGCAAAATACTTCATAGATAACATTCAAACCCTTCACCTCTTGAATTAGTGTTGGCATCCCAAACCATTGTGCTATTATATCTATAGTTTCCTATGTAAAAAATCAAATATCTATATTTTAGTGGGTGCAACCACCACACCCACCAACGTGGGTCCGCCACTGCTTCCAAACATTCCTTGCTTGTCACATATTTTATTTTCATGAGACTTTTGCTTATGCAGTCTACGGTGAAACATCTTACTAAGAAGATAGAGGGCCTGCGTGGGAAAGTGGAAGAGTTTAAGGAGACAACTACAAAAAGGCTGGATTCGTTGAGTCTGAAGGTGGAAGAGAATAACAAGACATGTAAATTGATCGTAGATGATGTAAGGAACTATCTTATATATTTTTCACTTCTGACTAGAAGCAAGTTTAGTAGTCAAAAATATGCAAGTTTGGTAGTCCAAAATAATGTAGAGTATCTATTAAATTAGTTCTTAGCAAGTTTACATGTGTAGAGTAGATTTCTTGCTGGGGTTTTGTTACGACTTACTTCTGTTTGGATTTAGCTAGCTCAATTTATCTATGAGATTACTTCCACCAATGTCTTTCTTTGATATACTACTAATATGCTAATGTTTACATGCAATATCTGCTTCAATGCAGGTAACCGAGAAGATATCACAAACTTCACAACTTGAGTTTGACATTCAGGAACTTACAGAAATTATATCCGGAATTGTAAGTCACATTTTTTCCTCTTATCTGGCTAGCTTTTCCCTCTTGTATAATTTTTTGTTTAATTATTTTGGTATGAACATATATAAATAATTTTTTTTGTTTACATCATCTACAACATTGTGCTAAGTAGTTTGTATATATATAAATTCTCTTAACTAAAAGAAAATTGTATTTCAAAAGGACCATATAGTATCCCATCTTTCAATTTCTTAATGGTCACTCTCTTTTATATGAAATTCTACAGGAAGCGAAGCTTGGAAGTCTTAAGAGCAAACAAGTAATCTCTTTACAACCATCAGATATATACTACATGACCACTTAACATAATCGATCACTTTTCTTAAATCTTATTTATCGATCTGAAACATTCATTTTCCGTTAAAACCTTTCAGGATGAGACTCTCTCGATGTACTGGCAACTATATGCAGACGTTCAAGGCATGAACTAAAGTTTAAGAGAAATGTTGTCTTCATTGTTTTTTTTTTTATGTAACTAAAGGCTTGATTGAAAAAACCTTGTTCATTATTAGCGTTTTGATTAGGTGACAGTGTGTTTGATAGGTCTTCCAATAACCTACAACCTCCACTTTGAATCGAAGGTCTTCATGTTTTTGTGTTTTTTTTTCTGACTGACTATTGAGAATGAATTCTACACTGATGTGTTTAATTTGGAAGAACTTATGCTATCCAGAATGAAATCTTTTGATTGATCTATAGTGAGTGATCATCTTTTGTTTTGTGTAATAAACATATCAACCAAATAGTGCCGTAACATTTTTTAGCCATTAAAATATCATATACAGTACGTAGTTTTCTGGATAAGTACTTCTGAATGTTATGAAACAAAGAATAGTCATTATTAATTATCAGCATAATTTTGTAACTTTTAACTATTTGTAACATCTTTGTAAATATCAACATTGTTGTTAAAAAAAAAACCAAATTAGTGGTGTAAAAAGATTGTAAAATTGCATATTTCTCACTAAAAAAATATTTTCACACAAAATGAAGATTCTTTTAAAAAAAAATTAAATGACATGTTATCATTGAAAATGACGTTTTTCTTTCGATTCCGCGTTTTCCCGCAAAAATTGCAAAATTATATTTTACCACCAAAAGTACTTTCTTATAAAACCGTGTTTCTCCGTCAAAGCCGCAAAACCATGTTTTTCGCCCAAACAGCAAAATTGTATTTTATCACCAAAAAAGTATTTTTCCAATAAATGATGTTTTTTATCAAAACCGCAAAACCGCGTTTTCCCGCCAAAATTATGGTATATTATCTTCAAGAATATGCAAAAAAAGATAATTTTTTTTTATCATGGTATATTATAACTTTTAACTTATCCTCAAAGTTTTTGATTATGCAATAAATTAACTTATAAATAGTTTATTGAATTTGTGAAGTGATCTTGGTCTAGTGACAAGTCCACAGAAGACAGACACCATCACACCAGGGATCGAGTCCCCGACCCTACAATTTGTAGGAATTAGGCTAATGGGTCGGGCAGTTGTGGCCTAAATGTTGACAAAAAAAAATAGTTTATTGAATTAATTATCATATACATTACTTAGTGACCAAAGAATTAAACGGTTTAAAAGATAAATGGGGTTTAATTTAGACAGTTCGAAAAAAAGATATTTAATTAGACAGGTTATTTCATAGAACCATAAATGTTTTGCAGCAGCCTTTGTTTTGATAGTTATCCTCATTTCATAGACCGATAATGTTTTGCAAAGAAAAAAAAATATTCAGGTTCTGAGGTCATCATGAAAAAGATTCTCGGTAAGAAACTGGTTACTTTTGTCTTTTGTCTACTTAAGGTAAAACACTTTTTTTCCCCTCAAAACAGAGAGCAACGACAGAAAATAGTAAAACAGTAAAACCGAGTTATTTTTTGTGACGAACTACGACAGAAAATATCACTATTATTATACCTGGAGGAGTGACGACAAAAAAGGCTCAGTAACAAACTTGTTGATGATCAACAAGCATATATGATTATGATGACATGCACATCACATAGTAACTAGAATAAGTAAGTTAAGAAATGGCAATTTGTCCATTAGACACACACATAGACACAAATAGACACACACACATACACACAAATACACACACACATACACACATATTTTTACATGGACACAACTCGAGTATTAAGTTTGTAAGAATGGTTAGAGAGATGAAGACCATCTTATTCCAAAAGTATCCGGTGAGAATATGATTTATCTTGGAAACCACAAAATAAGGAAACACACCACAAGGAAAATCACATAAATCCTCATATCACCGGAAATTTAATCACGATCAGGAAAAAAAATGAATTTTGGTTTTTCTGAAAAAATTCATTTGGATTATAATGAAATTGAGAAGCTTTAATCAAAATTTAGGATTTCTTATATTCAAATGTTGAAGAAACACCACACCAAGCACTCTGTTTTGGATCTTTTTGAAGAAGAATTTTTTTAAAAAAAACACCATTCTTTTCTCATTTTAAACCTTTAGCCACCGTGAACTTATAGATTAATTCATAGATAAAATATAGAGAAAGTAAAGACACCTTATAATAATAAAATATCATTTTATTAATCCCAACAATGTTGTTTAGTGTAAGGAAGACAATTACTAGAAGTTAAAATGTATAGTTTGAGTGGTTTAAATTAAACAATGTTCACGAAAATTAAATGGAAATTTGAATTTAAGTCATGCATGGTTGGATCACTAATTATGAGGCCAAGTCATATTTTTTTTTTCAAGATTCCAAATCATTTAACACAAAATATTGAAGAAAATGTGAAAAAATTATCCAAAAGTTATGCAAAAATTGTGCAATGATGAGATGAGCAAGATATCGCTCACATGATAGAGGGAGCGACGTATTTATAGATAATTTGTTTAACCACACACACAAGGAAGATTCAAGGAAGTTGCCATTGTGCAACTATCATTCTCATAAATTTTACTTGGATGACTCACTTCTTATCTCAAAATTATATGAAAGTAACAAACTTGCATGTGAAAATTAAGATAGGGGATTCCAAATTTTCCTATTTGATAATGTGTACACAATTTTTTTTGAATTTTTTTTAAAAATATTCTTTATCATTTCAATTTACTGCGTGGAAAGAATGAGATCTGGATAGAGAACGACAACTGATATGATGATCATTACATTCGTTTTACTCTATATTACTATTATATATACCATCCAGATTTTATGAGCTATTTGATAATGCGTATAATTTTTTCTAAAAAAGATTTTATTACCATTTCTATTTACTTAGTTTGGAAAGTAAAAGACACGTTATAATAATATAAATATCATTTCATTAATCCCAATAATGTTGTTTAGCGTAAGGAAGACAATTACTAGAAATTAAAATGTATAGTTTGAGTGGTTTAAATTAAAAAATGTTCAGGAAAATTAAATGGAAATTTGAATTTAAGTCATGCATGGTTGGATCACTGAATTATGAGGCCAAGTCATATTTTTTTTTCAAAATTCCAAATCATTTAACATAAAATATTGAAGAAAATGTGAAAAAATTATCCAAAAGTTATGCAAAAATTGTGCAATGATGAGATGAGCAAGATATCGCTCACATGATTAAGAAAACATTACATTTTTTATTTTTTCTAAATAAAAATATCATTAACTATATATATAAACACAATATGCCCAATAATCTACAGAATACTAATAGTCATAAAACATTAAAAAATAATAAATTTTACATTAAAAAAAATAAATTTTGCATTAAAAATTGAAAACGTCATCTAATTTAAAACAAAAAATAATTCCTTACTTTACAAACTATGGAACGCTACAAAGTCACACATATCAACTATCGAAATGTTCCCACTAGAAAAAAAAAAAAAAAAAAAAAAAAAAAAAATCGAAATGTTATTCTAACTATAAACCATAAAACGAATAGTGCATACAATATACACGAATAATTAAAAAAAAAATATGTTGCAAACCTCATTTCAACCATTTATTATTAGATTTCAATAATCTATATTATTAATCCGACAGTACATTTATAGAAAGAGTCATAATTTTTGCTACAATTATGATATATTGCCATTAGGTTAGTGTACAAATTAATTTACATCACGAAGGATATTTTGGTAGTTAAAAATAAAAATTACGAAAAACAAAACACATTATGAAACTCAAAAGTCAAACGGTAAAAAAAAAAAAAAAATGATGGTACAGTTAGAGTAGAGAGAGTAATAAGAGATTACAAATTTGATTGGTAATAATAATTAAAAAAAAAAAAATGATTGGTAATATTGTAATATTGTATTGAACTGATGTTATATAATACTTCAAGAGACAGTTATTAAGATTGATTATTATATAGATTATTGTTGACATGATCAAAACAGGAACATATGTTTACTAAAATTGAAATTTAATACTATGAACGGCAAGAATTTTATTACTAGAACATTGCCGTAAATAAGAGTTTTTAGACATTATTGACTACAAATTTGTTATGATATGCAAATTTTACAAGAGTAATATATCCCGAGGAAAACGAAGATAACTACGACGACTTTGTCTATTTACTGTATATCAAGAGATCTCAAGGCACATGAGAATGCGAGCACTTACACCAACACAACATAAGATGTTTAATGTAGAACACTCTTCTTAAAGAATTTGCTGCCTCTCTTTCCAATCCCGGCACCTTCGAGACTTGAAGAGAGATGAGACCTTGTGTCTGGTCTCCACGTTAGTTCTTTGAGAAGGGAGAACAAAGACGAGAGCGCGGGTGAAATTTCGCTGTCTTTGATGTTCTTACATGATACTACTCTCATGCTCTCAAGCTCTTCCCAGTGCAGTATTACTGACTCTAAGCCGCCTGATGTTAAGACTGAGCATCCTTCCAAAGAGAGAAACCTCACCCTCCTGCAAGAGAAAACAGATGATCAAAAAGCCCGCAAAGAAGACCGATAAAGCAACACGTAATGTCTCGAAGAAGCTGCATTTCACTTTTGTGATGTAAGAGGCCTAAGATGAACAACAGAAAACTATGTCCAGTGCTCTCCGAATAGCCTTTCGAACAACAACGACAACCCATGAACTCAACAACTGAAGGGAAAACATATAGGAGTATAAGGAAGTGATCTAAAAGCCAAGTTACCTCAAAGCTTTAGCCAAGCTGAAAGAATCATCACTCAATCCCCAGCAATCCTTAATATTGACCTCCGTTGCTCCATCACACACTTTAAACAACGCTTTCATCCCGTCCTTGTCATTCAAACAACACCTCTTGAGTTGCAAACTCTCCATAGCTGGACAAGACCGCAACAACTTTTCTGGTCCAGGACTAGCGTCTATCTTTCTACACGAAGATATTCTCAAAGTCTTCAAACTCTCAAAATACGAAAGCGCAGCTATCCAACCATCATCCATTCTATGATCACAAATAGTCAGCTCATCAAGCACTTCACAGCATTGTCCAATTGCTTTAATCCCATCAAAGCTACCTTCACAACCACTAAGCTCTAGCTTCACCAACCTCTTACACCCTTGTGCTAAGAACGTTAACCCTATATCCGACACCGATGAAATATACAATCCGTCTATGCTTCCTACCAATCTCAAGGCTCGCAGATTCACACAAGCAGAGATACCACGCAAGAGATTATCATTACACTTGTGCAACTCTAACTCTTGCAAATCCGAACAATCTTCAGCTAAACTCAGTAATCCCAATTCAGTAGCATTAATCACAACAAGTTTAAGCAAATCACAACTCCCTCTGCCTAATACGCTAAGCCCTCTATCAATTACGTCACTGTGCAATAGATTCTCCTCAAGAAACTCCCAATTCGACGAGTCCAAAGATAAATGAAAAGAAGTTGACTTGTGACACAACAAAATACCAGAATTGACCGGCGGATTCATACACGAACTCACCAAATCGACATGCGTGAGCTTGGGGAACCTCGAGACAAGTCTCCCAGACAAGACGATATCAAAATCAAGAACCTTTAGAGTCTTTAAACGTCTTCCCTGGAGATTCAGCCAGCGTTTGCAGACGAGTGAGACATCGTTGCTCTGTGATTCAGGAAGCTTCTCGAAGATCTTGAAGATAAGAGAATCGGATAAGGAAAGTGTTTGATCCATGTCTGATGATTCAATTGGATTGAAAAGCTTCCCATTTCTAAAGGGATTTTGGACATGCTCACCAAATTCAGACATTTCTTGTTTGCTCTGCTATATCAATCTTCTTTAACTGAATTTGCGCGTCTTCTTTAACCCAGAAATAGTGGTCTTTGGTCTTGGACTCTTGGACAACGACTTCGAGTTTTTCCGGTTATTTTGGTTTATTTGGTTATTGAAGAAACCGGAAATTCTAAATTGGTTCGGTTTGGTTTGGTTCAGGTATGATTCTCGTGTTCGTGTATAATATTTTGAGCAATCAATGCGTTTAGCTTTTTCACTCAAAAGCACACTTCCCCATCAAAATCTCTTTCTTGTCGTCACTTTTTCATTTTTATTTAATCTTTGAACCTTTCTTTTTCAGCTTTTATATTTCCTCATAGATCTCTCTCTTTCTTCTCCTTCGTCTTCTTCTTGTTAGTCTAATGGAGTCTAAGAATGATAGACTCTGTGCTTACTTTTATCTTTTCATCTTCTTCTTGACTTCAGTTGTAGCTGAGCCTCAAACAGAAGCACTTCTCAGTTTAAAATCTCAACTCACCGACAGTTTCAACAGCTTAAAAGACTGGTTCATCATCACTCCTGGAGTTTCTGACAAAGTTGTCGCATGTTGTTCTTGGTCTGGTGTTCGATGTAACCAAGGCTCAACTTTTGTTGTCTCTCTCGACCTCTCTTCCAAGAAACTCGGTGGGAATTTGTCAGGTAAGCAGTTCCTTGCCTTCACTGAACTTCTTGAACTTAACATCAGTGACAATTCGTTTTCCGGTGAGTTTCCGACTGAGATCTTTTTCAACTTGAGTAATCTTAGAAGCCTTGATATAAGCCGAAACAACTTCTCCGGGCGTTTTCCAGACGGTAACGGTTTTGGTTCAAGTCTCACGAATCTAATTGTTCTTGACGCCTTGAGTAATAGCTTCTCTGGTCCATTACCGATTCGTGTCTCTCGTTTAGAGAATCTCAAGGTACTTAATCTTGCTGGGAGTTACTTCACTGGCTCGATTCCGAGTCAGTACGGTTCTTTTAAGAGTCTTGAGTTTCTTCATCTTGGTGGGAATTTACTAAGTGGGCACATACCACAAGAGCTTGGGAATCTCACAACTCTGACTCACATGGAGATTGGATATAACTCATATCAAGGAGTGATCCCTTGGCAAATCGGTTACATGAGTGAGCTCAAGTACCTCGACATTGCTGGAGCTAATCTCTCTGGCTTCTTACCAAAGCATTTCAGCAATTTGACAAAGCTTCAATCTTTGTTCCTCTTTAGGAACCATCTTTCTGGGGGAATCCCATGGGAGCTTGGACAAATCACTTCTCTTGTTGACTTAGACCTCTCAGACAACCATCTCTCTGGAAACATACCAGAGAGTTTTTCAGGTTTGAAGAATCTCAGGCTATTGAATCTTATGTACAATGAAATGAGTGGGGTTCTTCCTCAAGTAATTGCTGAGCTACCTTCTTTGGATACTCTCTTCATTTGGAACAATTACTTTTCTGGGTCACTTCCCAAAAGCTTGGGTATGAACTCTAAGCTTAGATGGGTGGACGTTTCCACCAACAGTTTCCAAGGTGAGATCCCGGATGGTATTTGCTCAAGAGGTGTTCTTTACAAGCTCATGCTCTTCTCCAATAATTTCACTGGAACTCTATCTCCATCTCTCTCCAACTGTTCAACGCTTGTTCGTATCCGGCTTGAAGATAATTCATTCTCAGGTGTCATCCCTTTTAGCTTTAGCCAGCTTCCTGATATCTCATACATAGACCTCTCTAGAAACAAACTCACAGGAGGCATTCCTTTAGATATATCCAAAGCTACAAAACTTGACTACTTCAATATCTCCAATAACCCTGAGCTTGGAGGCAAACTTCCACCGCAGATTTGGTCTGCGCCTCGTCTTCATAACTTCTCTGCATCGTCCTGCAGTATCTCTGGTGGTCTCCCGGAGTTTGAATCCTGCAAATCTATCACTGTTATTGAATTGAGCAACAACAATATATCAGGGATGTTACCACAAACTGTTTCCACTTGTGGCTCTCTTCAGAAGATTGATTTAGCTGGAAACAGCATGACAGGTGGGATTCCTGAGAGATTTGCAAAGCTTCCACATTTGAGAGTCTTGGATTTGTCACACAATAACTTGAGTGGTTCCATCCCATCTGACAAAGTGTTTCAATCAATGGGGAAACATGCATATGAGGGCAATGCAAACCTCTGTGGCCTTCCTCTGAAATCATGTTCAGCTTACAGCTCAAGGAAGCTTGTGTCTGTTCTTGTAGCTTGTCTAGTCTCTATTCTGCTAATGATAGCTGCAACTTTGGCATTGTACTATATTCGTCAAAGAAGTCAAGGTCAATGGAAGATGGTGTCTTTCGCGGGACTCCCTCATTTCACAGCAGATGATGTTTTGAGGAGCTTTGGTTCACCTGAACCTACTGAAGCAGTTCCAGCTTCAGTGAGCAAAGCAGTTCTGCCAACAGGAATAACAGTGATAGTGAGAAAAATTGAATTGCAAGACAAGAAGAAGAGTGTTGTTTTGAACGTTTTAACGCAGATGGGGAATGCAAGACACGTAAATCTGGTAAGATTGCTCGGGTTTTGTTACAACAATCATCTTGTGTATGTCTTGTATGACAATAACCTGCACACCGGGACTACTCTAGCTGAGAAAATGAGGACAAAGAAGAAAGACTGGACAACTAAGAAGAGGATCATTACTGGAGTTGCAAAGGGACTATGCTTCCTTCACCATGAATGCTACCCTGCAATTCCTCATGGAGATGTGAAGTCGACTAATATATTATTCGATGATGATAAGATGGAGCCTTGCTTGGGTGAATTTGGGTTCAAATACGTGCTAAATTTGAACAAAGGCTTGGTCTCTTCACCTGCAAACACAGGTACTTACCATTAAACACAAAAATCTCTTAGCACTAGTGTGTATATAAATAGATGTAGATCATCTGTACATCCTCCTTTGTTCTTCCTAACATTAGACTCTCTATATGAAACAGTAAGAGTCAGAGAATCCTATTACACTATAGCAGATCAGAAGAACGATGTAATAAGAGCGGAGCAGCAAAAGGATGTTTACAACTTTGGACAACTTATTTTGGAAATCTTAACAAATGGTAAGCTGATGAATGCCGGCAGATTGATAGAGAACAAGCCAAAGGATGTTCTTCTACGAGAAGTATACGCAGAAAACGAAGTGAGTTCTAGTGATTTTGAACAAGGAGAAGTTAAAAGAGTTGTTGAGGTCGCACTTCTCTGCATAAGAAGTAACCAGTCTGACCGTCCTTGCATGGAAGATGCACTCAGGTTCTTGTCAGAAGCAGAGGATAGGTTTAAATAGGTAATAAGGACATTGTTAAAATGCACATAAGTATTGTATTGCTATTATAAAAGAAAAATTATATATATTGTATTGTACGGTATGTTTTTGTTCTTTCTTTTATGAAGAGGTGTGATCTCTTAGTTATTTTCTGCATCCTTGTGTTATGACTTATGATGTTGTTCTTGTATTATTATACATTCAAAAAAAGTATGGTCTCTGCAGTTTCAATAGTATGTATGAGTGTGCCATCTACATGAAATGAAGATTCCAAATTCTTAAAACTTTATATACAGACTTACCTGGTTTATGCAAGCACTCAATCAATACACAGCTGATGCTAGAACATCCTTGTCGTGTTCCTATACAACATCAATCCAACTGTTTGGTTCATTTAGATCAACAGGGATTAATTTGTACTTAGGCATCTTTATTTATTAAGAAAGTAAACAAAGAGAACAACATGATTAGGTACCATGATGAGACTTAAGATGGGAACCCACTAATAATTCAAGTTCCAGATAAAGAATCTCAGATCTACCAAATTAAGTAACACATTTTGAAGCCATTATCATCATTTTTTAAAAACATAAGAAAAGGATCAAAATGGTTCTCTGACAGTATTTACCAGAAAAAAAAAAAAAAAAAAAATTGAGGCTTAAGAGCTTAATCAAAGTTAAAGAACTAGTTAATCGGTCACTTCAGCTCAGAACATATACTTGGGATTCTTATGATCTCTCATGTCGGATACTGACTGATACTAAATAAAAAGAATTTAGCTGCTGCGTATTAATGTTCCATATTTTACAATGTAACGGCCCCTAAACCAAACTTATCAGATTAGATATACCGGCTAACTTAGAAGGTACTACAGCTACAGCATTTCCTTTTTAATCAACACAACTCACACTTAATACAAAATTCGTGGTACTCTCTGTCTTTATAAGTTATAACCTTCGTTTTCCCCATCTTTTTCCAGTGTCTAAACCAACCAGCCTTGAAGATGATGAAGCAGGTGTTGGACCTTCTACACCAACAGACTCTGGAATGTCCAGATTCGCTTGCATTGATTGCCCAGATGCTACTAGTGAATGCTCTTGTGCTTCGTCGACCTGTTGCAATTCTAGCCTAGCTTTCGCGACCTGTAAGCAGTAAACAAGCAGAGTGGGGTTATATATATCCTACCCTGAGATCTTACTTATTGCAATTACACACAGAAGAGAGAGATCATTTGGTCTTCACCAGTTCAATGTGATGAATGGATCCACGCGCTTCAGCAAGTCTACTCTGCAACTCATCCCATTTCTTCTTCCGGAATTCTTCGTTCTCCAGCTCGTTCCCTTTCTCACCCAACTGCTGATAAAGAGCTGTATTCACCAAATCAAATGTTGTGCTCAGAGATTTGGACATGCTTTTTTTTTTTTTTAACTCAATTCTGTTTCGACAAAACTCTAACAATTACCTGTGAAGATGGATAGAACCCATAGCTGAGTTGGGATATCATAGAGTTTCTTTGCAAGTGTAAGAGATGAACGCAGGATCTCTCTGGCTTGTACGGTGTCGTGTAAGGAAAGAGCTAAATTTCCCAGGAGTGTCAAATACTGTGCAACTAGCTGCAGGTTACCCATATGATTATGCGCGATCTGCAAACCCTTGGCAAGACGGTTTCTGCATTGATATCATACATTACGTTGGAGCATAAATCATATCTTCACATACGTACTATGAATCTAGTGAATATTCTTGATATAGTTCTTTCTCTTCCTATGAACACATATAAGGCAAATCATCCTGCTCTCATATGGTTTTCTATAATCATTATCATTGGAGACTGAAAAAAAAAAGGTAGGGGTCTCAACAGCTGAGACAAGAACCAACGCGCAAGTATATATAAAAGCAAACCACCTCTGACAAACTGAGAAGCGAGCACATACCTTGCTTCCTGTAGATCTTGTTGCTTCATCAAGATGAGACCGTAAGCAAAGAGAATACTAGCTTCCTCTCGAACACCAGATAGTGAATTCGTCATTCCATTGAGTGGTCCAATTAAATCAAGTGCCTAAAGACAAATCAGAGGATCGAGAGCAGTCTTCTTAAGCTCTGGCAATAAAGCAAAGCAAGTATAAACATCCAATTAACTGCATGTCAAACCTTAGATGATGATTCAGCATCTCCAATAGTAAGGTAAGAAACAGCTGCAAAAGCTTGACACGAAGCTTGCATTGATTTACTCTCTGTCAGCTGAAATAACATCTCATATGAGAAACCACCATGGGCAGAAAAAAAGGAAAACGTGTTGACCAATATTACATAAGCACATAAGACACCTTATTCAAGCAAATATCTATCATATACATGAGGTTATAAATTTTACCTTGGTCGCTTCAATACAATGGAAAGCAGCTTCACTGTAGCAACCAACAGAATGAGAATATTGCCCCCTGAGCATCTCAATCACACACTCAGAAGCTTGCAAAATCGTTGGAAATCGAGTAAACCAATTTTTCATCTCAACCAAAGCCTGTATAAACAATATTCAATGTTATTTTCCTTCAAGAAAGCATGATGCTAGGGAAGACAGCTACTAGGACCTAACGTGAGGGGAACTAGATCGATTATGCATACAGAGCTGCTTAACTCAGATAAATAAGCAGGCTCTATATCACAGTAGCGTGGTGAAGGGAGGTAACAACAAATATAGGAAAAAATAAATGATTATCTACCTCTTCTGCTTCGACATAATCAGACCTTGTAAGTTCTAAAGCCACTCTATTCTCAAGGAACTGCATCTGTAGCATAAGATAAACCCCAGACATCCAGATAGATGTGTGCCGCAAATCAGCTTCTGCGAGACAGGAACAAGAAGAAAGAAAACGTGAGCTTCAACATTAAGAATCGTTGCTTCAACTAAGTGTAGTTACAACAAAGAAGTAGACTGAACCTCTGACTTCGTCAGTAATTCCAAGCTTGATCAGTTCATCTGCATTATACATAGCAAACACACAACATGTCATGCCGTGATATGGAATCCCCTAAGCATCTTAGTTGCATTCCTAAGAAGTAGATGGCTAATTTCCTCATAGAAGCCACATAATAAGAGAATGGATCACTTATTACACTGATTCAAATCTGAGGCAAAGTGGTGTTTTCTGGTGATTTCAGTGAAACAAAAGAAAAGAAAAGAGAGTATCTAGTGCAGATAAAATGCAATAATAGGAAGTGAATGAAGAGATAACGGGAACTTCAGGTGATAAGGATAACAGAACAACCTTGAATGATCTGCAATCCAGACTCAATACGTTTTGAACACTCTTTAAAGAGTCCCTTTGGACGTCCCGATATGACAACCATAAGATGGACTAAAGCATAGATGGCACTTTTTGGTAGCCACTCTCCATCAATTGGAAATGGTGAAAGCAGTAGCCTCTCTGTCCATCCACGATCTGTGTTGCCAAAGTATGCGGGCTCCAGAGAGTTATCAGTTGTAGAAGATGGAGATAATGCGTTTACACGATCTTGAAGCTGAGATTGTCTTGCGGAGAGGGCCGATCTTTCTCTGGAGGGATGATCGTAATGAGAGAGACTATTATTTAGCGAACTGAGCTCATCCAGAAGTTGCTGAATCTCCTGCATTTTATGCGAATGAGCATTCATGGCCTGGTCTAAGCGGTCGACATGATGCTGAGCATTCTTATAATCACAGAGCCTGAGGCGATAGAAAACATGCAACATCTCATTGTAGAAGAACAAACCGGGGCAACGATCAGTCTACAAATGACAGGGGAATTAGCTGACACAGGACAAACCAAACAAGCAGAAGTTAAATGAGCAAAAAGTAAATTTTGTATGTACTGTAACATACCTTGTCTGAAGAAATGGTCTGCCAGATCTCATCGCATCGCTGAACAGCCTTTTCCACTGAATAATCATCAGTCCATTGCATGATATGAACGTGAAGCATAGAAGCTGTGAAGAACATCTGATTACAGTACAGACTCAAATAATTAACAACAAAGATCACCTGAAACGTCCAACGCAAAAATAAACAAGAGACTATCTACCTGGAGCTCAGGAAAACATATGTGTGAAGCAGAGAGAAAACCAGACTCGAGAGCTGAGAGAGAAGAAGGAAAATCGGCTTGGATAATGAACGTGTTAGCGAGCTGAGAGTTGAAATTGCAAGACCAGAGGTAGGCAGAAACATCCTGAGGGACAGAAGATGCGAGTTCGAGAGCCTTGAGGAGAAGGTTGCGTTGAGGAGGGAATGAAGCAAGGAGGTGATAACAGTGGCTGAGCAAGCTATAAGTCCGGAATTTGAGATCGTAGGAGGAAGGAATAGACTTAAGGAGAAGAAGAGAGCGTTCGAGATGAGACTTGGCATGGTTAACATTGTGAGAGTAACGGAGTAAAAGAGCAGAGACACGGACGCGAGACTTGACTTCAACAAGAGGAAGGAAAGAGATTTGACTCTGGCAGATGGCTTCCAAGCACTTTATAGTTTTTCCAATCTCACCAAGCTTCTGGTGGTGATCCGCTAATCCCCACAGCCCTTCCGCCACTGCAGCACCTTCCATAGCTTTCTGCCACTGATCGAGAGAGAAGCCAAAGACAAAACTCATAAGAATCAAAACATGCCAAGAAGTCTGCAAAGAAAGTATCACATAGCAATGATCAGAAATCATTAGCTCTTGAAAATGTACAAAGGGATTTGATTCAATTAAATTACAACTTCAGCAGAGTTTGGACAATAGCAATACGAGAGATTATATCACAATGATTATGACATACACCGGCAGAAAGAGAGAGTACCGGTCGTTAACAGTGCTCGTGTGAGGAGTTGAAATCAAAAGGAATTGCCGTCAAAAAAGGAAGAAACTTCGTCTTCTTCTTCAGGACTTAAAACAGTCTTCTGAAAACCCAATCACAATTCTGCGCTTGAAACGGTAACAAAACAATTAGCTCCAATGTTACTACTTAAAGGAGATAAATTTTTCTACTTTGTTCAATATCAATTGACCAAAACTCTTTCAGAAGCTTCATATGTATGCATAACTAGACCCAATCCCTTAGCTAAAGCTATAAAAATTGAGCATCATAAACTCAAATTGATCCGAACCCTAAACCCATTCGAAAGCCTTAGTCAACACACATACCACGTTTCTCGGTGAATTTGGTCGGAAGTTAACAAGTGTGGCTTGTCGAATCCTGAGTTCGGCTTTTTTTGTTTGACCAGTGTATTTGTTTGACTTCAGATTGGGCAAGTACGAAGCCGATGAGCTTCTGCAATCGAAACAAAGGAAAAAAATATGTACTTTGATTGCTGCGTGACTTAGAGCTCTTTGGTCCGGAGATAGTGGAAGACGAGAAAGCACAGACCTTTCTTTCTCTCGGCGATCCAAAAATTCACTCTCAGATACGACTCGTTATGAACCAGACCCGTTGTTATTTGGTTCATCTCATAATCGGATCCCAAAATTTTTCTGAGTTTAGATTGGCCCGTTTAGGCCCGTTTAGGCCCGTTAACGTTTCTTCTTAATTTTTTTTTTTTTTTTAACACGTAATAACCTTTATTAAAACAAATGGTCTACATGAAGGTCTTCTTAATTATCTTCTTTTAACCTCTTAACATTATGTAAAAATCTATTTCCCTTATTTTACTTTTCAATTTCTGCATGAAAATCAATTTTGTATTTATGATATTTTTGGACATAAATTTAAGAATATAGTATTTTGAAGAATTTTTCTTTTTTTTTTTCTAGAATCAAAATACTTTATGTTTAGTAATAAATATCATCTTACTATGTGATAATATGAACTGAGCTTTTAAAAAAAAAAAAAAAAACAAGAGTCGGCTCAAGAAAGAAACTACAGATTCAGAATGATTAAGAGAGGAGATAAATTAGAGACATTAATGCTTATGATAAACGAATTTAATGTGAATGAAAGAACATAAATCATACTATTTCATTTCAGTGATTTCACCAAATGTTACTAGTTTCTTAATTAAATAATTTAACAAATACTATTACGATTTCCTCAGGTGTGTGGTCGGTCCCCACTCTAGTAGGCAGTAGCTTAGTGATAGTGTGATAACCTCTCCGCGCGTGTTACAACATCACAGAAAAATTATTCACTACGGCCAATTCTATTTTCTTCCATAACTTATCACCGTTAAAAAATATTCAAAGTTTCAAAACAACACACGTGGCGTCAATCCATCGAATCACTGGGTGTACTATTTATTTTACAACCAATCGCGCGAACGAACACAGTTAGAGACAGTTTGAGGGCAATTATGTCATTATATGCCGCCAACTTGCAGCGAAAGGAAAATAGTCACGTGACATGCACACGCATATGAAGCAAGCGCACACACACTCACTCTCTCACCTCATATAAAAGCCACTACACATTTTCATTAAATGCCTCACATTTCAAAACTTTTCTTTTTCTCATCGTCCTTCTTCGTCTTCCTCCAAATCTCTCTGCAGATTCTGGTAAAAAAAAATATTCTTCAGATTTTTCTGGGTTTATGCTTATATATATCTGATTCTCGCTTTTTATTTGTTTTTTATGCTTTAATTTTCCATTTCACTCTTAACTATTTTACAAATCTCTTCCATCGCGTTCATGTTCACTGAATCAGTTTTGTTTTTTCTCCGTTGCTGATTTTTTTTTCCCCAGAAAAATTAGGAGATAGAGAGGATCATCGAGGGGAAAAAATCATGAGTGTAAGATCTTTCTCTTTCTCTGTTTCTCTGTAATTAATTTTAACCAAAAAAAAAAAAAATGATTATATCTGTGATTTTATTTGCTCACTCTTCTCTCACTCTCTCATGACGATGAAAATAAAATCATCATCGTTTGATTCTGTTTCCTTTGTGTCTCCCACGCGCGTACCAGAAAGCGCGTGTGTTTTCTTGTTATACTCGCAGAGTCGGCTTCTCTTTTTTTCAAATATATATTCTTCTCCAGCCATTTTTCATTTCCTTAACAGTTTCCATTTTTGATTCACCAGAAACAAAATAAAAGTGAACCTCTCTGAGTATATACTTCTTCTTCTACAGGAAACGATGTTCGTGAAACGGAATCCGATTAGAGAAACCACCGCCGGAAAAAACTCTTCGCCGTCGTCACCGACTGTGAATGGTAAACACACTGAAGCAATCGTTTTCTCCATTTTTTTGTTTATCTTCTCGCTTTTCTTCTGATTCCAGTTTTTTTCTTCCAGTTGCAGTTGCGCATATAAGAGTTAGATCTTATTACGAAATCGATTCTTCGATTCTTCCTCAGAGATCACCGGAGCAACTTAAATCGATTAGAGTCGTCATGGTATTTAATAGATTCTCTGTTTTTTTCGTAATCACCATTACTTAGAGACGGATCTCGTTTTTTTGTTGTTCTTCTGGGTTTTTGAGTGATTTTGGGGTTTTTTTTGTTGTTGTTGCAGGTTAGGAAAATCACGGCAAGCGACGTGTCTCTCCGATACCCAAGCATGTACTCACTCAGATCACATTTCGATTGCAGTAGAAATAACCGGAATAAACTGCAGAAGAAGAGGAATCATGGTGGTCTTCTTCCTGTTTTTGACGAGAGTCATGTAATGGCTTCGGAGCTAGCTGGAGATTTGCTTTATAGAAGAATCGCACCTCATGAAGTTTCTATGAATAGAAATTCGTGGAGTTTTTGGGTTTCTTCTGCTTCTCTTCGCAGGAACAAGATGATTTCTCAACCGGCGTACAATACTAGACTCTGTCGCGCTGTTTCACCGGAGGGAAAGTGTTGGTCTGAGCTTAGATCGGGAGGGATGATCAAGTGGGGGAGGAGATTGCGTGTGCAGTACAAGAGTCGGCATATTGAGTATGAGAAGAAGAATAAGGAAGGAGAGGATGATTCTAGAGTGAAGGATGAAGAGGCTTGCAAAGAAGAGATGGAGGAAGATGATGATGATGATGGGAATGAAACAGAAGGCACTAAAGAGATTGGAAACAAGACAAGTGGTGGAAATCGTAAGAGAAAGCTGATTGAATCAGGTACTGAGAGACTTGCTCAGAAGGTCAAGTTTTATGATCAGAAGAAGGAAAATCAAATCGTGGTCTATAAGAGGAGAGCAGAGAAGAAATTCATTGACAGATGGTGTGTTGATAGGTAAAAGTGAATTTTAACGAATTTGATGATCATTGAAATTGGATTATCCCTTGGTTCATCTGCTTGATTGTGGTTAATTTTGGAATTTGAAGGTACAAGTTAGCTGAGAAGAACATGCTAAAAGTGATGAAGGAGAAAAATGCAGTGTTTGGCAACTCAATACTCAGGTCAGAGTTGAGGTCAGAAGCGAGGAAACTCATTGGTGACACAGGTCTATTAGATCATCTGCTTAAGCACATGGCAGGTAAGGTGGCTCCTGGAGGTCAAGATAGGTTTATGAGAAGACACAATGCTGATGGAGCAATGGAGTACTGGTTGGAGAGTTCTGATTTGATTCACCTAAGGAAAGAAGCAGGAGTAGCAGATCCTTATTGGACACCTCCACCTGGTTGGAAGCTCGGTGACAATCCTACTCAAGATCCTGTCTGCGCTGGAGAAATCCGCGAGATCAGAGAAGAATTAGCTAGCCTGAAAAGGTAGAAAACTAACTTATTGGGTTGGTTCTATGATCATCTTTTTTTTGTTGTCTTATAGCAATTGTAATTTGTAACTCATGTCTGTCTTGGTCTTGAAAAGAGAATTGGAGAAACTCGGGTCAAAGAAGGAAGAAGAGGAGCTTGTTATCGTGACAACACCTAATTCTTGTGTTTCTAGTCAGAATGTGGACCATGATAATCTGATGACTCCAGCAAAGGTAAGAGCTTGAAACATTAACTGATCTCTATCTTGTGGTACTGTTATATGCTACTCTATGAACATCTCTGCTGATTCATCTCAGGGAATCTACGCTGATCTGCTAAAGAAGAAATACAAAATTGAGGACCAGCTAGTGATAATTGGAGAAACCTTGCTTGAAATGGAGGTATAAATATATATCCCCAGATTGAGTTTCTAAACAAAAACACTATTCTTGCTAGTTCTAGCTGAACCATTACTTCAAATGTAAAATCTTGTAAATTTGCTATGATTTAGTAACTATCAAGTAGTCACTAGGAAACCCCCTTGGAGAATAGCAGTGAATGTCATGTAAAAATGGTCCATTTGGTGTATGTGATCAAAGATTTCCACTGTCTCTATGAGATACCACTTTCTCTTGCTGTTAATGAGTGATGATGAAACATTTGTGTTTTTTATGAATGCAAATATTGCAGGAAGACATGGGATGGCTTAAGAAAACAGTGGACGAGAACTTTACTAGAAAGCCAAACACATCAGAGACGCCTTTGCTACTAGAGGATTCACCAACAATCAAGACAGTAGAAGGAGAAGTGAAAGAGGTGAACAACAAGGGAAACCAAATCACAGAGTCACCACAAAACAGAGAAAAAGGCAAGAACGACGATCGACAAGAACGATCACCACTTTCACTTATAAGCAACACTGGTTTCAGAACCTGCAGGCCTGTGGGGAGTTTCGCATGGCCCAAATTGCCTGCTCTTGCTGCTGCTACTGATCCTCTGTTGTCAAACAGTAAAGCTGAGCTTGCTTGTTCACCAAGTCACCGACCAACCTACCCATCTCCTTGTCCAGTCAAGCCACTTGCAGCTAAGCGTCCTCTCGGCTTGCCATTCTCCTTCACCGTCACTCCCTCAAAAGCTCCTACAAATCTCTTCAACCTCTGAAGCTGTCATCGGAAACTCATGCATCAGATCTTACTTCTCCTGCAAGTAAGCTGATGTGAATTGGTAAGATCTCTTCCATTAAAGATCTAATAAACTACAAAGCAAGCAGGTATTTACAGATATCACTTATTATATATAAGGAACTACTCTTATGGGAATAATTTGGTAATTTTTGAAATTCTTCCTCTTTAATTTAGGGACTTCATGTCTCTAATTTTTAAGTATATATAGAGAGAGATAATTTGAATAGAGAGGCTTATCATAGGAATATATTATTTTTAAGACTAAGATCATATTCTGTATTACTGAACAATTTCTATAATGATTACAGTTTTATATACTTACTATTCAATTCCTAGCGCTTTTGATCTTAAATCAATTTAATTTTTATAGTAAATTGATTTTGAGAAACTTGTATCACACAGATTGAATATATATGTCTCATTGATCTGTAAAATAATATTTTGCGATTACAGGAGGCACAAACTAT
Source organism: Erysimum cheiranthoides (assembly GCA_011420285.2). NCBI lineage: Eukaryota > Viridiplantae > Streptophyta > Magnoliopsida > Brassicales > Brassicaceae > Erysimum > Erysimum cheiranthoides. The sequence continues at coordinate 12,401,344 of CM022181.2, read as the reverse complement.
AAAATACTACTATATGATAGTGAAAATGTTTGGTAGTTCATTGGTCTGGTCCAGTACTTTTTACGTTCCTGGTTAACAGCTTCACATTTAAAAGTCTTGGTCTTTGGGATGGGGTTTTTTTATTACTTTTCACAATGTATGCATTCTTATTAGGTCATCTAATAATACGAATGTTATGCTTTTTACTCCAATAAAAAACAATACAATCATAAAATATAAAAATCGAATTGGTTTATCTCAATGGGTATATTCGTCATTTTCATCATTCATTTTTCCGGGTAGACACGCGGACTATCCGACCCGTGTCTCAACCCTAGCGCATCCGAATGCTTTTCATTTCGCCCTTCACAAAAAAAAAAAACTCAAGATTCTCTCTGATTTCTTCTTCTTCTAGGGTTCATTTTCTTTTCATCCGATTGCTTTTAGTCTTGGTGCTAATTATTTGCTCATTTCGATTTTGTGCAGTAAGATCGTGAATTAGTTACTCATATTTAAGAATAATTTGTAATCAATTAATTAAATCTTTCTTAATTCGCCTTCTTCTTCATTCTTCTTCATGAGTCGTCGATGTTTAATGCTTTCTTTTTTTATTGTAGAAGAAGGTCCTCATATAATTTTGTGTATCCGATCAGATCTAATAAAGAAGAAGGTCCTCATGAAGAAGAATGAAAGATCGATCATAGTTAGGAAATGTAGAGGTGTTCGTTATTCGATCTCCAATCAGATCGATCATAGTTAGGAAACTCCAATCAGATCTAATCAATCCATTTTCCTGTCGAAATTTGGTTTTTTGTGAGAGTAGTCTGATTGAATCTCTTCTATGTCGCTAAATCGTTCATTTTCATCTTTATGCTTCAGATGGGTATCTTCAGAAACGCTCAGACGTGGTCGTCGAGGTCGCCGTCAAGGTCGTCGTCGAGGTCGCCGTCGGAGTCGTCGCAGAAGAGATTCAATCGCAACCATGGAAACCCTAATTATTAAATGGGCTGGGCTTTACTTAAGTTGTAATATATTCTGGGTTTTAAATCTAAATTTGTTTAATGGGTTTGTTATTAGAAAAAATTTAAGCCCATGAATATCTTTGATAGTACGAGTAAAATTTGAGTCTGAAAAATTACATCACTTAGAAATTTTAGCCCATGACTATCGTTGATATTTTTGCTATCAAAGATATTAAAAATTAAAAATTTGACTCTGAAACACAATTAGTACAAATAAAAAGGGTTTAAAACTTTTTAAATTACAAAAGTTTTACAAAAAAAAAAACCCTGTTTTAAAAAAATCACCCGGACTATCCCGAGTAAACCGTATGCCATATAGTAACTAATATTTAAAATAACAAAAATCTTTGGAATGCAATCTTATCAAATCAAAATTTACGGAACTGTGATTATAATAAATCTTTGGAATGCAATCTTATCAAATCAAAATTTACGGAACTGTGATTGTAATAAATCTTTGGAATGCAATCTTATCAAATCAAAATTTACGGAACTGTGATTATAATAAATCAAGCATATTCTCATTAAATGGAATATTTGTTAATACGCTTTTCGAATTTATGAGAGCATATTCCGTAAACAGAAACTAAATATTGATTAATTCAAATATTTAATCACCCTTTCAACTATGAAACCTAAAACTATATCAACTAATCACCCTTTCCTATATAAATAGCACAAATGTCGATTATCGACACATCTCAAACCATTCTACTTCTTAATAAATTTCAATTTTTATGTATTGAGTTAGTTGTAGATATAGATTTTATTTGAAGAAATTTCTAAATAAAAATCTCTAATGCCGATTTTTTTTTATTGGTTTAGTTTTGTTCGTAGGGTTTGTGTTTTTTTTTCCTTGACGTTCTCTTTTTCTTTAAGATACGGGTAAAAGAGTTACTTAAGCTATGTAATGATATCACCTTTGGTACATATTGTTGAACTGTTGAACAGTAAACTTTAATTTTAACCAAAAGGAAAACATTGCAAGTTTGATTATAATAATTAAAAACTCTATCTCATATTTCTACTTTGTAATTACTGTTGTCTTAAGTAAAATCTAATAATTGGTTTCGTAAAAATCTAAAATGTACCTAAATAAAAAAGAACAAATCGTGAGAATCAAACCTGTATATATTCGCAACTCTAGCAAACAATTTTCTTTTTCTCTTTTGCTTTTGTAATAATCAACACAAAATTTAATAAACTGCAATATATTTACATATATTCAAATTTTGTTTTTTTACAGAGAATAAATGATATTTAGGAAAATTATTTCTTAATCTCCTAGATTTAATTTTGATGGGGAATTTTTTTTTTTAAATGGAATATCTTTTCAAACACAAATTATGTCATTAACAAATAACAATACATGCATTAACAAGTTGTTAGAATATTTAGTAGAATATATCGCAGATTTAACTTAATTTTTTAGTTTTAAATAATAGATCGATTATTTTATAACACAAATTAAGTCATTAATGAATAAAAATATTTAAAAACTTTTACTTTTTTTAAAAAATATATTTTTTTCTCGGAGCTTTAGGAGAGGTTAGTGCCTAATAACAAACTAAGTATGTAGATAAGGTCAACTATTTTTTTTAAATAACAATTTTATACATTTTGATGAAATCTTAAGAATTTGTCCAATAAAACATAACATTGAATGCACGAAATCATTCTGGTAATTACTCTATTCAATTATGTTATTGAGTAATTTGTGAACTTGGCGAAAAAATTTTGGATTCATAATTTTTGGAAGAGAATTTACGGATTCATTATTTGGCGAATAATTTACAGATGCAAATTTTCGGATTTAATTTTTTTGGTGGAAAAATTATGGGTTCATTTTTTTTGTGGAAAATATGGAGGTTCATGTTTTTTTTCGGGAAATTTAGGGACTCACGTTATTTGGTAGAAAATTTACGTATTGAAATTTTTTGATAGAAAATTGATGATTTAATTTTTTTTTTTGGGAAAATTCTAAGTTGATAATGATGATATTGTGTTGATAGTGAATAAATTGATAAAAAAAGAAATATATATATTTTAATCCATATAAAAAAATATTAACAACCTCCTAAACTTTGTAATATTCCTGAAAAACCAAAATATGAAACAAACAAATGGAGTGTTACAAACTAGCCATGGGAAATCGAGTACCCAATCGGGTATCGGGTATACCCAATCGGATATCAGGTAATTCGGTATTAGACATATAGATATCATTCGGTATTTTACAATAAATTCGGTTCGGTTCGGTTAGTAAATGGCCGGGTTCGGGTCGGTTCTTTATTCTAATTCAAAATCCGAAGTGTACCGAAATTTACTTACCATAAAACTCGATCCGAACCAAGGTCCATTTGACCTTGGCCTTGGCCTCGAGGCCTATTCGGTGATTCGAGCAGAACCGCAGTAGAACCGATACCGCCTTAACCGGGTGCCAACCGGAGCGGTTTTTCGGTACCAGGTATTATGTCCAGGGCTATTACAAACTAAAAAAAAAAAAACATAGAAGGTAAATACATAAAAACAACCATCGAAATGACGCAATTTACACATGAATTTAAACCGTAAACCAAAAAATCAAACACACGAGAGTTCAACGTCTCGAAAACCAAAAATTGCAGACTAATATAATACATATAAAAACGTAACGAACATATAAAAAGACATCAGCCCGTACTGTAGCACGGGTTAGTAACTAGTTTTCACTTTAACTCCTACGGGAGGGTTTAATTTATGTTGGTATATATAATTAAGTACTCGAATCCATATTGCGTTTTGTGATGACTTAGCTTGGAGAGTTTGACCAACTCGTCCACATCAACAGGCGTGTATGTTATATTTATTTTTTCCCAACGATTTCTTTACCAGCGTTTCATTTTTCGACCGATCTTGTAGTACATGTGCTTTAATTTAACCTTCGAAGAACCATGAAGGAGATAAATTTTTGTTGTCTCGAAATGTCTTGATCACCATTTCGTGGTGCAGGTTAAGTTTCACTCTCCTAAAACCAAACTCGTTCCAATGCGAAAAACAACACTCACTAATGTTAATACACTGTAGATCCGCCACTGACGCCAAACCACCCAAAAATCACTCCTAACAGTTGTGTAGCTTTATTTTCAATGATTTGTACGATTCAGTTTATGATACGGTGTATAATATATGTCAATCCAAAAAAAGAGAACATAACAAAATTTTAAATTTTAATTTTTTTAAAAAAATAATAATTTTAAATTAAAATTATACAGCTAAAATTAAACATAATAGTATTAAAATCAGTGAGAAATAAATTTAAAACAAAGCAATTATGTTATTTGCCAAATTGACAATTCTAAATATTGTGGCGTATTTAAAAATTTTAGTAGCCACTTGTAATTTTGTTGTTTCAACTTGTAAATTTCAAACAAATCATGTACCAAAATCAATTATAAATCTAAATAAATAATTTGGTGTTCAAAAAAAAAAAAAAAAAATCTAAATAAATAATTCATATTTGTAGAAAGAGTCTCAGTCTGATAGTCAATCACTTGTGCGCAAAGAAATTTGACGAAAAGGGTTACAGAAAAATGGCCAGCACAGCATCATCATGTCCCGACTTTATATTATAAGTTTTTTTCGTTTCATCCATATTGTATACCCGTAACCTGGATAATATCAATTAAATGGTAATTTCAAAAGTATAACTAGAGAACAAAATAGTTCACAAAACAACTTTTTTTTTAAATAGCTCACAAACATATACTGTACATACGTGATACGTTTTAAAGAAAAAACCATACTTATGTTTACTCATATTCGATTTCTAACTCTAGAATCTGAATTTACAGTCAGAATCTTATTTCAGAAAACTGTAAATTCCCACTCTACATTCTTCTTTATCCAACATTAAAATCAAGACAGTCTTTGAAAAGCAAACCAAACTAGTGCATCATGCATTCAGAAAATTACCAAAATACTAACTATGATGTTTTGTTTTAAACTTAAATTACAAACATTTGAACTTAGATTGTTTCTAATTTTGTATAGTTTTCGATTAATATGATATTTCAATATTCAATAATCTTGAAAATAAAAAGAGAGCAAAAAGACAAAACTTTGGCCTATTTATTTGTACTAGTATCGTTGACCAAATAAAAAATATTACATTGTGGCATCATGGCATCACCGTCCGAATTCAAACCCGTATATTAGATGGTATTTCACAAAAAAAAAAAAAAAAAAAAAAAAAAAAAAAAAAAAAACATTGATTTTCATAGCAATCGTCAACTAAACCTCAAAAATTGTTTACAACAAATCACTTAAACCTAACAGATTTACAACAAACTGTATTAAATTTAGACATGTTTTAGACACAACTTATATATAACCACATATACTATATTCGCATAACTTTGCTAAAGCAAAGTAAACGAGCGAGTATACATTCAGTAGCTTCCAAATTGAAGCCTTAGCATGAAATTCTTTTATGTTGTAAATCGAAGATATTTAGTTATTTACTCTACTATATGCATGTTTTTTTCTATGACTATATTCATGTTTTTTTTCTGTATAATCTATAATATTTTAGTGTAATAGGAAAATGGGGGAAAATTTCGACAAAAAAAAAAAAAAAGGAAAATGGGGGAAAAAGGGAGTTAATTTGGCACCACATATGAGAAATATATTGAAAAAAAAAGTATTTAAGTATAAAGTTGGCAACCACATCAGAAATAGTTTGTTTAAGATTATCGAGAATGAGGAGTTCCAAACTTCCTATAGAGCCGGAACAGAGCAGACCAGCTAGCTGTATGTGTTTGACCTTATTATTTAAAACTATAGGAAGTGTTTCAATCCTCATTTTAATAATTCAATTTATGTTCATACTCTCAATATTTAAAGAAAAAAACTAGTTTTCAACTCAAAGACAACTGTATAGGCTTTGCCTTAACCATTTTATTTCGGCTGACTGGCTGAGTTCATGACAATTAAAAAAGTGCTTTGTGTCAAGGGGACAAATAAACAAAGTTTTCATTGCTTAAAGACTTTGTATCATATAATAACTACATCTTACTTAACATTGATAATATATATATATATAAATTATAACTATGATTAATATTAGTGTTATGTGACCAAAAAAAAATGTTAGTGTTCTAAAAACTGATTAATTTAGATGGTCTTTTAAGTGCTAGCCCACCACTCATTTCTTCCTCGAATAAAAATGATATTTTTTTTTTCAGTTTATCAAATAAAAGTCAGATATCTAGGCATAGAGTTTATGTGCATAAATGATATACTACATTTTGAAATGTAAATTTTAAGTTTTATAAAACAAATTTCATTCTTTCTGAATCAGTTTATGTATATTATGTTATGTTATGTTTATCATTAAAAATTGTTAGTCATCCGCAATGAAATCTTATGCATTACTTATTTTTTTATCTGATTAACGCCTAATTAAGACTTCTATAGTTTTGGTTGTTTCTTCTAACTTTTTAGAATGTGATCGTTTTTATTAGGGTTAAGAAGGTAACTTACTACCTACATGTTCTAGGGTGATATTGGATTCTCACTTCCGCACGCAAGGAGTGTTTAACCATTTTTTTAATTTTGATGTTTAAGCAATTTTCCCTGATTATAGCGATAAATAATCCCACTAAGATGGAAGAACAAGAATCTCGAGTTCTTTCAATTATTCACAACTTTCTTTAGGACCAAACATCTTGAAATATTGTATAAATAGTTAGAATAAAAAAGATGGTAGTTGGTTTTGATTAGTGCAACGACAAAGATTAATTAGCATCTAAAGTTTCGACTATTATACAAAATAAATACTAGATTTATATGTAAGATTTTCAACCAAATTATATAAGAATTGTATAGTGGAATTAATATTATAAACTACTTCTTATTAAAACAATATATATCCTAATTAACCAGCTACCTCTACACACATATATTTGGAGCACCAAACGAAAGTAAGTTGTATCCCAAACACAAAATGCAACATTCATAATCATCAATCCATAATCATCATTTTGGGGTAATTAATGTCTTTGGAACTTCCGGTGTTTGACATTTCAAAGCCTCTAAGCGAGTCATCGCTCACGTCACTACAAGATGCGTGTAAGGAGTGGGGTTTCTTCTACGTGACCAACCATGGCGTCTCCGGCGATATGTACAAGAAACTCCGGCGATTCTCCGGTGGAGTTTTCCAGCTCAGAGACGAGGAGAAGATGAAGATGGGAGCGTCTAATTACACTCCTCGTTTCATCGCATCTCCTTTCTTCGAAAGCCTCCGTGTCTCCGGTCCCGACTTCTACGCCTCGGCCAAGTCTTCTGTTGATGCTTTTTCGGACCAAGCTACCGATGAAGAGTTCAGGTATACATACATTACATCATAAATAGATATTATGTATATATAAAAATATACTGTATACTATATGACATTGTTGTTGACATTTTCTTTGGTAACCCCAAAGCGCGCGATGGCATTTAATGAGTAGAATTAAAAGTCGTTCCGTATTTTAATTTTTTTTTAAGAAACCAATTAAGCTTCCCTTTGAACCAATTTATGTGCACTCCACCTTTTGCTTATCGTTCATATTTTATTTGTACCATCTTTTATGAAGTGTTTACACAATTCAACTTATTGTTTCTTGTAGAATGTACATCAACTCAGCATTTTTCAAAAGAAAATGCATCAATTAATAATTAGTAGACCGGTTTGTGACACTATATAAGGATTACCAAAAAAATAAAAATAATGCAAATATGATTCCAACTATATTGGTCATTTTTTATTTCACAAGTGCGCATTGCATATTTGCATTCTCTTTAAGCATTTGTGCATGCACTCATATATTCTTTTTGTCTTTGTTATACATTAAAAAAAACAAAAGTGAAAGTTAGGGATGTTGTGGTGCTTTAAACTATTTCAGTTTGGTTTATTCTTCTAGGACCGGTCCTCTAGTTTTGCGGATAGATTACTTTAATAATTACTTCATAGATGATGGAACCACTGAAAAAGACAATATTAATTATAGTTGACCGGTCCAACTTGAAATCTATAAGAGTTGGTTCCATATTGTAAATCATGTTACACATAGACTTAGGTGTTTTCAGGACTTAAATTTTAATTTTTTTGCTCCACAACATTCCTAGCTAGTGAAAGTTATAAGAATATAAGTTGACACTAAACCAATTGTTTACACTGTTAAATATATGATTTTTCTCTTTCTTTTTTGAAGTGGGTTGATGAAAGAATACGGAGAAAAGATGACGGAACTATGCGAGAAGATAATGAAAGCAATCCTCTCTAGCTTCGGAGACGATCTTCATCACAAATATTACGAGTCTGAGTTTGGAAACTGTCATGGCTACTTCAGGATAAACAACTACACAATCCCTTCAGAACAAGCAGATGATCACAACGAAGATCAAGATTTGATCGAAGGGCTAGGAATGCACACCGACATGAGTTGCATCACGATCGTTGATCAAGATGACATCGGAGGCCTTCAAGTCAGATGCAAAGACGGGATTGGTATGATGGATATTAACCCTAAAGATGAAGCTCTCGTCGTCAACGTCGGAGATCTATTGCATGCATGGACCAATGGACGGCTGAGATCATCTCAGCATAGGGTTGTCTTGAAAAGACGTAGCTTCGCTGGAAATAGATTCTCACTCGCTTTCTTTTGGTGTTTCGACGATGAGAAAGCCGTGTTTGCCCCTGACGAGGTCGTGGGAGGTTGTGAGGGTGCGAGGGTGTTTCGGTCATTTAAATGTGGGGATTATCTGAGGTTCAGAGAGAGTCATGAGAAAGGGAAGTTCGACAAGGTTGGGGACACGGTCGAAGACTTTGCACGAATTGAAGGCCGTCGTTAATAATTTTTTTCTTAAAGTGAAATAATTAATATTAATAATTTTTTTTTTTTGACATCAACTAAAAAATCACTTAAGTTGAGTAATTTGTTTATCTTTTGTATATACCCAAACATTGTTTATTATATAGTTAAGAACAATTCAACTAATATTTTTACCAAAAAAAAAAAAAAACAATTCAACTAATATTAAACACTCATCATAAATCAAAAGAAAAAAATTAATTTGAATAATTGAGAGTAAAAAAGAATCATTAAAAATAAAACAAACCTTTTAAAAAACATGTACTTAATATAAAACGGGTGAAGTAATTCAGTTTAAGAAATCTACACTAATATACAACCACCTTCGTTTTATTGCATTGTATTTATACAGCTAAAAAAATGTAGAGTGATAGAGAGAAAAAGAAAAAAAAAAGAGTTAGAATAATAATAAATGAGAGAGATGATTGATTTGATAAGAATCCATAATATTTGTGTTCTTCATATCATCGACTCACATGTTCCCTAGTTGTTCGATAAGACTGACAAGAACAAAAAAAGAGAGCCATAAATAGAACTCTGACCATAAATACATATATGCTTGTTTTGTACTCCTGCTTTGGCCCGCTTATATTTTCATATAGCTGCCTTGTTCCTTCTCAATACCTTTCTTTTTTCAAAGAGCACTTCGTCTTGATTTTTGCTTGATCGGAGTCTCTGATCTCAAAGTTTAGGGGTTTAACTTTCACGTTTTTTGTTTTTGACATCAACTTTCACATCTCTTGCTCCATTTGTTTCTATCATCTTTTCTTCCTGTTTTAAGTTGCAAACCTTTTAGCTTGGTTGTGTTATATATATATATATATATATATATCTTCTTATTTCTTAGGTCACTCCGATCCATTTATGACTTATGAGGTTGGATTGTATGGTATTTAACATATAGACAAAATTTTCAATTTCTCGGAAATTAAAAATACCTGATAATTTTAAGGATGTCTCTTTGAACCTCTCTACTTTGATTTTTTTCAACATTTTCAAGTACAAAACTTATATGTGATAGTCCTAACAAAATTAGAAAATTGCTATTGCTTCAAAATCCATCCTCACTTTCCATTTTATTTTTTCCTTTTGTTATTACTACTTGATTTATATCATTTTATCTATGTTTGATCCCAACAAAACACGGAGCACCAGACACATAAGAACAATTTGGGCCTAATATGGGCCTCATTCCGCCACTAGCCCATCAGAGTAAGCCGCCTCTCTAATTTTTGTCGTCAATCTCGTTGTACACTTGAACCTTCGATAATAATAATCTCTCTTCTCTCAGACCCTCCGCTTCATTGCTTCTCCTAGATCTGAAACCCTAATTCTTGAGTTTCTGCTATGGAGTCCATCCAATTGAACAATTCCAATCCTAATTCGCATACTCTAGATCAACCTCATCCTTCCTCCGATGCTCTTGATTTCTCCAACGGAGACACTGCTCCCGTCGCATCAGATCATCAGAATTCAGATTCTGTGGCTTTAAACGGTTCTTCTAATCCTAATCCCGATACTAATGGTTCATCAGCAAAGTCTGAATTGCTGCGTCCTTTGATATCTGAGAACGGTGTTAGCAAGACGCTGAGTGGTAACGATAAGGATCAGTCAGGTGGAGAGGAAGAGACTACAAGCAGAAGGAAGCGTCGGAGTCGGTGGGATCCTCCGCCTTCTGATTCGAATAACCCTAGCGCCGAAGGGGGTAATGATTCCGGTACTGGGACTAGGAAGCGTAAGTCCAGATGGGCAGATGATGAGCCAAAGCCAGTGATTCAGTTACCTGATTTCATGAAAGATTTCGCTGGAGGTATTGAGTTTGATCCTGAGATTCAAGCTTTGAATAGTAGGTTACTTGAGATCAGTAGGATGTTGCAGTCTGGTATGCCTTTGGATGATAGACCGGAAGGACAAAGGTCTCCTTCACCAGAGCCTGTGTATGATAACATGGGAATTAGGATAAACACTAGAGAGTACAGAGCAAGGGAGAGGTTGAATAGAGAAAGACAAGATATCATTTCTCAGATTCTCAAGAAGAATCCGGCTTTTAAACCTCCGGCTGATTATAGGCCTCCCAAGCTGCAGAAGAAGCTTTTCATCCCGATGAAGGAATTTCCCGGTTACAATTTTATTGGTCTTATTATTGGCCCCAGGGGTAATACTCAGAAGAGAATGGAGAGGGAGACAGGTGCCAAAATTGTAATTCGGGGTAAAGGGTCTGTGAAAGAAGGTAGGCATCAGCAAAAGAAGGATATGAAATATGACCCTTCAGAAAATGAGGACTTACATGTTTTAGTTGAGGCTGAGACTCAGGATGCTCTTGAAGCTGCTGCTGGTATGGTTGAGAAGCTTCTGCAACCTGTTGATGAGGTGCTGAACGAACACAAGAGGCAACAGCTCAGGGAACTTGCCACCTTGAATGGAACAATGAGGGATGAAGAATTCTGTAGACTGTGTGGTGAGCCAGGACATAGACAATATGCGTGTCCTTCTCGTACAAATACCTTTAAGAGTGATGTTCTTTGCAAGATTTGTGGTGATGGTGGACACCCTACTATTGATTGCCCGGTGAAGGGTACTACTGGGAAGAAAATGGATGATGAATATCAGAACTTCTTGGCGGAGTTGGGAGGAACTGTCCCTGAATCTTCTCTCAAACAGAGTGCTACCTTGGCACTTGGTCCTGGAAGTTCGGGAAGTAATCCTCCATGGGCTAATAATGCAGGGAGTGGGGCAAGTGCGCATCCTGGCTTAGGGTCAACTCCGACTAAACCCCCTTCCAAAGAATATGACGAAACAAATCTGTACATTGGATTCTTACCTCCAATGCTTGAGGATGATGGTTTGATTAATCTTTTTTCATCTTTTGGTGAAATTGTGATGGCAAAGGTAATCAAGGACCGTGCGACTGGGCTGAGCAAAGGCTATGGTTTTGTGAAGTACGCTGATGTCCAGATGGCTAATACTGCAGTACAGGCAATGAACGGCTATCGGTTCGAAGGCCGAACACTCGCTGTCAGGATTGCAGGCAAATTGCCACCGCCTACTGCGCCCCCAGGACCTCCAGCCCCTCAACCACCAACTCAAGGTTATCCTCCCTCAAACCAGCCGCCTGGGGCCTATCCTTCTCAACAGTATGCAACTGGTGGGCAACTGCCCAATCCTCCTGTAGGTTATTCAACAGCTCCAGTTCCTTGGGGTCCTCCTGTTCCCTCTTATTCTCCATATGCTCCTCCCCCTCCTCCTCCTGGTTCTTACCATCCTGTCCATGGTCAACATATGTCTCCTTATGGAATGCAATACCCACCACCACCACCTCCTCATCTGGCACAAGCTCCTCCACCAGGCACTACTTCTCAAAACCCATCTTCTAGTGAACCTCAGCAAAATTTCCCACCAGGAGTACAATCTGATAGTGGTGCTGCTGCGTCGTCTGTACCACCAAATGTCTATGGTAGCTCAGTTACAGCTATGCCTGGACAGCCTCCATATGGGGGTTATCCGTCTTATTACAATGCTGTTCCTCCTCCACCGCCTCCAGTACCAGCTTCGTCTACTGATCATTCCCAAAACATGGGTAACATGACATGGGCCAACAATCCTCCTGTGTCAACACCTGATCACTCACAAGGTAATGCACCTTGGGCTCCTCCTTTGCCGCCCAGTGTAGGCTATTCACAGAGCATGGGGAATGTACCCTGGGCTCCCAAGCCTCCAGTACAGCCACCTGCAGAGAATCAATCCGCTGTTGGAGATTCTGAGTATGAGAAGTTCATGGCTGAGATGAAGTAGCATGTGAGTTCTGAGGAGAATCTCCTTAGTGGAGAGGTAAGATGTCCATATTTGATGTTATTGTTTGTTCTCCCTACAGGTTTTTAAATTAAAGTTGAAATTGAATCAAGTGGCTTTTAGCATATGATAAAACTGTTCTTCCTCAATTTTTCCAATGTTTTTGAAAATTTTTTTCCCAACATCGTTTAAACAGACTTGCAGTTGCAGGATGAACCAAATCCTGCAATATTATGTTATGTGATACTGCCTTTTTGCTTATGTATTCCTTTTACGTATTTCGCTGTTCCTGGTTTTATCACATGATAACTAATTACTGTAGCTGATAATCTGGTCACTGATGTGTCTGTGATCTATCCCACAGCTAAAGGAGCATCTGTCCTGGTATTCAATTCTGAAACAGAGAATTCGGAAGTGATGTTCGAATTTTCCTTAGTCTACCCTATTTGCTCTTTGTATTTTCAGTAACTCCTAATGTGTTTTCTGTCCAATATGGGAAGCTTTTGTTTTCACTTTTCAGTTTTTCCATTTGACAAGATCTAAACTGCCACTAGCCTAGATTTCAAAAGTTTGTCTCTCTTCTTGTGTACGGCTCATTAACACGAATCTTTGTTTTGTTGATATTGTTAATTTTTTCAGGTGTGATGTTTCTTGGAGCTCTTGTACCCTGATTTCTTAGGACTCACATCTTAACCCTTGCTATGCTGTTGTGAAATATGCAGAGATTCAGGCTGGAAGCTCCCAGTTCAGACAAATGCATGTCAGAAAGGCCATAAGATATTTATTTGCGTTACTGATAATAATTGCTGCTCTTTTGTAGGACTATATATGTCTCGGGGTTATTGTTTCAATTCATAATACTTGCAATCAGTGTGTTTAATCTGTCTTTGGCTCACATTTACTCACAATTTCTTCTGTACTTTTTTAAATTTGGGACTAAAAACATTTGGTGGTATTGTTAGTGCTAAACATATCTATTATCCTTTGTGATGCAAGATATGATCCTCTTACTCTTGAGGATATCTCTTTCGTTTATCTTCTCTCTTGTGTGCATTAGGGGACTCATCAGTTTAGCAGGAACATGAAGGCAGCAGGGTATGTTGAATTACATGGGGCATATTGTTGCCGACACTCTGATCGCTAATACCCCACCTTGATTCAGTCTTATATACTGTGATCTCTCTGATACAATAATATCTTTCAAGCTTCCATGTGGCAGGTGTTATTTATGGCAATTGATCCAGAACATAGTTCCTTTTGTTCTTTTCTTTTTTTGGATTAACGGGGTATTACTAACATTTGATTACCCTCGCTTTATCTATATCTGTTTAAATGAATACATGTGTTTCAATGTCTGCATGTTAAGAGCCAACATTACATGAAATCTCTGGTTGGTTGGGGTATTTAAATTAGTGATAATTAGTGGAAAGCTTTGTGATAAGTTGGGCACAGAAGAATTATAGTCATTGATTATGTGCATTAAAATAGGAGCTGTATCCTCAGTGAGTTGAATTCTATGTGTAAAAAGCTTACGTTAACCATTTTGGCTAGTGTTTGGTGGTGGTGTGATGTATTTTATATAACTAGGGATGTTGGCATGGAGCGTATTCGGATTGTGGAGGTTGACCATTGGCAATCAGGAGCCTCTGTCTGAGCTAACGTCGTTGATGTATCTTGTCGTCAGGTCGAGGTTCATGTGAACTTGTGGTAATAACCAAGTGGGTAGCCAAAAGAGAAACATTGGTGTTAATTAATACCATCCCTATTGTGTATATCGGATAATAACTATAACTTAGCTAAAACTTAAAACATTGTTCTTGTTTTTAACGTCTAGACCAATTAAAATATTAACTTTTGCGGAGATAATATGAACATGTGTCGCGATCTTTTGATTTATTAATTTTAAGAACTCAATTTTATAGAATAAAATAAGAAGCATAAGTAATAATAAGATTTTTATAATTAAGGATTCTGTACAGGATCGAATTCAGGTGGGGAGAAATTCGAAATACTCGTGGTGAAAGTCTAGTTATTATGTAACAGGCTTTGAAACCAATAGAACATGAATTGTGCGATAGATAGTAAACGGTGAACGATGATGGTAAACAGTCTTTTACATTTATTTTCAGTTAGTACCACAAAGGTCCACAACTACAAGAACTTATAATAAGTTATTGATTAATATTTATGAAATGAAAATTTATGTAATAAATCAACATTCATTTTTTTTTTTTTTGGTCACCAAATCAACATTCATTAAGTGATGTTTTTGGTTGACCATAAAATATTCTGTAAAAAGAACAAATAAAAAAGGACATTTTTGGTGATAAGCAGAAATAGACATCATGAACTTCCCCTTTTGTGTGAAATCCCGCCCATGTACAGTTTACTTTATGACATCATTCACCAAAAATAAAATAAACTAAAATAAATTCTAAGACTGTCACCAAAAATAAAATAAACTAAAATAAAATAAACTATCCTACATTCCTACAAGCTAGTTATAGTGGTCCTACGAGTGGTCATGATATGCTGTCGGCTTTTTATTTTTAGAAGCTTACGAAGATTTCCTCTAAAAGAAATTGATGTATTTATTTCCTTTTCGAGTTTTACCACTTTGGTGATAATTTAAGGAAAAAAAAAACTATAGTATTGTAGAAGTTTAGAAAATTTCTCTAAAATTTTCATTACGTCACTTTCATTCCACAATCATGTTATTTCTATTTTTGTCGCTACTAGAAAGGTTTTTAGCATTATTTTTATATTCTGTTTTGTTACTGAATAATTTAACATACGTTGGAAAAAAAAAATGTACCCATTAGCTAACGTAGCGTAGTGGATTTAAAAAACAATATGCCTAGATAAAAATGCTTGTACAGTTTTATCAAAAAAAAAAATTGCTTGTACAGTAGAAAAAAAAAAATACTGACCTATCAAAGATCATCTAATTTGTAGAAAAGATGCTATATAAGGAAAATAATATCCTAGAATGGCTTATAAAATTAGTAACGGTGTGTTTTCTTCGTCTTAAAGTAGACAACGAATTAACGCTTGAATCTTATTGCAACCGAAAAATAGAATGAAGAGAACAAGGACAGATAACCTGAGAAATATAATAGATTCATTTTGAGAACAAAGGAACGCATGTGTGAGTGTGATAGATTTTTGAGAGCATTTATTTAATCGAATTCCCCACAAATTGAAAGAATCGAATCGACAAATTAAAGTAGGTCCGAACTCACATAGTCACAAACAACCGCTAACGGTCTCGGGTATATAATAAATTAATATATAATGTAGTATAATACAGTACATAAATCTTTTTTAGTTTAAGAGCTCTTACCATATATGCATGGGAAATTAATCATAATAGTAAGAACTATATATATAAACATGTACATATCAAGATCGAGATACCAAGATTAAGACGTACGATCGACTTGATACTATTTTACACCCGTGGATCTGCGGCGGCATCCACCTCCGGGAATAGGAGCTGTGATAAAGAGACATACATAACAGCGACGAACCAAACAAGCCACAGAGGAACAGCTACGAGAGTGAAGGTTGGCGAAATAAGAGAGATAAGCGTGAGAGCTGCGAGAGCCCCAATGAGATGGCTGACGTGCCCAACGAAGTTACGGATATTAGGTTTGTTTCGAAGCTTCACTTCGCAGACACGAAGGATGATGTAGATAAGAATGATGACCAAGAAACAGAGGATCGTGGCTCTACGGTCTGCTTCACTGGTTGATGATGATTGGTTTGTGACCACCTGAAGCAATCCCATAGCTCCGCCGTTGCTAAAGATGATAATCCTGTGTACGGTGGAAGAGTACCCACCGTGCTCTTCCTCCGCCTTCTCATTAACGGAACTCCGATCCTGTTATGTGTGATTTGCTCAGAAGACAACATGGCTAATGGTTACGGATAGAAGAAAAAAAAATTGGTTAGGGTTTCCTTTCTGGTCTCATTCTCCTTGTGATATCGTCGCAACCTTACCCAGTTTCGCATATATATATAAAGGATCCATGAGATATTGCGGTCCACGTCGATATAAGTAAAGTTAAAATTGAACATACGTACCTACTTCTGATTAAAGGCAGTCGGAAAATGAAATTAATTATTCCCGTAATAATTAGTTTGGATCGGTGGTGTGGAGATAATGACATCTGGGAAGCTTCCAAGAAACCATGCACAAATAGCCTCTCATCTTACCCGACTCGATCCGACCTTTTTATTAGAACATACACTTATTTTGCATAGTTACATATTATATTGGAGTTATTATATTGTTATTTTTCGTCCGCGTCATTGTTTAAGATATATAGAAGAATAAATAAACTGAACTGACTCATTATATTATATAACAAATTGTAATTACAAGCCGACATTGGTTTAAGACTTTAAGTATGAATGACCCAATCAATTCAATAAACGTAAAGTTTAACCAGTAAAATACAAAAATGATCAAAGGCATACAAAACCAGTGTTGCATGTATATATTTTTAAAAATTCTATCAATTAATATGTTTGCATGCATGTATATATTTTTAAAAATCGCCATATATTTAAACATTCTCGATTTTATAGTTCGTTTCTTTCATGCCCAACTAAATAACTATTTGCAATATTCTTCCACATCATCGAAAACAAATTAGTCAATGGCAACAAGATCTATAAAAAACAGTTAAAGAGGCTCAAGAATGAACACCATGCATGTTGGCATGAAGTGAACGATGTTCAGCGTGTGCTAAACCTATGGAAAGGTGTGCAAGTTGGATAAGACCAAATGCAAGATTTGTCTAATGTAATATTATGATTGGAGATAATTCATTATACAAGACTTTCCATCTAAAGTGGCTTGGATTTTCCGAGACTCATATGGGTTCTACTACTGAGAGGCGGGACAGAGTGAAGGCATAGGATGTGCAGCTACATCGGAGGCGAAATTAAAAGCTTTACTCGTCTCAATACACCAAGCTTGGATAAGAGGATAAAGTTATTTTCGAAGGAGACAGCAAAGTGCAAAACTGTGCTTAATTAGTCTTATTGATGGAGATACAAAAAAAATTTATGTGCACAACTGGATACAAGCTAGAGATCAATTTTATGAATATGTACGAAATCAGTGATTCTGTTTATATATGTTTTTTAACATTGAAAATTTAATTATACACTGGTTTATAATTATTATTTGTCAATTTTGTGATGTGTTTTTTTTTCCCTTTTTGTTACTTAATTTGGTATACGTGTTCCCTATTTCTTATTGGTTTGCCAACCACTGTTTAAATTTGGCGTGGGGCATAACCCATGTGCCGAGAGAGTCATGCTTTGAATTGTCATTCTTATATATATACTTTCACAAACGAAACATCCTAAACTATTGTAATTTTTGGATATCAAAATATAATTACCTATACGAATTTTGATAAAGATTAATCACAAAAAAATACAAAACAGAATTCGGTTAGTTCAAGCGATTAATTATGCAATGTTCTAGACTTCTAGTGTTCTCGAATTTGAGTTCAAAAATTCAGAGTAAAATTTTACTTTATAATTTTTTTCCCAGCATAAAATTTTCAACCCTTAATAGAGTAAAATCTGAATTGTTGGCTATCAATTAATATAAACAAAAAACACATTAAGAATATCTTATTTGGCTACGCCGGACCATTTTCTTTTTTTTTTTCACGGGACCTTTTGATTTTGTACATGTTTCGTCTTTGCAAAGAATAAACGTATAAATTTCTATCCTTTTCATTTTTTTTATAACATATTCTATCCTTTTTTATTTAAATGACAATATATATCATAAGATATTTTCTATATTTTTGAAAAATGAAAAACTCTACCGTTTGAATTTGTTCAAATAATGATGGAGATGAATTTTGTTTTAGTTATAACTTAAGTTTTGATTTATGATATATGTCGTTCATTTATGATATTTATCGTTCTAATAAAAGAAATTAAAAACTCTATAACTTCAGCTTTTTCCCTACCAAAAAACGAAACCAAATAAGAAACAGAAAAAATTCAATGCAATCTTCTCATTCAAACAGTGGATAATCACTATTTTAAATAACTAAAATATCTAGAAACCTAAACTAATTTATGGAAGTTTATAGAAGAACTGAAATTCCAGAAGTCTATAGGTTATATTACTACATAGTTTTACTATATAGTTTACATATATGATATATTATACGTACATATACACTATAGAAAACAATTTAGTAAATATTTGGTTCATTGTTTCTAAATAATCTTATTACATTAGACTTACTAAAAAGACAAAACAAGACATCAAAAAAGCTTACTTCTGCGAAAAGCTTACTTCTGCGAAGTTTCCAAATAATTAGTGGAGCAAAGAACAACAAAAATTTTGTATAAATTTATTACTATCCATCACTACACTTATAATTTGAAAAATTATACAAAGTTTTGGCTACTTAATGAAAAAGTTATAGATAAAATAGTTTAAAAACCAATGTAATGTTTCTTATATCCGAAAAGTTAGTGATGAGCTAGTTCTAACAACAAAATATTTAGAAAAATATTAAAAGTATATATTGATATATTTTATATATATATATATATATATTTACATGATTATTAATTTATGTTATTAATTAATTAGACCATATATACATAGAGATTCTAAAACTTTTATTATTTTATTGAATTTTGTTCATTTTTACATTGTTCCGATTTGGGACTAGTGAAATTTTATTAGTTTATAGTATTTATTAATTTATCAAGGTTTTACTGTATTATTTATTTGTACTTCAAGTAAATAAATTTCACCGTAATTTACTTTACTATTTAATTTGTTTTGTCTTCTTTGTGTAACTTTCTATATATACCTTTTTTTTTTTTGTCAAGGACTTTCTATATATACCTATAAAATCGTTTTTAACAGCATAAAAACCTGTATATTCGATCTATTTTCAATTTTTTTATGTTACTCTCTACTCTATTTAAGTTCCCTTTTTCCTTTAAAACATATACATATAACTTTAATTTATACATTTTATTTACATAAATATTTTTTACATTATAATTTATAATGCATTATTAGTAAGAACGACGCTCTACTCCTTCATATACTTTAAAGGTAAAGTTTAATTTATATTCAATTTAATTAAATTTATAATCTTTTAATGGAATGGAAGGTTATGGTTCATCATCAATAGGTTATGGCAAAGTTACGTTTGATATTGCTTCTCTTGACTTTGTATGCAATAATGCAAACTTCATCACTTTCATCGCCGGAGATGGGGAATATTTGGTTATTCGTGGAAACAGTTTCCATATTTTCTGTGATCTTTGTTTTATCTCTTTTATGTTTTTTTTTTAATCTTTGAATCTAGACAACTTCGAAGATTCGTTTGAGGGCTGATTCTAATTGGAAACGCAACTTTTTAAAAAAAGTTGAATTGAAAGCATTTTGAATACAGCAATTTAATTTTAAAAGCGTAATAATTTTTGTGATTATAAGTTAAAAAAACGTCGATTAAATAATTTGGAAATTACAGAACGTATAACAGTATAACACAATACAATATATGTTGAGGGTATAGTAACCAATGTTAATATCAATTGATTTTTACATCAATTGATATAAGTAATGTTAATATCTATTACAACTATTGTACGTAATTGATCGTAAGAAACTATTCGATTTTAGAAATAAAAAGTTTTTGAAGTGGGCCAGTAATAACACAAATAATGAGAACGACGCCAAGATGAACAACATGCATGCGAGGTGAGATTGAGGCCGGCCATCGTTATGAAAATAACAAGAGTGATATTTTTAAATTGATTTCATATCTATTTTAATCCTTTAATTAGATGTAAAATGACTAACCCTAATTCCGATGTACATTACATTATAAATGCAGATGTGAAACTCAATTTCAGTTTCAATTTTTTTCCTTCGATTTTTTTTTGAAATCCTATCTTATCTTGCAAAAACACAAGATTATTATAACAATTATTTTATCGAAATCCTTTGAAATCTTGTCTGTGATGACTCTGCTGCAAGCAAGAACTGTGTGGTACTTTTTCTTCCAGCTCTTTCAACGAAAACCACGTCCTACCTTTTTGTTATTATATGATTATCTAGGCAACGTACAAGTTCTTCCTTTTGTTTTAGTGGGTAACACTGATAGCGATAGCGATCTTGCTGTTCGAATTAGTGGCCCAAATAAATAAATTAATAAATTAACAATTGTAGTGAAAGAGCTAGCCTTTTATCTTTTGCTATCTCACGGGAGGGTGGGCGTGGAATCATTTGTCACGTTTGGTGGCTGCTAGCTTTCCTTATGCCTCATATTTTCTAGGGTCCCTATTTTCTAGTTTTGCAATAAATTAATAGGGAATGTGATTAAACCATAATTTAATGATTTCACACCATTTTATTGAACTAATAGTATAAATATATAAATTCTGGTTGACAAAAAATATATATATATATATATATATATAAATTCTTGTATTTTCGACCAATGCTAAATGAATCATGTGTATCGATTAGTTAACTAGTATTAAATTAACATAACTTTTTTTTAATTAATGTAAACTTTGCATTTTTTAATTCTACCAATGCTAAAAATATATAACTAATATATCGATTAATTAATTGATATCGTGTAAATCCATATTTTTGTATTAATTTTGTTAAAATAATAGAAACTAATATAGTTTTATGGCAATTTATCGAATTGATATTAGTAAAAAGCTACATATTTTGTATCAAGCAATAACTCAAATTAGTAAGGTTTATATTTTGATACTATTTAATTGATTCGTCAAGTGGGTCTCTATGATCACTTTATGAAGCTTAAAGTATCTCTTTCGAATATTGTCTTTCCCTTTGCATATTAATTAACGAAGGTCACAATGTGATATTAATATTAAAACCAAAATCTTGATATAGTCATATAGATATATTTAAATTTACTTTCACGTTTCCGATGATCTTCTACAAGCTACCTAGCTCTCACTCTCTTATCCGTGTGCAATTTTTTGCAAGAGAGTCCAGTGCCACTCTTTGAGAAAAACGTATCTAATTAAATGAAAAATTGCATGAGATGAGTTTTTACATACATACAAGATGTTGTGAGATTTTAAATGCACGACGGTTGCTTGCTATTTATAAGGTTTTTTTTATTATTATTATTATCATTATTGTTTTTTTAACAACAACAAATTCTAAGAAAAAAAAACTACATAGACTCCAAATTAATCTCCACAACGTTCCTTGTTATCTTATCAACCATCTCTTCGGGCTATTTTTTTAACTCTAATTCTGCTATTACCCTTCATCCATAGATAGGCCACGATATATTAAACCGGTGGCAACTGAGGTAAACCGGTGCCAGATTTGTATTTCTCCGAATAGATCTTTCACTTCGAAATTTTATGAATTCGTATTTCATCTTTCATCAAAATGAATGATCTTGATCAAAATCATTTGAAATCCTCTTCGAAGAAATTCCCTTGCGTTCCTTAATTTCGTTCGGCATGAAATGATGATCGTCGGATGATACGTGCAACAAGCAAGTATACGAATGAAGGCTCGATAGTTTATTAGATGAGAGGCTGTACAGTATATATATATATATATATATATATAGAGAATACAAGAGTAGTTAGGTATCTGGTAATGACAATTATATCCTTAGTTCACATCTATCTAATCTTACTAGTTACTAGCAAGGTCTTTCTTCTCTTCCTCAGTTCTTTTTCTTCCAGCACTTCAACTACCCGCTTTTTCTTGTTATCTGATTATTGTTTATTAGCGCACTAACCAAACCCGCTAATCTTATTAATTGCCCCGATAAAAAAAATGAATAGTCCTTTCACAGGGTCCCCTTTCATGAAGCCTTTCAACCCTGCACGCAGAGATGGAGGCTTTGGTGTGGGCGATGAGATGTATGATTGGAGCTGACAATCTACATATAGCGTTTTTAACTGACTGCTCTGACCTGGTGAAGATGGTGTCTTCCCCAATAGACTGGCCGTCATTCGTAGTTTATTTAGAAGATATTGCAACCGATAGGCAAGAATTTTCATCATTCTCTTTATCTCTTATGCGAGAATGTAAAAGCGGATAGTTTGGCACGAAATGTTCGTACCATGCCGCACTATGTTACTTTTGTAAACAACATTCTGCCAAATTGGCTTTTTCTAAGCTAATCAATATATATGCCATTGACAAAAAAAAAAAATCCCCTTTCATGGTAATAATTTTTGAAGATATTTAAAATCGACACACTAATAGTCATAAAGATTATCTAGCAGCTGTAACCTCAGCATAAATTTGATCATATAATTCTCTCAATCTTAAAATGTGTTTAGGTCAAAAAATAAAAAATGAGAATCAAAACCCAAATAATTTAATTTTAGGTTATTTACCTTTGATGCTGTTGTCTCAGGTATATTTGAATTTTTTTAGTTGCTTTTGTCATTCTAGAACTTATCGAAAAAGATAAAAACAAAAACTATTAAACTATTCTTAGGGTTGATGGTCTCAGCATTTATTTTTGCTAATCGGTCTATTCAACTAGGTCCAATAACTCTGTTCAATATTTTCAGCCGAGTTTATGTATATGGGTATTAAAAAAACTATAATAAAGTAAAACAAGAATATCAAGTTAATATATAGAAATATAAAAATATATAATGGATATGGGCGTATACTATGGGTATACCGTATACAGTATAATGTATAATGTATTTTCTTTTTGCCATTGGAGTTTTAGTTTCCATGTTTAGAAGTTTTTTTTTTGGTGTTTTACTCTTATTGTCAAATGTGCACCAAAAAAAAAAAAAAAAAAAACTCTTATTGTCAATAAAAATACATAGATGGACTAATGTGTAATCCAGTCTTAGGCCAGGCCCAGTTATGCAATTTAGCCCATAATTTCCTTTTTAGATCAACAAATCCTCTGATTGCTGCATTTTTCTTCTTCGCTTCGCCGGTCGTCGGTTTTTTCAAATCATTGACGTTCTTTACTACCAAAATCGATTTTGAGTTAATCGTCTATGCTCAAGCGATAGCCATTTTTGAAATGGAGGAAGGTCATGATGAGAATTCTTCTAATTCAGGCGATGATTCCACGGGTAACGTGGATCGCGACGGTGGATTGAGCGGATGTTTTTTCTTGGATCATGTTGGCGAAGTTTTGCTTTCTCGGAATCAAGATGGTTTATCCTGGAAATGTTCGGATTCTTCAGATTGTGTAAGATTTTCTCGATAATGACATATGAGTTCATTCTGAATGAACGTGCTTCCCTCAGGTTCATCAGATGACTGAGTTCGTTGACTTTAGGCTTTTCAAATGTCATCATGAATGATCATATTGGAGCTTCACTTTATGGTTTTGCTACGTAATAGATCAGAAATTGTTATGTTACTGATTTAAGGTTATTGTGCCTAAGAGAGCCAGCTTTCTTGTTTATACGTTGACAGGAAGGAACGACTTGTTTGGGAATTAGAAATTGCGAGAATTCCGAAACTGAGATCAAATTCTCTGATATTTATGCTGTGGAGTTTGCTAACTATGGCTTGGTGCATAGTCCAAAGTCAGGCCTTAGACATGCCAAAGAATGTTTCCGAGAACGTTTGTTAAATACTCAAGAGGTTTTGTTTCCGTTTTTTTGACTCGCTTCTCCTATCATCTTCTGGAGATTGCAGTGTAATGAGTCTCCGGTTTAATGTAGATGTATCGGTTCACTGTGCATGGATTTCAAAGTTCACCAAAGGAGCCTTGTCTTTGGAAACTTGCCGCATTCACTTTTGGCCATATGGATTTGCAGACGTGCCAGAGTTGGATGGATCAATTGAATTACTCTTTGATCAAGGAAGTCGAAAGACCAAGAAATCTTTTGGTAATTCTTATCGGTTCAGGCTCTAGTACTTTGTTTCTCCTGTTTTGTATGAATGTTTTGACAGGATTTCTTGCCACTTCTTTAGGTATTCGTACATCCAAAAAGTGGCAAAGGAAATGGCTCCAAGGTCTGGGAAACTGTTTCCAAGATTTTCATTCGCGCTAAAGTTAATACGAAGGTCTGCTTTTTATTGCATCACTAGCAGAATGATTATTTGATTATTATTTTTGTGAGAGTTGTTATAGGTAATTCTCTGATTACAAAAGGCACACAGATTCTGCTTCTTGGAGCAACCGATTTTTTTTTTTATTTTGTGCTATAGTAGAGCATTTATGGAAAAATGTTATTAATCATGTAATGTAATTGCTTCATTGTGGTTTATCAAAGTCAAATGTTATTGGTTGATTATTCTCTAGTCATACTTAATATATGCAGCAAATGGGCGCACAGAAAGTGTAACACATATATATAGATATTGCAGCATAACTTCCACAATTTTGCCATTTGAGATGTTTTTGGCCTTATATTGGCCAAGTGAGACTTTCTTTGTCTACATTCATTGTATACATAATTTCTTGTAGTAATATAGCTCTCATAGAGAAAGACACATGATTTTTTTTCATTTTCCATTCTATGGTCCTTAGTTCGATATTCTTAATTTACCATTTCAATCAGGTGATTGTAACAGAACGAGCAGGACATGCATTTGATGTAATGACATCTATCCAAAACAAAGAGCTCCACTCATATGATGGCATCATAGCTGTTGTAAGTTGTAGACCTCTTTTTCTATCTTTCATTGACCCAAAGTACTTTTTTCTACAATGATTGATTCACTCAGCGCATTTGTGAATTATTCTTGTGATGCAACATCTTTGAGTCAAATTATGGATTAGTGCAAGTTGATGAAACTTTTCCACTCCGGATATTAGTTGTCACATTTTCCCCTCATGCCGCTAACCTGTGGATCATGTACAGTATATCTGCTTTAATGATATATGATTGTCTGTATATTTACATCTTTAAAAATTAACCAATGTTCAGGGTGGGGATGGTTTCTTCAACGAAATCCTTAATGGATATCTTTTGTCGAGACTTAAAGTCCCTCTTCCGCCAAGTCCTTCAGATTCCTTCAATTCTGCTCAAAGTAGAGGTAGCTCCTCAGTTCCAGAATCAGGAGATGCAGTTCACGAGACCGACCAAAAAGAACACTATCCTCTTCTTCCTGATTCAGTTCAAGAGGTCATGAATTTCAGTATGTATTTGATCACCTTTATCTCGTCTTTGTTCAAGCGCTGGGACTGTTAACTAGCTGTAATCTCTGGGTGTTACTGGTTACCTGCAGGGACAGTCAATGGCTCATGTGAAGGTCAGTGGGTTTCATTCTCCATTCAGTTACATTGCATGCTTCGGTTTGTCAGGTCTTTCACCCTTTCTTATTAAATCCCTTTCTTTCTTGTTTTTCTTGTTCCTTTTTGTTGAAAATTTCACAGGAATTCTAGATCCCGATCATCCGTTCAGTGGTGAAAGGCCTAGATTCGGCCTCATCCCGGCAGGTTCAACTGATGCAATAGTTATGTGGTAGGGTTTTTTTATCATCCTTTATTCATAGTAATCTACCTATAGCAAAGATTCTCATGCGCCATAAATGAGAAGATGTTTCACTTGTATCAACAGTAAACTGTAGTTGATTACCAAAAAGATAACAATTGCATACGGATTTTCAATCTCTACTGTCTCCATACAAATTTTGAAAGATTCAGGAATGTAAAAAAAAAAGCTTCTGATAAGCTTAGAGTTTTAAACTACTGTTTATGCTCTCGCGTTTCAGCACCACAGGAGCTCGTGATCCTGCAACATCTGCGCTGCATATCATTCTAGGTAGAAAGCTCTTCCTTGATGCAATGCAGGTTGTGCGGTGGAAAACGGCACCAACCTCGACGATTGAACCTTTTATTCGTTATGCAGCCTCATTTGCTGGGTAATGTCTAAACCTTTTTAGTGAGATGTTTTGCATTCCCGTAATAGGGAATGGCAGATACTGTTAAGTCATGAAGCTCTAATTTCCATCCTCACTTACAAGCCCGAAGCCGTAGATTTTTATTGTTAGTGGCATACTCGTTTGTCTGATATATCACCTCAATATCTTTAACCATGAGTGCTGGTGATATTGAAAATTGATTGCTCCGATCTCTAACAGAGTTTTTGTACAATTGATTAGTTCAGATACGGGTTTTATGGTGATGTTATTTCAGAAAGTGAAAAATATCGGTGGATGGGTCCCAAACGCTATGATTATGTTGGAACTAAGATATTCTTGAAGCACAGGTATTTTTATAGCACATTTACCAATTTACACTGCCAAGAGATGTGCTAAACATTAGTGGCATTTCTGATAAATGATCTATGTTAATGCAAGATCGTATGAGGCAGAAGTGATGTTTGAAGAAGCTGAACCAGAGAACGGTGAAGCTTCCCCGCACACACGGAGTAAGACGTGGCCATTTCGAAATACCACAAGAACAGAGAAAATTCTATGTCGTGCGAATTGCGGCATCTGTAACAGTAAGGTGGATGGGAATAGCGTATGGACAACACCCAACTTGTGTCCAGAAAAAACAAGATGGTGTAGAACGAAAGGGCGGTTTCTGAGTATAGGTGCTGCAGTGATGTCAAACCGAAATGAAAGAGCACCTGATGGTCTTGTCGTGGATGCACACCTCTCAGACGGTTTCCTTCACCTCATACTCATTAAAGATTGTTCTCGTCCCAAGTACTTATGGTAATGTCTGGCTTTTTCCTATAGTCATTCATCTTACAAGTAAGGCTTATGTCAGAGACTTCTATATGGTTACAGGCACCTCACCGAGCTTGCGAAAAGAGGTGGAGAACCTTTGAACTTCGAGTTTGTGGAATATCATAAGGTTTGTAAAACATTATCCTTTTCTTTCAGATCTTCATAACTTGGTTGGGTCCTGATCAAATGTATTTGGGGAATGCAGACGCGAGCTTTCACATTTACATCATTTGGGGAAGAGAGTGTGTGGAATTTGGACGGAGAGATCTTTGAGGCTCACCAGTTATCAGCTCAAGTCTTGCGTGGCCTTATACCTCTGTTCGCATCTGGTCCAGAAGTATAACAACATGCATGTGATGATGTGAATGTGGTTTTTATATGGAGCTTTGTGCATAAGTGACCCACGTGAAAAGTTATATGAGAGTAGAAACTAGAAAAATATAAGGGATAATGAACATGGCAATGGGAGAAAAGGAAGAACAAAAAGAACATGGCAATAATATTATAATATCCAAAGATATTCAAGATGTAAACAATAAAATATTTTTATATAATTAAGTTATTCAATTAATTTATTTTTTTCTAAAAAATTGAATCATTCATAGATAGTTAGAATTTAGAAAACACAATTGTCTTAAAAGTCTTTTAGGCCATTTCCAATAAGAATCTCAAACTTAGAGACTCTTTAGAAAGAGTAGAATATGAGAGACTCATGAGAAACTCTTTATACATTTGTCTTTTGATGATTAGGTTAAACTTTTGCAACATATAAAAATTTAATTAAGCCAATAAAAATAATAAAAGTATTACTTTTTATTGTTGAGAGACTCTCATGATAAGTTATTTAAGTTAAAATATTCAAAAATGATAAAAAAATAAAAATAAGAACAAGACATAATTATTCATCTTCTTCATGATTTTCACATTCATTAATTTGATCTCAGAAATCTAGTTTATGTATTTTTTTTTTGTCAATAGTTTATGTATTTGTTTGTTAAAAATATCAATATTATGTATATAGACAAAAAGATTTACTTAAGTTATTTATGCATTCCCCAACTTTTGTGTCTATGATAGAGAAGTATATAATCTTTTTTTGGGTGGGAAGACTGCTACTATCTAAGAATCTAGTTCAACGAACTTCTTGTATTTCATTATTGGCTAAAATGTCGACATACGGACTTTTTAAGAGGGCAATTAATTGTGTTTAAGAAGAAAAAAGAGGGCAATTAATTTAAATTTTAAATAAAGGAAATGTCATGTTAGTACATCTTTGTCGGTTGCACCAGATATAAACATCTCAACTAAGAAAATATATTCGAAATTACACAAAAAAACAACTCAAGTATGGTGACATGCACCATATGATAAAAATATATATATATATATATATATATATATATACATAGTCAACATTACCTTAGATCAGTCATGGTTCGCGTCTAACCATATAATAATGTCCATTAATTAAGGTTGAAATTAATTAAAAGAAAGTTAAAGTCCGACTTGAATTAATAAATGTTTTTTCTTTGACCCGAGTAAATTAACCTAATTTCAACTCAAAAATACTATCGATTCATCGAACAAGATGAAGTAAAAAATAAAGTTTTTTTTTTTTTTAAGTAGAAAATAAAGTTGATATATATTTATCGCTGCATATCGCATACGTTAGTTGTTTTTTAGTAGGAATATATATATCTTTGTTTGGGATAAATAACCATGTAATAACTAATACTAAGTCATACTGATAGAGCGGTCATTTTTTCATTAACCCCAGTTACCCAGATTTTAGAAGCGGAGCAACTTTGACATCGCATTTTTGTTTTGGATTTTGAAAAAATACATATATTTGTACTTGTCTTTTTAAAAAACATATATTTGTACTTGTCTCTTTCCCTCTATTTATTTTTAACTGTATTTTCTTGACTCTTCATTTATATAAATGATCGCTTTATAAATATTTTTTTTTGGTAAAACGCTTTATAAATATGTCACTTTTATAATATATCATTCACTTTTATAATAGACACATACCCCATATTATAGGGAAGACAAGAAGACGTGAGGACAAGATAGATCATGCGAGCAACTAAGGCCAAGCAAACAGTTATATATATAAATATAATTATATGTATATTATGATATTTTATGTGATATATAAAATTAATTCGTAAACTAACCCCAAAAACCAAGTGAAATTGGATTTTTGTGAACTTATTTGAAATTGTTTCCATTAAAATAAAGAGCGAGTTAGACAAATACTCAAATATTAAATCTTAAATATTCAGCTAAATAGAAAGAATATTTTTAAAAAACCTTTAAATGATTCATGTTAGATTTATCACTAGCTAATTTTGTTTTTCTTTTCTGTGACGTAAATGATATATCATAGAATATATTATATTTTGAATCTGAGATATATATTCTTCCATATGTTGGATATGTTGTGAACGTATTCATGATTTCATATGGTCTCCGTTCGATATTCTCATTTGAAGTGCCATGCAGAAGGATTATATCTACATGGCAGAACTATGTGAGAAGACATGCATTTTATCAAAAAAAGAAGAAAAAGGAACATACATTTTATTACTTTACACCATGTTATATAGACTATGAAAATAATTAGTAATGTTAAATCCTGTAAATATCTAAATATGTTGAATATTTTTTTTATGAAACTATAACGATAATGTAATTAAGAAACTATAACGATAATTTAATAGATAGTTTCGATTATTTGGTAATCATAATATTTGATGCAGCGTGGGTTAATAGTATTTTCTTAGAATTAAGTTTTTTAAATGATTCAGGGTTTCAAGAAGTTTTTTTAAAAAATTGGGTTGTTTAGGCTTGTGTCCATCCGTTTGCAAACAAAAGTGTTTGTTCAAAAGGAAACGAAAAACTATCGAGAAATCGGTAAAGTCATTTACGAATATGATATGATCGATGGTTATTAATCAAGTCAACTCCATTATTCGAAGCTGATGTTTACAGAGAGTTGAATCATTACAATTTTCTTCTACAATTTAAAAAGAAAAAAACACGAAACAAATTCGAGAAAAAAAAAACACGAAACAAATGTGTGAAAAACCTTACCAAGTATGAAGGGAGGTATATTGTTCTTGTTGCATAGCATGCAACTAGTCTTGATCCGATCCCATATCATTTTTTTGGACTTGATGGTACATGTATTTTTAAATACTCAATGCAAATATAATCTAACAGAATACCATATTAATGTAAGTAATGTATTAGTGTACTGTAAACACATGAGCATGAGTCTCATCAATATTTTTTTTTGTTTGTGCGTGTATTTTTCAGCACCAACATTTTAAGTAACACGAGACAATTAGCAATACCAACAAATGTATTCAAAGAAGTGATAACCTAAAAAAAAGTACTCAAGGAAATAATGTTGTCATATTTGAAACAGATATATAGATACACCTACACGTTTCAACTTCTTCATGTTGTTTTTTTTTCAAAAATTTCTCCCTATCAATCAATACTGAAAATGCTTATCAGATAAAGGGAACAACATCATGTCATGATGTAATGCGATATGTATTATTGAAGAGTAAGAAAAATATATATATATTTCATTTTAAATTTAAAAACTTTCCATGAATATATCTCCATATATTTGAAGAGATATTTCCAGCTGTGCACAAAAAAAGAAAAGTTTCTAAAAAGACATTTTCAATATCTAAAAAAAAACTAAAATACTAGTTAGCAAATTGTCCCTTCATAAGATTGTTGAGGAATGCATAAACCTTTGAAAACAAATTACCCATTTCAAAAGAATATACAATATGAACACGATTAAATTATTAAAGGAATAAAACCCTGTGAAAATTAACTAAGGAAAAACAAAATTATTGATAAATAACTATGTCAAAAATGATAAATAACTTGAAGACCCTCTTCTCTGTCGCTCTGATAATGAAGGAAAATGCTTGCGAGAGCAGTAGTAAATAACAAAAGTGAATCTTGAACAATAATCATGAGTCATGCATATGACCAAGTTATCTTATTTTATTTTATACAGGAGTACTATTTAATTTAAGAAGCTCCATAAGATTCTGTGGTTATTCCAAGGAATTGATTGTCTCTGAAATTGGGAGCACGAAGCCACGAACTTGTGTTTCTTCCATCAATGTCTCTTGTGAGAATATGACATTCCATCGCTTCTTCGACTTCAATATGTCAAAGTGACAGAGAAAAGTTTTTTTTCTTTTCTTTGTCACGGCTTAAAGTTGCATCTTTTATATTTCAGGTAGGTTCAATTTATGAATTTGTTCATGTTTATTAGAGATTGTGATCATGCTTGGCTTTGATGGGTTTCTTGTTTCCACGATTTTGTTCTGGTAAAGTTCAAATCTTTATGTGCTTCTTGTTCTGAAAATGATTCTAAGTTGCAAAATTCGTCTCCAATTGCATTGTCTAGCTGTCTATGTGTAAATTGACTTTCGAATGTGGCTTTTTCTAGATTTTGAATTTTGAGAGCTTCGATTATGAATATCAAAGCATCTCTTGATCATTGCATTCTCTGTTTGAAATCAAGATCTTGTCAATAGCTTACATTCTTCTTGAGCAATATGATATCAATTTAGTTTGGGTCAAGGATCTTCATTTTGATGTTGTGTATGACTTTTCTCCAATCTGTGTCTCATTTGGTTGGAGGATAGATAAGTGATGACTAGAACCGTTGCAGACCATCTTGCGTAGAGCTGGTCCTGACATTTTTAAGGCTCCACAAGCCGGTGCTTGGACTTTCTGAAAACATAAGAAGAAATGGACTATTTTTTCAAAAAAATAGTACTGGATCAAAAGCCGGGGCCTGAACAGCATCCTCAGAGGGCTAGCTCTGATCTTGCATCTCCTTCTCAATCACAGACCATTGCCATAGCCATTAGTGGGAGCAATAAAAGCAAAAATGTAGTTAAGTGGGCTCTCAAAAAGTTTGGTTCTGACAAAAATGTTGTGTTCAAGCTGATTCATATCCATCCAAAGATTACTACTCTACCTACACCTTGTAAGTTCCAAGGATTTTTTTCTCTACCTGAGACTTTATTTGACTACTTACGAGCCTGATACCGGTTTCTGTTTCTTTCCTAAGCGGGAGAGATAGTCTCTATCTCCGAGGCACCAGAGGATGTGGCGGCTACTTATAGACGACAAGTGATGCAGGAGACGAAAGAAACTCTTCTTAAACCTTTCAAGAAAATGTGCGAGCGGAAAAAGGTTTTTCTTTTCTCTTCTTTCTTGGTCTTCCTTTATCAGATATCTTATATAGCTAATGAAGAACAAAACTCGTTTTGAATCTTCCTAACAAAGGTTGCAGTGGAACTTCAAGTGCTCGAATCAAATAGTGTTGCAGTGGCGATAACTAAAGAGGTTAATGAGCATTTGATCAGCAATCTTGTCATTGGACGCTCATCTCATGGTGCCTTGTCGTGGTACGGCTTGAAACATTATCTTTTCGGTTTTAATATATGATTGCACACAGTTTTCTCAGTGGATACGTGTTGAAACATTTCCAGGAATCCTAATATTACCGAGAAGATATCAAAATATGTGTCAAACCTTTGCACAGTCTATGTTGTCTCAAAAGGAGTCTATATACTTTCAAAAGATAACTTATCTTCAGACACAGAGAGGAATGAAACTTTAAGAGATTCTGGTAATGATAGAACGGATTCCTCCAGCTGTTCTTCTGGTTCAGGACCTAGTTCAGGTTGGGAGCTTCATCAATCTTGTACCAGAAACTGATGTGTGATACATGAGTCTAAAGTTTCTTCTGGTTTCTTTTGTACATTCTTCAGATGTAATGTCAAATGCACTCAAATCTAACCTTCATGCTTTGTCCAATAAGAGATTGCAACATCTCCCAACAATAGTAAGAGGGGTTACTGTTCACATGGAAACTAGTTCTGCTGATTCAGATGAAACTAGAAGTATATCTTCAGATGCTGCTGGGGAAGTAAGCAAGAGAAGTAGCCCTGCAACATCGCGTAGTGCTTCTTGGAAACCTCGGTTTAGAGATTTCGATGAGAGAAAAGACGCTATGAGTTCTATATCTAGCAACCATGAATACGGAAATGTTACTCAAGGTGGAGATTATTTCACAGACAATGAGGTAAATTAAGTTTCAATAAGATTTTTTTAAAACCTCTTGTGAAATCGAAAGCATTGGGAATGATAGTTTTTTTCATTTTCAGGACACGCTCAAAGAGATTACAAAGTTGAGAGCTGAGCTTAGACACGCTCATGAAATGTATGCAGTGGCTCAAGTAGAAACCTTGGATGCTTCTCGCAAGGTCCGTTTGAACAATCTTTAGAAAAATTGGATAACTTGTATTTGATGAAGCTTGTACTTCTAACAAATCTGCCTCCTTTACGGTTTCAGCTAAATGAGCTTAAGTTTGAAGAGCTAACGCTAATGGAGCATAAAAAGAACGGGTTAGCAAAAATGGAAACACAGAATTTTGAGCTTAAGAGACTGGAAGAGAGAGAAGCTGCACAAAGAAGAGAAGCCGAGATGAAAGCAACCCGTGAAGCCAAAGAAAAGGAGAAACTTGAAGAAAGTTCCCTTGTGGCTCGTAAGCTGCAATACCAAGAGTTCAGTTGGGAAGAAATCATTACCGCAACTTCATCATTCTCTGAAGATTTAAAGATCGGAATGGGAGCTTACGGGGCTGTTTACAAATGCAATCTGCATCATACAATCGCCGCTGTCAAAGTTTTGCATTCCGCTGAAAGTAGTCTATCGAAACAATTCGATCAAGAGGTACTCAACCAAAAGATTTATTGTTTGAAAGTTTTCGTCTTTAAGAAAAAAGTGCTGACATTTTCATTCGCGGTTTTAATCTCTCTTAGCTCGAAATCTTGAGCAAGATCAGGCACCCGCACTTGGTTCTCCTTCTAGGAGCATGTGCTGAGCGCGGCGCTTTAGTCTATGAGTACATGGAAAACGGTAGCTTGGAAGATAGACTATTCCAAGTCAGCAATAGTCAACCAATCCCGTGGTTCGTGCGGTTCAGAATCGCTTGGGAAGTCGCATCAGCACTCGTTTTCCTCCACAAATCAAAACCGACACCAATCATCCACCGCGATCTTAAACCCGCCAACATCTTGCTTGGTCACAACTTTGTCAGCAAAGTAGGAGATGTGGGTCTCTCTACAATGATCCAAGTTGACCCATTGTTAACTCAATTCACAATGTACAAACAGACAAGCCCTGTTGGAACGCTATGTTACATCGATCCCGAATATCAAAGAACCGGAAGGATATCTCCAAAATCAGACGTCTATGCTTTTGGAATGATCATTCTGCAGCTTCTCACCGCTCAACAGGCTATGGCTCTGACATACACAGTAGAAATAGCCATGGAGAACAACAATGACGACGAGTTAATACAGATTCTTGATAAAAAAGCGGGTAATTGGCCAATCGAAGAAACCCGGCAATTGGCAACATTAGCACTCCATTGTACAGAGCTCCGTGCTAAAGACAGGCCTGATTTGGAAGATCAGATTCTTCCAGTATTGGAGAGTTTGAAGAAAGTAGCTGATAAAGCAAGAAACTCGCTTGCCGCTGCGCCGAGTCAACCTCCAAGCCATTTCCTCTGCCCATTACATAAGGTAATAACTTGTTTGTTACGTCATCTGTTTACTTGCGAGAGAAGTCAGGTTAATTAGAGAAAATTGTTATGTTATGTTTGCAGGATGTGATGAAGGAGCCATGTATTGCGGCTGATGGGTACACTTATGACCGGAGAGCCATAGTGGATTGGATGGAGAACCACCGGACGTCGCCGGTGACTAATTTGCCGTTACAAAACGTGAACCTTATACCTAATCACACTCTTTCCGCAGCCATTGTTGAATGGAGAAATAGAAATCAGTAAGGCAAACCCAAAAATGCGGCGCTCCGTTTTGGTGCCTCTCTCTAAAACTGCGTAGCGTTTTTCAGCCTAGAGAAACGGCAAGATGTTCTCACAGCCTTTTTCTTCCATTTTTTTCCTTTTTTTTTTGTCTTTTTCTTTTAAATAAGGATTAAATTTGGTTTGTTCTTTGGTAACTGGTTTATCTTTCTTTTGCTCTCTTTTGGGCGATTAATGATTCAATGTTGTATTCGACGAATGGTATTTGTAGGAGTAATTTTTTTTTCTTTTTTTTTTTCAATTGGATTTTGTGGATTCGGTTGGAATGTATAGAATTGAATACCATTTTTTTTTAATGTAATTTGGATTTAACCGATGGATACAATTAGATTCATGTATTCTTTTATTAGAGTGTGTTTTAACGTTTGTGATTGATTATATACTATATGCGATGGATGTGAATTGTGACATGAAAAAGGCCATCAATAAACAATAGTAGTATTTTACCGTTTTATTGTTATTCTGCAAAAACTTATTCAACGAAAATATTCGATCATTCGCCTATTTCATTGTTGCAGTAATTTGTTATATTAACTAAAATCGGTACTATAAATTAATTAAAAGTGATTGAATGAGTCGAATATTTGTTTGTCTTATCCGAGAAGTAAACATGTCAAAAGAACATAAATTAATAAGCAGATTTAAAGTTCTTTTTGTCAACGAAAAGATTTAAAATTTAACCATCTCTAGTGTTTATTGACTTTTTCTCCAAACGTGAGACAGACAAGTTTTAATCATAACAAGGATTAACAATAATTAAATTAGCCCTTATAAACACGTTATTGGTTAAATAACTTAAAACTTAATTTCACATTCCATTTCCATTCAATTTCCATTCACGCGTAGGCGTAGCTTAGCGTGGGTGCAATTATCAATTTTCATTGTTATAGAATATTAATACTAGTATTAAATTTTAGATTAAGGACCTTATCCAAATGTTAATTTTTATAGAATCTATCAAAATCAGAATTTGATTTCATCAATCAGATTTTTTTTCATTAAATAAAATGCAACTATGACTGATTTTAAGAAATATGCAGATGAGTGATTTTTTTTTTTCACTTTTACAATTCATCACATACGACAATACCATTTTAAAATTTAAAACATAGAATTTTTATAAATAGCTA
Source organism: Erysimum cheiranthoides (assembly GCA_011420285.2). Lineage (NCBI taxonomy): Eukaryota > Viridiplantae > Streptophyta > Magnoliopsida > Brassicales > Brassicaceae > Erysimum > Erysimum cheiranthoides. Next base: position 12,364,885 of record CM022181.2, on the reverse strand, counting down.
ACATGATACATTTAATCATTAGACCAACATCCATCTTGAAAGTAAATTAAAGAATAATTTTAACAGAACAAACTTTCATTGCTGAATAATTTAGACACTAATCCAACTTAACTAAACTTAAATGTGAAGGATATTGGAAATATTAAAAAGAAAAAGACATAACGCCATCAAAAAGACCGGCTGTGGACCCCACAGTACTACATCAACGGATATTCGGATCTACCGAATTGCATTTTTTCGTCAGATCCGAACCCGAAACAAACAGATTCTTTAATTGAGTTTCCTTTTCTTACACGTCACCGACCAGTCCTGTCTTTGCCATTCTCCTCCACTGCCTTTATATAAAAAAAAAACAGCATCCTTCCGATTAATTTCATTTCTCCCATTGAAAATTAAAATCAAAGGTTTCTTCTTTCGTATAATATTCCATTAATCCATTTTGAAACTATCAAATTTTTTTGCCCTTTTCTTTGGATTTCGAATTTGTCTTTGATTCCTTTCGCCCTACTATTTTCATATTCCCTCTTCAACATCTGAATATAAACCCTAATTTTTGATTCAGATTTCTCAGTTTTATTAAAATCCCAAACACTCAATTCAATTTTTAAAAACCCCAAATTTCGTATTTTTCTGATTGGGTTTTCGATTTCTGGTGATTTTCCGATGAGGATTTATGTGATTATCCTTGTGTTGGTTTCCTTATTTTGCTCTGCGTTTTCCGACGATTCGATTCTCGAGTATCCGTCGGAAATAGAGATCAGACACAAGAAAGCTTCCGAAGAAGATGTCAATTTGCATTGTACGACCTGGAGATTCGCGGCGGAGATGAACAATCTCGCGCCGTGGAAAACAATTCCGGTGGAGTGTGCCGATTACGTGAAGGACTATGTGATGGGTAAAGGCTACGTCACTGATTTGGAGAGAGTCTCTGAAGAAGCTTTGATCTTTGCGAGCAGTGTTGAATTCTCCGGCGATGGCAAAGATATTTGGATTTTCGATATTGATGAGACTCTTTTGTCTAATCTTCCTTATTACATTGACCATGGTTTTGGGTACATTTTCTCAAATTCTCTTCCTTTATCTCAAACTTTGTTTGGTTTGTGTATGTTTGTGTGTTCATGTGGTTCTTTTGCTTGCTCTTTGCCTGAGAATTTCACAAAAGAGGACAATTGATTAGAATAATATAGCTTGTTTTGTTGATTATGTTTTGGGAATTTTTGCAGGTTGGAGCTTTTTGATCACTCGGAGTTTGATAAATGGGTAGAGAGAGGAGTGGCACCAGTAATAGAACCAAGCTTGAAGCTTTACCAGAGAGTGTTAGATTTGGGATACAAAGTTTTCTTGCTTACAGGGAGGAAAGAGAGCCACAGGCTTGTTACTGTTGAAAACCTGATCAATGCTGGTTTCCAGAACTGGGACAAGCTTATTCTCAGGTATATATAACCACCATACTTGCTCATAGAAACGATGTTGTAGCTCTTGGATTTGAACTTTAAAGTATAGATGTTTTTATAGGTGATGCAATGAGTTTGTTTGTTATGCAATGGTTAATGCTAGTTTTGATAGTTTTAGAAAACATATCATCATCAGTTACGAACATACTTTGCGTTAATTCAATGCCATTGCGAATCTTTTGTTGATTTTTGTTTCTTTGGCTTCGTATGTGATGCGTAGATCTCCAGAGGAGCAGCACAAAATGGCGACACTATACAAATCTGAGAAGAGAGACGAGATGGTGAAAGAAGGATACAGGATTAGAGGCAATTCAGGTGATCAATGGAGTGATTTGTTGGGTACCTCCATGTCTCAACGATCCTTCAAACTTGCCAATCCAATGTATTATATCCCCTGATGAGCTTTATTTGAAAATTTATAAAACATATCGATAATCGTAGACTTACTAGAGCAATCAAAGTGTTTTTTAAAGTTGGATTGCCTTCACTTGTAACTTTGTCAAGGAATTAAATGTACTAAAGACCGAGCATGCTGTGTTTTATTAACTTGTTTCGGTGAAAATAAGAAGATACAGATTACAGAGTATATAGTACTCGTTTTGTGTATTCGTAATCCATCTTTAATTACACTAACTCAAGAAGTGCCAATTGTATAAGCATTAAAAAATAGAAAAATAAAATGGAATAAGGAACGGAACATGTATAAGCATTACTCGAAGAACAAACGTCAAAGATGAGCCAATGTACACATTTATAAAAGAGAAGACAAATTGAAGCATACATATGCTTCTGTTTCTCTTAAAACACCAAAAGTAGTTAAACACCCCAAAACTCTTGCCCTTCTGGTTTTTTTTTTTTTCCTACTTAAATTAAAAATTTTCTTGGGTTTTCAATTTTGGAGCTGTTCGAGAAAGGTATTACAGTTGTTCATGGTTCGGGCATCAAGAAGGCCGTGGTTCCACAGTTTCACCATAAAGACTCTCCAGCACCTGTACAAAAAAACTCACCTTTATCAAGAAAACCACTTTCTTCTCTTAAACATTTGACCAAACAATGGAGGAAATAAGAGTTACTTTACCAAATCAAGTGTGGTGTTCGAACCATGATGGGTCCGTGTAGTCTTGAGAATGCCTCACATGCCCATGGAATGTGACCATCTGCTAATACTCTGCAAAGGGTCCAAAAACAGTGTGAAACTCATGCTTATTATGAGTCAGAGATCAGAGAACATAGAAGTAGATGTTATCTATTCTTCACCTTTTTTTACAAGAAGAACTAATGCAGGGAATATCCACAAACTACTACACATGTGACTCTAAATTTGTATATTGTAGGACTCTACATCACATATACTGAAAATAGATAAGACATACCGCTGCTTCCTCACAAACGAGTTCCACATGTGCATCATCTGCTTTTCATCCTTAGTCACATCAACAAAATCATCGAGCATCTGAAAGAAAGAAGAGTTTCAAATCGTAAAAGAAAGAAAAATTATTCTCTGTAAACTAATGAAGAATCAGACAAACTATGTTGAAACCGAGAACTAGCAGGGACACTTCTTCTTTCACATGTGTTATATAAGCACAGTGATCTGGTTCTACTGTTCCATATCGAACCATGAGGCTTGCTCACACATTTTCTATTGATATCTTAACAATAACACTTTTGCTCCTATAAAACGTTTGCCCATGCCCAGTCTTTAATATTCCTATCCCTTTCACACGAAGGATATATCTACCAAACTACTGAGCTTTTATCTAGCACATCCAAGTTAAATTAAAGTATTCAAGATGTTAAAGATAAAACATACCCTTCTATCTTCAAAATCTGCCACATCATCATCAACTTCATCTTCACTATCTCGGTCAGAAAGTACTTGTTCTAGAGCCATGGGCTGCGAAAGTACACATAGTAAAGTCACAATCAATTGCAATCTTCATAAGTAATAGAGCTTAAAAAATAGATCACCTGAGCTCGATGAGAGTGGAAGAACTGTCTCTTCTGAAGCAGGCTACGGCTGGAGAAAAAATATTTGAAAAAATCTCACTCGCATAATTTGGGATCAGCAAGCTACTTGTAATAAAAACTAGGACATAAATTTCAAAGCATGAACCATATGTAGTTATATGAAAAGCGAAGAAGAGGTAGATAGAACGACAAAAGAAGTCAAACATACTTCCTCAAGTCCGACCGTTCTATAGATAGCTTCCTCGTTTTTGCAAATTGCAACATTGTACTTCCAGCTATCGACTGCACATAATCTGGATCACCGCATGATTGCACGTCTGCAGGACTCGTGCCAGGGGGAACTCTTTGACCAGACTCAGCACCCCCAATTCTTTCGTAATGCTTTCCAGGTGGTATTCGGCTCTTCTCACTTCTAACAGAATGAGCATCTGAAAATAAAATAAAATAAAATAAGCCGTGCTAAATGATCCAGTGTTGTCAAATGCACATAAGAAAGTAAATTACTCGTTAAGATGGGCTCTCATCGCAAAAGAATCCAATACTACAAATCCAAGTTTCAGTCAAACACATACCATCAGTCTTATCTAGCACCTCGCAACCTAATCCAAGATGAGGCCCTTGCCTTGAGCTCCGTACCTGACTCTTTTGCCTTCTACGTCTAAATCTCTTTGAACTGTCACATATTGTAGAATATTCATGGTCTGGAAGACTGACAGTCAAAGTAAAGGCAACATAATAAACCAGATAACTTACGAAAAAAAGAATGTTTGCTGCTTTGGGTCAACGTCGTCCTCATTAGTCTGCAGATATTTTTATGATCATTAACATTTAGAAAACTGTGCTAAGAGTAATCATCAAATTGGAAAAACTACAAAGACTAAGAATATATTGTAGAACCAACTACTTCAAATAGGTTTGTACTCCTGTATAGTCCAGAACTTTATTCTACAGTCCTGCTTTGATGGCCACAAAAGTTAAAAGCCATAGTAATGTCATTGTGATTTTATTCTCTTCACGTCAAAGGGCAATAGCAGAGATCATAGCGTGGCAAATAGCAAATAAACTTTCCAGTTCTCTTATTTAACCACTCAAAAGTCAACAACCCATGGAGGATATTCGTTTGGACAAAGAAAATGAAATTGTCACAGGCCATATGATCTAGAGCAGAGAAACTAATCAACATAAATGAAACAAACAAGATGCTCTAACCTCGGTCATCATTATCTCAGTCTTGAGGGAGACATTTACAGCCTGATATTCTTCAGTTACCTAAAAAACCAAGTGGAGCAGATTAGTGGCGCCTACAAAAAAAGAAAAATTGAGCAAACAGCTAACTGAATTTCGAAGTTACAAACCCAAAACTCGAAATTACAGAGATCATGGGTTGATGGCAAGTGATATCTCAGGCCCTACAACATGATTGGGAACAGAAGAAAAAAAATGCATCAGCACAAAGACTAGTCACTACAGCTGTATCTTTGACTGAGAGGCATAAATAAGAATGGAAATGAAAGTCCACCTTGAAACTGGCACATTTTACTAAGCAGAATGGACAAGAAAAGTCTTCAGTTACTGCAATACACATAGAAAATATGTACAGTATATACCAGGTTAAGGAAACAGATAAAATATATATATATATGGGTATGAAACAGGTTAGGATAATACTAAGTTACCTTCAGTCTTCTGCAATTTGTTATTATAGTATCTGTAATTGAAAACTACATTTCGTGTTCTCAACCTATGCAATGAATGTAGTAGTTTAGAGTCAACACGAAAAGATGGACATTACAAGTTGTATGTAACGACTTGTACACTTCCCATAAAAAAAGGAGGGACAGTCACAATTCAAGAAAACTGAACACTATAGATTAAGGGAGATAGCAGACAGGTCATTAGAGTTTATACAATTACAAACAATCATAATGAGGCAAGATAGCTGAAAGCGCAGAAAGGGTATTGTAGACTAAACTGAAGATTACCTGATAATTTGCAACAATGAAGAGGAAGAGATGTCATTATATGCAAATGAACTATATGGAGATTTTTCCGTTGCCCCAACCTCTTCTGCAGATATGGTGACTTGCACTTGCTGCGGCGAGCTCTTCAAATACGAAGTATAAGAATTATAAGAATACGCTTACATAACATTTTCAGAATAATTGATGGATGCATAGCAAAGTGGGCAAAGTTACCGAGGTGAGGGGATTGCTGGGCACCTGAATCGAGACACACTTTTCCTCACTCATAGACTTTAACTGCAACAATGGACAGTTATTCCAATAATATTTTCATTCTGAATGATCAAGATTGATAACTAACAGCAAAAATAAAATTCACAGTAGTAATTACTTCCAATTTACTTTTTCAAATTACATGAAAAAATTTAAATACAGAATCCTCATTTCACTACAGGGAACAAAGAGTCATAGAATAAGGGGAATAGTCTTTACCTTTATGAAGCAAGGCTGCATTTCAACGAGAGAGACCGAGTCTACTCTCTGTCCCAAGTCCATGTTTGGAGATTTCTGCCACGACGCATAGAGTGATTGCAGAGGTATTTTGCTCCATAGGCAATGTCCTCCTATATTTCCTGCCATGAAAAAATGCTCATGGCGATAAGAGTCAATGAAGAAAGAGAGTTTCAGGAACTCTAATAACTGGAGTCAAAGCATCCCTGATTCGTTTTGTTAATAAATAGGACTGAGGTTTCTCTATACTATGACATATAAGAAAATGGTATGTCCAAATAGATACACCACAATTTTTAAAATCAAAATGTTATATCAATGAAAAAATGGAAATACCTGAATGAATCTTGCCTGAATCAATGCCAAATTGCGAATTTTGCGCACCAGCTACAAGAAAGAAAATAGTTTGATCACTTAATCTGAATACTGTGCATATATGAATGTCTTAAAATAATTTTGTACACCAGTCAATCTTAATCACCAAAGCTGATAAACAAGATAGCAAGTGATCCTGATTTTGCCTCCAACGAGAGTCTATTCATATCAGGGAGAAGAAAGTTGGCTTGGGCTTGACTAACTCCATCGACCCCCGGGCCACCAGTTAGGATACATGCTCGACTGAACCTATATACTGCAGAATACTATAATTTGAGAATTTCAAAAAAGAGTTAGCAATGATAGGTAAGTTGCAAATTATAAAGATCAATCCAATTCTGTCTGAAGTTCAAATGCCTACCTCGGCGACAGGCTTAGGAGAAACGAGTCTTGCCAACAAAATATACAGAGGAAACAATTTTTGAGTTTGTACCCCAGCATCTATAGTGCCCGAAAGGAACACAGTCATTTGTATTCTGCACAGCAGTAATATATTGATTACTGTCCACCAGTGGGTAAAGTCTCAAAATCTTCTTCCCAAAAACTTAGAAAGCATTCAGGTGCGGAATGAGTTATTGAGGTATAGTATAGAGATTCTGAAAAGAAGGAAAAAAACATTTACCTCCTTTTATGTTTTGCCTCAATCTTATAATGCAAACATCGCTGAAGAAACAAGGGCTACACAGGAGACAAAGAGAGAAATGGTTACGATTGGACATTATAGAGAAGATTACACATGCTTGCTTATACCAAATGAAGTCAACTCAAACTACACTTCCATAGGAATTTTCTATGTTCAAAAAGTAAACAATTACTTGTGATATAACAGCTGAGCTATGTCGTTACTCACTCATAATTAAAGATATTGTCTCTACAGAAAGGTAACAAGAGTTAAAGAAAGACATACATTCCTAATAGCACGGCGCTGAATAATATTGTAGAGTTCAACAGGCTTGCAATACGCCATAAGGCTCTCTTCAGCAGCAATCTCTTCCTCTTCCGAAATACGCACACGGGAGTCTTCATGGCACATTTGCTCTGTGCTTCTTGAACAACTGTGATTCATCATCATACACCACCAAAATTGTAACCCAAAAAAAAAAAAAAACTGCTCAGTATGAAATACGATTCTTCAGCTTACAGTCAACTAGTGTACCAAAGAATCCACAAGCATAATCATAAAGAGAAATAGTCTAAATTACACAATGCCGAAACACTATAGAAGAATTTGGGTGAAAGATCCATTTAATCAAAGATTAAAAAAAAAGACTTACGAAGAGGTTTCACGAGTGATGAGAGGAATGCCTGGCATTCTCGCTAAGAGATCCTAGAGTTCAATACCATACCCAGAATCACTACAGACACCATCACAGACTTCAAAAATGCTTCAGCTAAAAACCTGCAAAAATCGCAAAGAAGAACAATCCGTCACAACAGCAGAAATCAGTATAAACAAGCGATTAGCATAATAACAATACTGTATTGGGTTAATTTGAACAGTGACCTCAAAAATTCCAGAGAAAAAGAAAATCTATCGGACTAACCCAAAGTTGGGGATTGAGCTAATTAGGAGGTCAAATCTAGAAGAATGGGTTGTTGAGATGCAGAACAGATTCAAAAAATTGACAGAGATCTCGAAGGTGAAGATTAGAATGGAGATGGAACAGTTAAACCAGGAAAAAAGGAAAAAGAAAGAACCCTAATTGTGAGAATTATCTTCACGCCAATACAGACGAGATTGTGACAGCTTGAGAGACAGAGAGAGCGTTTCCGAGAGAGAAGAAAAAAAAAAAAAAAGCTGTGTAATAAATTTGTTTTGTTGGGTTCAGAGAGACTGTAATTTTTATTTTTTTCCTTTTAAGAAAATAGCGTAACCATGTCTAAATCTTACCTACTCTCACGTGAATAATTTGTTACGGACACAATTTTTTTTTTTTTTTTTTATGTAGTTACGGACACTATTTACTGTTACTTTTATTTTGTTTTTTCATCACAATCACAAGAGTAACTTATATAGTTACTAGATTAGGACCCGCGTATACGCGGGTTAGGAATTAAAAATTTAATAACCCGTGTAAAAAATAAAACTAAAAGTTAAAAACAAAAATTTGAAGTTATGTAAACAAATTGATGAATTAATTAATTAAAATTTTTAATATATTAATTATTTAAACCTTTGTGATACACATATTAATCAATACGTTTTTTTTACAAATTTCATAGATTTTACTGTTATCGTATGTAAATACTATATTCAAATTTAATTACGTATTACAATACATATACTATATTTAATCAGTTTAATTTTCTAAATCTCTTTATAATCTGTATAAATATCTGTATAAATATACATAAATATGAGAAATTGAGATTTTAAATTAATCTTATTTCAAAATTTTACATATTTATCCGGTAAAATCAATCTTTACACATCAACCTCCTGAGCATTGACCAAAGAATTCGTATCTTATCAAAATATGTAGAATCATACGAAAAACTCACATTTAGATTAAAACTTACATGATCACATGATAGTCATATCAAGCGTTTTTAGATCATCGCATCCATAAACCATTAGTACACTAACCAAAAATCATCAAACCAAAAGCAAAAATATTTTACGTTCAAAAATAAGTTCACCTCTTCATTCGATGAAATTAATCATATGATATCTACCTACTGAACATTAACAAAATAATTTGACACCAATACTTGAAACATATATACTAATACCAAAAGAATTAGGTTTTGATCAAAACTTACCTTATCATAACTTCTAAACCAATTAGTTAAAATATCACTCAAATCTTTATGCATCGATCCATATGGTTGGTTCTACACACCAAAAACCTATAATCATAATAAAAACAAATCTTTATCAATAGAACAATGTTGAATCAACAATGGTGTTTTTAAAAAACTTATTTTGTTTAGTAAATAAAATATGAGACCATCCATTCGATTATATAGAGGTAAGTATTTACAATTCCTTTTTCTTTTAGGAATAGTATTATCTACTTAGTTTTTTAAAGTTTTCTTAAAATTATCTTTTTATTTTTTTAAAAATTATTTAAGTTAGAATTTCCTTAACATTATCTTTTTACACTTTTAAAATTTATTTACGTTTTAATTTTTTTTCTCATAATTATCTTTTCCTATTTTTAAATTTTTTAAAAACAAATTTTTTGACACGTGTCAAAATCTCTAACCGATAGATAAGACACGTGTCATGATCTCGTGAGTTACTAACTTCGCAAACCCAACTTTATATAATAAGATGAGCTGTTATTTTTAAAAAAAATCATTTTTCATGAAAGGAAAAATTCATCTCTATGAGTTTTTTTAACATTATCTTCTTATATTTTTAAAATTAATTTATTTTTAATTTTCTTAATATTATATTTTTATTTTCAAATTTATTTTAATTTTAATATTTTCTCATAATTATCTTTTTACATAATTAAAATTATTAAAAACAAATATTTTTTGACACGTGTCAAAATCTATAACCGATAGATATGACACGTGTCACGATCTAGCGAGTTGCTAACTTCGAAAACCCAACTTTATATAATAAGATAATATAATAAAATTTGCAAGATTTTGTAAATAATTATATTTTAAAAATGTTTAGCTAATTTTTTATATATTTTTTTTATATTTTATACTACATAAACTTATTGTTTATATTTATTGTTCCCTTAAATTTACTTTTTATTTGTTATATAAAATTTCTATTTCATTAATAAGATTTATAGACTAAAAAAAAGCGATCAAATGATCAAATTAAATTTGAATGTAGTTTTTGTAATCGGACTTTAAAGAGACATATACAGTAAAACCTCTATAAATTAATAATATTAGGACTACAACATTTTTATTAATTTATAGTGATATTAATTTATCTATAAGTATGTGATCAATCATTTCATTCTTATCACATTTTTTTTTCCTTATTTCTAGTTTAGATGTGTTTTTCTTTTTTCTTTTATGTAAATACGGCTAAAATGAAGGATGACGAATGTAAGTAAAGATAGACTTAAAAAAAAAAAAAAAAATCGATTATGTGATGGATGTTGATTGGTGAAACTTCTTTTTAATATTTTTTTCTATATAATAAACCGGTTATGTGATGGATGATGCTCGATGAAACTTCTTTTTTTATATTTTTCTTTCTATATAATGAACTAGTTATGTGATTGATGATGATTGATAAAGCTTCTTTTTTATATTTTTCGTTCTATGTAATGAAAAAATGTGTGTATGTGTGTCTATGTGTGTGTGTCTATGTATAATGGACAAATGTCATTTCTTAAATTATCTTTACTTATTGTAGTTTTAGATTATGTGCATCATATGTGCATGTCATAATATATGTTTGTAGATCAACAAGTTTGTTACAGAGTCTTTTTTGTTTGTGTCCAAAATTGGAGATTGGGTGGTCACTCTAGTGCCGGCTCAAAATTATTGTGGACCTAAAAATTTTTTAATATATTTTTTTATTATTATGAAAATTGTTTTAATGTATTTTTAATTACATAAATTTTGCTATAAAAACAAAAATGTACATACAAATTTTCTTTGGCCCCTTTTTAGGTCTTATATTAGTTTATTATACATATATATTTTCAAAAAAAAAAAAATTTGAAAAATGAGCCCCTTAATTGATAGGGCACGGAACTGGTCCCTGGGCCGTCGCATCGCTCGCCCACCATTTGAGTCGGCATTGGGTCATTCCTCCAGGTTTACTTTTTTGCATGTTACATTTATTTTATCTTTGTGTTATTTCTATTTATACTAGATTATGAGTTCCCGCGATGGCGCGGAAAAACTCATTTTTCACAAAATTTTATATGGCAAAATTTTGTTTGATTGTGTTTATATATTAAATTATTATGATGAGTAATTACATTTATAAGCGAATTTCAATATTTTTAATATGCAATACATTAAAATTGTTGACAAGTTAAAAAAAAAAAAAAAAGCTGCCAAAAATTATTTAAAAATAATTTTTTTTTAAAAAAGCAAAAAATGAGCAAAAGATAAGCAATTTTTTTTTAAAAAAAAGTATAAAGTGTTTTTTGAGATTGTTATTATTATATAGATTAATATTTCAGAACCAATCAAAACAAACGTTGATGCTCTCTGTTTTGAAGGAAAAAAAGTGTTTTACTTTAAGTAGAAAAGGAACAAAAGTAACCAATTTCATACGGAGAATCTTTTTCATGATGACCTCTAGAACTTGAATACTTTTTTTTCTTTGAAAACATTATCGTTCTATGAAATAAGGGTAACTATCAACAAAAAAAGATTTGTATCAAAATAGATACAAAAATAAAAATAATAATAATAATCATGTATATCAAACTACTTCCATTTTGAGTTTGGAAGATGCTCAAGTTCTTTGACCAAGTGGATTGTAATACAATTAGGACCGAAATTTCAAAACACGAACCATTTGAAGTAACATGAAATAAAAGAAGAGGTGAATAGAAGGGACAAAAAAGAAGGTCAAAACATTATTTCCTCGACTGCAACATTGTACTTCCAACTATCACCTTGTAAATATGGATCACCGCATGTTGCAGCGGCTAAGTAGGATAAGAGGAAGAATTCGTGATCAACATGATCATAATTCAAAAGTGTGTGACCTATCTAACAGAGCAAGATGACACGAAACAGAGACTACAGAGTCGAGAGAATCCTCTCGGGTCTTCAAAAAACTGCATCCAAGACGTTTCCGACTTATACTACCTCTAAGAATAAGTTCAAAATCTCCTAACTAGATAACACCATATCAAAAATAAAACGAAAGCAACGCTTAACTCGAAGAAGGAACAAAACTCCAACTCTCGACTCTATATAAGAAACACCAAAGCCCAATAAAAAGCCCAAAAATGATAATGGTATAAAAACTTATGTACATTTCACTAGATAATTATGTAAAGAACAGTATGCCTCAGTACAATATTACAAATCAAATTTGTTATCTCTTTTAGGATATTATGATATTATCTCTTACTCTCTATTGAGTCTACTGTGAGTACCATCATTTTTTTTTTACCGTTTTGACTTTTGAGATTCGTATTTGTTTTTCGGAATTTTTATTTTTTTGTTTGTTTTTAGTAACTGAGGCTTCCCGTTTGGTGTGACGGCGTAAGTTAGATATCTGGTCGAATATGCGCTAACGTGGACAAGTAACGAGCCCATCATCAAATTCAATCACAGAGAGGGTTTTTCGTCTAGGGTTTTACGATTCAATCTTACTCTCAATCAATCTCTTCTCTGATTCCTTCGTATAACAAACAAGGGTCTTCTCAAATGTTGCCCAGATTAACTCGACTCGTTACTCAAACCTCAAAGCTTCGATCTTTAACCACAAATGGATCGATCAAAAATCTCTCCTTTTTCTCTCGGTACGCGACTGTTGCTCCGGCGGCGTCTGATCCTCCGCCGCAGAAGGATTTCCCCAGCAAATCCTCGGTATGTGATCCAAAATTGCTAACATTTTTGTTTACCCAGTTTAAAATAAAGATCTTGTATTTAGAACTAGCTATAAAGTCTGTGATCGGCAAGTACTTAATTGTAGTGGTGTTTAGGTCATTGTAGGATTCGAAGTTAAGCTTAATTTGACACCCATTGGTTTCTAGTTTAATCGAATTGCTCTCTGAAAATGAGCTGAATCGTGGACTACAGTGACTTCTGCTTCTCCATTGTCTTTACTGTGTTGTGGTTTTGTTGCATTGATTTATGCTTTACTTGTAAGAATTACAACGAGGATTGATTTGGATTCATCCCTTTTTGCTGTTGGAGTTTTTCTTAGTATTTAGATAAATCATTTTGTGATTTGGATTCATGCTCTTTCTTCAACTGTTTTTTTGGATATCTGTGCGTCTTCTTTAACGAAATGTGTTTGTTCTATGTTTGACAGATAAACGTGGATAAGATGTTTTGGTCAAAGCCATGTTCTTTGGCTCTACCTAAAGACTCTCCTCTCAGAGTTGATGAACCAAACTATGTAGGGATTCGTCATTTCATACTAAAGCTGATGATGTTCTATAGCAAACAGAGCATGTCTATCCGTGGGGCAAACGTGATCTACAAGCGGATCATTGCACAAGTCGACAAACCAGCAATCTATGATGGTACTTTATTTGGTTTGCAAACGGAATTATGTAATTACTTTTTGTGCTTTGTTTATATATCTGGTACTTTGTCTCTGCTGCAGTATTCAACTTGGAGAAAACATTCAAAATAACATATTCGCTGCTTGTCCTTCATATGTGGCTTGTTTTACGCCGCTTGAAGGAAGATGGACAGGAAGGTGTTGACCTTGGTCAATATGTCTATGAGATCTACAATCATGATGTGGAACTCAGGGTATCTAAAGCCGGAGTACGTCCTAGACTTGGTTTTGCTTTACTGTAGTTTTCCTAGATAAATCTTATTTTCTTTGATTCCTTTAAATAAGATGGTTTGACTCTTTCTTGGAACTGTAGGTTAACTTGCTGCTGGCCAAGTGGATGAAGGAGTTGGAGAGAATATTTTATGGAAATGTTGTTGCCTATGATGCTGCACTACTTCCAGAAGCTAAACCAAATGACCTACAAATCAAATTATGGAGGTAAATCTATAATAATGTTGTGCTTTATGCATTATGGCAGCCATGGATGATGGATGTTTCTCAGAACCTTTAATGGAACTGGATTGTAGGAACGTATTTTCTGATGATGGAACAACAACACCTGATAACACGGATTTAAAAGCAGCACAGGCATGATTTTCTCCTCTCCATCTCTCTTACAAACTCGCACACACTGACAAACAAATTTAGACTATGTACACCGAACTTTTTGAGACATGGCTTGTGTGTTTTCAGGCAATGGCAAGATATGTCCGGAGAGAACTTGGTTCTCTTTCTTTAACAGGTGCATAACACTAACCTCCATTATCTTATAATGCTTTATCACTTGCACCTTTGGTAATAACCTAAGAAACTGTAGTTGGCATTGCCCCATTTGACTCAAATTTGCAGTTCAAGTAGACATGCCTTATCTATATTGTTTTGTTTTGTAATGCACAGATAAAGAGTCCATATTCTCTGGAAATTTCTCCTTCACCCCTTTGGAGAGCAAGCCCCTGTGATTTGAATGATATAGAAGAAGTTGTGGCGCTTCGCGAATCAATCTTTCATTTGTTTGTTTTTTGTTTTCAGTTTTCTTATATCCAACCAAAGAAACATACACAAGGGAATATGCTGGTTGTTAGCATCCAGATGATAACGAAAACATTGTGAAAGTTAATAAGATAACTGAAATAGAGAATTTGATGTCATTGGTACTTTAATTGGCTTACTAATGTGCTCAAGATCTTTTATAGAAGACCATAGTAATCACTTCTCTGCGATTTAATCTGTTTAGCCGCTAACTTTCATCTAACTCCGGATGTGAAGCTTAATTAGTCACTGATCATGTTTAAGTAGTAAAATTTTAGATGCATTTTTTCTCAGTCACTATGAATTTACTGTGACAATTCGATTAGCTAATCTTGTTCAAACGCACATCTAATTATTTCAGCTAAAATTTTAATGTTGATGGTGCAGTGATTCAGGTTCTGCGTTTTGTATCATTGTATTCATAAGTCTTAATTTGCCCTTTCGCAGTATTAACCCCAATGAGGGAATACATAGAACCATACGAATATAAAACCAGATGCAGTGAATCGACGTACCACACCGTACTCTATAACAATACATAGAAGGATCAAAACATTACTCTCACAACAAATTAAGAAAAAAAAGAGAAGAAAGAAATTAAGATTACAGCATACAATGTATTACAAGACATACGTTGAGAGAAACAAAGAGAAGAGATCAAACGATGGATGACATTTAATGTGGGAATCGTTGTTTATTTATCCTTTGAATTTTTTTAAGAGGCTTGTTGTGGTTGTTGGTGGTGGACTCCAATGTTGTGGTGTCCATACTTGGTATCCTGCGCTCTGCTCCCCAGCTTCATCCGAGCATTATCTATCTTCTCCTCCGATCCAGACCCCGTCATGTGCCTAAATACATTTCACACCATATTCTCCAATATTCAGACTCCTTTAATTTATATGTAATATAGCGTGCAGATCAAGGTAGGTTAGAGAAAACATAAGTAGGTTATACATTTTGTATATGGGTCATAAATTACCTGTAGAGCCAAGAGAATGCGTGAATGGCAGCTATGCCAAAGCCACCGGAGGCGAGGAATCCGGTGATGATAAGTGCGACGGTGATTACTGCCGGAACCAAGACGGGGCTGAAGAGGAGTAGAAGGGGAGTAGCCACCGTGAGTCCGATCACTGTTCCGGCGAGTGTTAAGCCGGAGAGTACTAGGAGGGATCCACCTGCTGTGACTGCGGTTGCTGCCTTCACCATCTGTCTCGCCTTCGGATGGGGCTCTCGGGTACTGTCTCGGCTTATGATCATCTCGTGATGGCTTCTTGTTTGGTCCGCCATTGATTCTTTTTTATGATATATCGCTCCAACACAAAAAGCAGAAATAACAAAGTGAGGTAGTAATATATTTGGAGTAGAAAGCTATGAGATATATGAAGGAGATGGGTGAGAGAGCTGGTGGGTCTCACTTGAGCCGTACTGACCACGTGTCGAGGATGTTTTCATGCAGCCGTTGCATGTAAATGAGAGTAGAAATGGGTTTGTTTTGCGACACGTACGTTTGGCCGTTTTGTTTTTGAAGTAGGACAAAAACTGGACCGGGACATAAGTCACGGTGATAGACGTTATAATTGGTCCTGGTGTTATATGGTCTTGACCCCCACTCTATAGAAGCAAAGAAAAGGAGGTTTGGAATCAATAGATATTTATTATTAAGACAAAACCAATTTCGCCAAACAGAGAATAGTAGCTCGTTGCCTCGAGGAGAAATAGGCCTAAATGTCCGAAATTCAATTCTTTGTGTCTGTCGTTGGATCGTGGTCTAATAATTTCCTAGGCCTCACTGCCTTAGTTTTTTAACTTTAATAGCTTCATGCGGAGTGTCAAAGCTAGCTAGTGAGTACTTAAGCTTGATATCCCTACAAGTATGTAATGTGACCCATATCAAAACCAAACGATAGAATTAAAAAATTTCAAATTAGCTTAAAGACATCCTTTAAATCCCATATTCTTCCTTTATGTTTGCAAACAGATCCTTCTGTCAAGCCGCGAAGAGGGAGCTCCCTTTGCCAGATAGAACCTTCCAAGAGCTGATAGCAGTGGCGGACCTAGCAAAAAATATTGATGGGGGCAATTTGTCACATAGTGGATTCGTAGCAAAAAATATTGATGGGGGCAATTTGTCACATAGTGGATTCGAACTCTTCACCTCCTAAGATTTTCATCCGCCAAAAAATATTGCTGGGGGCAACTTGTCACATAGTGGACTCGAACTCTTCACCTCCTAAGGTTTTCGATATAAGGCTAAAGCCATTTTGCCACTTTAATTGTTTTGTTTAGTATAAAACTTTTCTATATTTTAAAAGTTACTGGTGGCACTTGCCCCCACTAACTATAACGTGGGTCCGCCACTGGCTGATAGCGGTCGGAGAGTACATCCGGTGAGATCCAAGCTTCGTGATTATTCGGCTTTAGGTATTCTCTTATAAAAACACTCATAATTCTAATTTTCCTCTATTTCTTTTTGGACTATTTTCATTTTATTTCTTTTAAATTATTATATTAATCCTTTTTTTTTTCTTTTTTTGTCAATCAACTTCTTTCATAGATAAATAGATAGTTTACTCAACCTCCAAAACAGAGGGAGAAGATACAAGGGCAGACAGAGCTGCTTTAGCTAAAGAGTCCGCAACAACATTCTCTAAACGCGGAATAAAACAGAAACGGATAGTAGTAAAGGAGACACTCAAATCTCTGATATCTTGGAGCAGACTTCTGAGTTCAACAGTAATGGTTCCAGAGTTGAGAAGAGAGATTAACACTTTACAGTCGGAGAAGACGTTAAGCTTGCGAAAACCTGCAGATTGAGCATCCAACAAGGCACATTTCACAGCAATTGTCTCAGCAAAGAGAGCTGAACCAATAAACTTATGGTTAGCTTTATTTGGGGAACCTATCGCCTGATCAGCTTCCCGAAAATGCCATCCCATTCCACACCATCCCTCTTTTGACCACGCTGCATCTACAAAACAGTCAGTGGTATCAAGGTTGGGGGTTTGCATCGGCTTAGTCGCCGTGGTTTGGGAGACGGGTGGTAACAATAGTTGTGCATCCTTCCAATTGCGAGCATCTTGAATTGCTCTATTGAGCACCTCTTCCGCAGTTAGCTCTCTATTTTTTCGAATAGCCTTAAGTTCCTGGATTTCCAGAGGTGCCAGAGAACCCAAGGATACAGAGGTGTGGTTGCTAATCCGGTTGGTGGGAGTGTGATCATCTTCTTCAGCCCCATTAAGAGGAGATCCACTGTGATGTGGGAAGAAAAGACTGGTTTGTGAAGGGTAGGAACCATATCCCAGACCTTAGCAGCATACGGGCATTCTAGAAATAGATGCATTTCAGTCTCTGGTGCATTACAACGCTTACAAAGTCGGTCTGCTTCAATTCCTCTGCGAGCTAGAGTTTCTCCCACCGACAGTGCTTTGTTCATAGCCTTCCACAAGAAGTGTTTTACCTTTGGAGATGTGTGGAGTTTCCAAATACCCTTCTGCCAATTGAATGTTCAGTGTGGAGCTGCAGCAGTATTTAGTTTTGCTAATGCATAGCCAGTTTTTGTTGAATAACAACCTGATTTTTCAGGTAACCAGTTATGTTGAAAAGGAAAACGTACAAATTATGTTGAATAAAAACTGATTGTACTGTTACGTGAGGAAATATATGAAGCAAAATGGCAAATAACATTCAGTTTTAGGAAGTGATTCTCTTAGTGGGGGCAGAAATCTTTTTTTTAAGGGTGGCAATAAATTAAACTCTTAGAAATTTATAAGGAAATTAAAAAATTTATGGTGGCAACTGCCCCTACTTACCATAGGTAGATCCGCCCCTGGGTGTGATATCATCAGAAACTGATGATCTGGTTTCACTCTAGTTTCTCTGGTACATGCTTCGGAACGTCATATTGGTTTGGTAAAATACTCTGGTATATGTATTCTTACCATATAAGACATTCTAATCTTTTAACGTACAGAATGAACCTTTCAAATTATTGGACCAATACTATAGATTGGACCATGATAAATTAACCTATTGATAGCCAAAGTAACATGCATCACTCAAAATTAATTTCGTACGCAGACAAAATATATAGGTCTTGTTTGCAGCGAAAACGTTCATATGTCAATTTGTGGCATGGACCATTTGGAACAAAACATACGTATAAAAAAAGAATATGCACGTTTTATTCACAATTAATTTTTTCATAGGTAGTACGTTAGTTAATCCAGAACCATATATGATATATCACATTTAAGATACATATTCCATCAAGCTTCCACCTCTATAAATAAAGTGTCCTGAGGTTGCAGCCTTCTTAAATACATAAGGTTTAATAGCTATCATCTTTAATTTAAGTTCTACTTAATTGATAGTGCGAGCAATGGATTCAAAATTCATCCACACCAATCCTTCCTCGAGGTTTCTCTCTTTAATACATCTTCAAAGCATATGTATTACTTTATACGTTTATTTGACATCAATAGATGTATCTATATATATTATATTATATATACGTGGGACGCAGGTGTAAGAGTGAAAGTAATGGCGATGAAGAGACTAGTGGTAGTAAATATCCCTTTGTGAGTGCTCTGTGTATGAATGGTGGAGATGGAGACAAAAGTTACTCCGTCAACTCTCTTATTCCGGTTCTTCAATTCATCTTCTTTATACAATTTATTTACTTCAAATAACTCATTCATATATTGTTGGTTAGAAGCACCAAAAGAGAACGTTAACGTACTCTTTCTAAAATAAAAGGACACAAAACATATATGTAAACCCCATAGAGTCTACACTAATCATATTTATTAGTTTTCTCTCTCTTTAATTGTTTATTTCAGAGAAGAGTTTTATCAATGATCAAACCGATCTTGGTTAGAAACACAAAGGAAATGGTGACAAACTTGGAGTTTCCTAAATGCATTAAAGTAGCTGATTTGGGGTGTTCTTCCGGGCAAAACACGTTTTTGGCAATGAGTGAGATCGTCAACACAATCAATGTGTTATGTCAAGAATGGAACCAATATCCGCCGGATATAGAATGTTGTCTGAACGATCTCCCTGGTAACGATTTCAACACAACTTTCAAGTTCATAACTTTCTTCAACAAGAAGCTCACAAGGGAGGGATCATGCTTCGTCTCTGGAGTCCCTGGTTCCTTTTACTCGAGGCTCTTCCCTCGAAGGAGTCTCCATTTGATACATTCAATTTACAGTGTTCATTTCCTCTCTAAGGTCTTATATACACTTTTTCATAATTTTTCACTTAAAAGACATTTAAACTTCCTTACAAGTAAGTAATCAACAATGGTATTGTGGACTTGTAAGGTACCCGACGGACTGGAGAAGAATAAGATGAATGTGTACATAACAAGTTCAAGTCCTCTAAGTGAATACAAGGCTTATTTGAATCAATTCCAAAGAGATTTTACGACATTTCTTAAAATGCGTTCTGAAGAGATGGTATCTAGTGGACGTATGATTCTCACAATAATGGGAAGAAACACTCTTGATGATCCTTTGTATAGGGATTGTTGTCATATTTGGACATTGTTATCCGGTTCCCTCCGCGACCTAGTCTCCGAGGTATCAAATTATTAAATATTCCAATTTAAAATATGTTCACGTACGGATGGTATATATATGAGATATTTAATCTTTTTATATTTATTCACATATATAGGGTCTAGTGAGTGCGTCAAAGGTAAATTCGTTCAAAATGCCGTTTTATGATCCGAGCGAGGAAGAAGTGAAGGAGATTATTACAAAAGAGGGGTCCTTTCAAATAAATGACTTGGAGACACATGGATTTGATCTCGGCCATAGTAACGAGGACTTAAGCTTACAATCACATAGAGCAAAAGCAGGGCAAAAAGAAGCTAGTTGTATAAGAGCCGTGACTGAAACGATGCTCGTAGCTCATTTTGGAGATGCCTTCAATATCGATGCATTGTTTAACAAGTATGCGCATCATGTGTCTCAGCATGCTAGCTGCAGGATCAAAACGACTGTAACTCTTGTCGTTTCATTGATTCGAAAATAACTTTTGTCATGGTTTAAGGATTAATTAATCCGTGTGTAATGACTAATGCGCAGCGACCAACACTCTTTTGCATTTTCTTCTTTTCCCAATGGTGTTTCTTAGAATACATATTAAATGGGTACTAGTAGTATCTTCTTCATCTTTCTTTTTTTTTTGGTTTGTCAACAAGAATATTTGGAGTAGTAATTAAGAGATCTTTGTTCGTTTTATGATTAACCCATACGCGAAATGCTACGAAACCAAACCTCGTAAAACTCATTGGGGGTATTTGTTTCCATAATTTAATGGTTATATAAACCTAGACGGAATTTTTCAAATCTTGACCATGGATAATTGAATATATTACGACACATTCTAAATTTATTTGATAGTCAAAAACGTGCATGCAGGAATTTCAAACTTTCAATGTCCAAAATAGGCAAGTTGCTCTTATAATAATAACTCTACACTTCATTGCTTTTTTTTTCTTGTCAACATCTACGCTTCATGCTTAGCCGAGAAAAACATAAGTTTCAAATAGTGCGGCTAAAATTCCAATCACCCAATCATATAATCCAGTGTGCCGAAATTAGAATCCAAGGTGGCAGTATTGTCTAAACCAGGCAAGTGGATAGACACATTCGTGCATCCAACTTTCCAAAATATTATTAAACTGTATTACCCATAAAAGTAAGAAAAAAGGTGTCAATTCTTCTTTCAATTTTCTCTTTTAAAAACATTTTTAATCTGTGTCTCGGATATGTATGAAGAAGCCTGGAAATAGACACTAGCTTTGAATGATGGTCCCTCACAACAAAAAGACAAAGCCTCAAATCCATTCTTATCTTAAAATAATAGTAATAAAGAGTCCACTTGCCACACTCCAAAACAACGTCGATAGAACTAAACAAGTCAAAGTCTTGAAAAAAGGATCCTTCCTCTCTCCAACCCATGAAGCTAACTACGAAACCTCTCACTTCCCACTTATATAACTCTCCAATCTCAAAAACCAAATTCCATAATCAAAACCACAAAGAAGACTCCAATATCATTCATCTATGGCTTCTCCACATCAACAACAACAAGAACATGACCAATCAGCTTTAGATCTCATAACCCAACATCTTCTTACCGATTTCCCTTCCTTAGAGACCTTTGCCTCAAGTATCAGCCACTGCACTACATCTACTCTAAGCCAACGCAAGCCACCTCTTGCCACCATCGCAGTTCCTACTACTGCACCAGTGGCTCAAGAGGATGATCAAAGGCATTACAGAGGCGTGAGGCGAAGACCGTGGGGTAAGTATGCGGCTGAGATCAGAGACCCAAACAAGAAAGGTGTTCGTGTTTGGTTAGGGACTTTTGACACAGCCATGGAAGCTGCAAGAGGTTACGACAAGGCTGCTTTTAAACTACGAGGAAGCAAAGCCATTCTTAACTTCCCACTGGAAGCAGGCAAGCACGTGGACTTTGGAGACGACAACAAGACTGTTTCTTTAAAAGCAAAGAGGAAGAGACAAGTAACGGAGGATGAAAGCCACCTGAGCAGCCATAAAGCTGTTAAGAAGGAAGAACCTCAGGCTCAGGCTCAGGCTGATGCTTGTCCATTAACGCCGTCAAATTGGATGGGATTTTGGGACGGAGAAGACACTAAAGAGATGAGAATATTCGCCGTGCCTCCGTTATCTCCTCATCCATCTCTTGGACACTCTCAACTCGTGGCTACGTAAGCTTCTGAGGCTAAAATTGGGAAAATTCCAACATTAGATGACATCTGCAACTTTAGATTATACATCATCCACAAGCAAAAACCAACAAGATGATAATAAATAGAACTTACTAATTTTATGGGTTGTGTTCTTTTTTTTTTTTTGGTGACAGCACGGGTTGTGTTCAAAGCTTCTAGATTAGCTGGTTGTAAAAAATGCTTTGCTTTATTCATTCATTCATTCTTCTTAAATGCAATTCTTTCTAGCCTTCCTTAAACGAGCTCAAAAGGGTGATCGCTTTCTTACAGCTTGTCTTCCTTTTCCTAATTATAGAACAAAGAGGACGTTCAAACTTACATGACCATGCTAATGAACCCTTCGAACAAAACGATGGCCAAGAATCCAAGACATAGGCCGCCGTTTATTGGTGCAGAGACCCACAAACAGATTCACTTTGCTTCAACCCTATAAATTTCACCATAGAACAAAAACTTTCATCAGGTAATAAAGTAGATGGTATAGTTTGATAACGACTGACCAAGCTGGACCTACCTTGAGGAGAACCAAAAGTTAAGATATATACAGTTCTGAAGAGCTGGTCATGTAATTGACCACACACAGACTATTCCATGGCCGAAGAAAGGGTCCTACAGAGACGAGAAAAATACTTTGGAACTACCAGAATGTTCATCTGAAAACATGCTGCACACCATCAAACCAAGTGGGCCTTCGATTAACAACAGAGTTCCATTTTAGATCCCGAATCCTCTCCTTCTCTGTTGGATATGAAGTAGAAATTTCACATAAGAAGAATGTATACAAAGATAACCATTGAACTGAAGTACAAAAGTCAATAAGGCAACAACTTAAGGAGGTCTTGAAACAACAAACCTGACTTTGCCAGATCATTTATCAATGTCCAGACTGCAGAGACAGAATATCCAAGACACAGAGAATTAAATATAATAATAAAACAAAAAAACTAAGCCATTCCTTTGCCACCCGCTCCACCAGAGCTGCGGCTTCTAGATGTAAATGATGCTAGGGTCGTAACATGTTCACATCATACAACATGACAAGATTACCTTAACTATTCCAAGTCACCAAATAAAAAACAAAACAACCAGAGAGGAATGCTGAAGATAAGAGTGTATCGATTGCATTTTAATGCTTCACCCGGACTGTTAAGACGTTGTTATCAAGTGACACTGCCAACTCAGTAAATCAAAATTCTTCTACGTAGAACGAATATATATATAGGCACAAAACTTCCAATTAAAGTAAGCTGTTTTACACTTTCCATTGCATAATATCCGTGAATACATGATACAATTGAATTGAACAAGATTTCCTTTGCTGCTAATACCATGCATCAAATACATTGGTCATAATCGACATGTTGCTACCTGTGCAATCACAGAGAATATGAGATGATTTTACAGTGTAAACAACTACGTGACCTATATACGTTTTACGGGAAAACTGTTGTTTTACTATAAGAAACTTGAGTCCTTAATTACTGTGTTCCAGACTCTTGGGTGATGAAAGTTTTACTGATTTAGGCGTGGAAATGATCGATGATATGCTCTATGACATCTGCTCCTTCTATATGCATATCTTCATTTTTAACCTGTAAATGGCATAACACAGGCTATTAGATTTCCTGCTTTTACTACAAAGTATGTGGAGATTAATCTTATCAGAATGAACTAACACTACGTTATTGTTCAAGCTTATAATAGAAAGATAACTATCAAGAGAAAATGCATTTAAACCCTTAGGAGGGAAAATAAACAAATGTTATATCTTATGACATGTGAGGGATGGCAGGAGAGAGTGACCTGTATAACACTATGGGCAGCAAACCTCTGCCTGCTACTGTGAAAGCTAACATCAACCTTTTCCCATGATACAGAGGATAGGCCTTTGATCATTTCTTCTGGAAAATCGACAAGGCATTACGTTATTAAATACATCATGCAGTTCATTAAAATAAGAAAGAAGAAGCACTACAAATGGTAGACCATCATATGAATTGTTTGTACTGAACACTAACTTCTTTTACCAGCTAATGAGATCTAAAGCATAGAAATGGAAAAATAAATAGAAATAAGAGAAGTGAGCAGTAAGTTCTACAACAGAACTAATAAACGCCTAAACAGTCAGTACATCATCAAGTGCAAGCTAACCTTCTATGTCGTCTGAATGATTCTCGCCTTCTGGTATGTCCTCAGCATCACATGCCTTGCAGAGTTCTTCGTAAACAATATGAGGATACTTCTCATTCAGAGAATCCTCCCACTGGTAAACAAGAACTTATTCATTTATAAGAGAGACCAATCATATCAAAATTCTGAACCAAATGAAGTTTTCCAGTCAGAGTCAGATACCTTAGGCAATTCACTGTCACGTCTAATAGATGCAGTCTTCCAGCCAACGACGTCTATTCAGATCTAGTGAAGGAAAAGAAATGTAATGTCATATGCTAAAAGGCTCATTACTACAAGCAACACACATAAAGGATACGATCATGGCCCACATTTGAATAAGCCACCCGCCTTTTGAAGGCACGCAGGGCAGATCTGCAACAGAGGAAAACATTTTCTAGTGAGAACATCTTTGAGGCATGGTTAGGTGAACTAACTAACGTGTGACAAATGGGGCATAGGCTGGCATACATGAATTGACAGTCACCGGTATCTTCCACCATGCGTCGAAGCAAGGGTGGTTTTCCCTCATCTTCATCTTTCAAGAAAAGGTGCCGGCCCGTTCTTTTAAATATCCAGTGGATAATGAGGCCTGCAACTTTCTCAATGGAAGAAAAACCAAAGAGAAACGGAACCTGGAAGAAAATAACAAATTGTTCTAAAGCCTATGAGAATAACATCCAGACATAAGTGAAATGGTAATTCAATTATCCAAACAGATTTCCATGGTTCAAAAAAGCGAATGTCAGTTAATACTTATATGCATTACGCTGGGGAAAGTTGCAAAAACAAAGTGCCAGGTTTAAAGTAGCTTTATTAAGATAGCACACGAGTCATGTTTATTTTGTTTGTTATCTTTACATTCACCAGAATCACGTTATGTAATGAAATTTGTAGAGGAAAAATTCGTTTCAAATTCAAACAATTTATAAGACATTTAGCAAAACAATTCACTACAATAAATTCACTACGCATGCAAATAAGTACATTTACCTGTTTATTACCCATTGAACCCAAGTGTGGTGTAGCTACAGTAATAAAGTTCATAGCCTCTAGTCCACATATGGTGCCTTTGGGAGGCCCTTCACTACTGTCTGCTAACGAGTCTTTCAGATCTTCCTGATCAGCTGGCTTGTACAGTTTCCCAATTGCATATCTTGCTGCAAGCCCTCCCAAAGAATGTGCAACAAAGGAGATTTTACGGATATTTGGTCTCTTTTCAATAATTTCAAGGACCTGACATTCATTCATTACATCAAACAGAGTCCGATTTCACTAATGTATATTAAAGAGAAAGTATGTGACGCTTACCTCAGATGCTAGACGTTCACCCATTACATCCACACCATCTAGAGTAAGCGCAGACACATTCTTTTCACTACCTGCTTAAACATAAAGATCATAAGAATCTTGGGGGCAATATAAGTTTCACCTAGCATCAGCATTAGAATTTATGGATAATTGCTAGCTACACATATCTAATAGGAGCAAGAAATAGAACAACACAACCCAATTAATAGCCAAAAAATTAGGCAAAAGGGACCACTAACTAAGTTTATTTCTGAAAAAGGAAACTAATCCCAATTCGAAAATTTATAAAGTCATCACTAAACACTAATCAGAACACTATGGAAGAAAGCAAGACTTCTTACAATGAACAAATATTTTGTCAGGCAGCTTTTTTACGAATTGCTCAGCTCCAAACTTCCAATCATCCGTACTGCAGAACCAAATAAGGAAACAACATTACAGTTGTCGTCCCAAGATAAGTATATCAAGAACAATTCTGATTATTGAGAGTTTGCGAATTGCAGAAGTAAGACAAAAAAAAAATTCTGAAACTCCATGAAAGAGCTTTTTAATACCTTCCTAAGATCCCATGGACCATAACGACGAGGTGATCGGCGGAAGAAGAATCAGAATTCTGACAACTCCAAACATCAAGGCTTCCATCAACAGACTCAGCCGAGCAAACACCGTTCTCCTCCTCGTGTTTCTCCATGGAATCAAGGTCAAAAAAACGGCAACGTTTTTGAAATTGAAATCAAAATTGGATCCGATCAGATCCAATTAGAGCAGAAACACTGCTCCAAAACAACAAATTTCAGGATCCCGGTACGCTACAATGAGGTCTAGGAAAAATTGGGATTAAAAGGACAAAAATGTTGATTGAGGATAAGATTTGGTTAACAGTAGAAAGTGTGAAGTGGGAATGAAGAGAGAGCAAACGACGCAGACTTGCCAGAGAAGGAAACGAAAAACACCAAAACTGTAACGTGGAAGTAAGGAATCGTGAAGTCGGCTTCGTCAGGGAGATACCGACTTCCTGGGAACTATTAACTCTCTCTCTCTCTCTACGCCTTTGCTTTTTTTTTTTTTTTTTTTTAATTTGGGGAAAATAAAAAAGAAAGATAACTTTGACTTTTGTTTCGGAACTACAAAAAAAATATCTTTGACTTTACTGGTTTCTTCTAATATCGCCATAGGTTGTGGTGGTACGTTAGTTTTCTCGATATGAAAATTAACAACGGGACTCTGTTATTTCGTTATAACGGAACTCTGCTAAATGTTTTTCGAGAAACTGAACTGTGTTAATAATACGGAAATTACCATTAATTTTAGAGTTAACTATTCGTATTGCATTAATGATTTTTTTCGTTTTCCATTTCCGATTAGATTTTTTTTACAATGTTAGCTTTTTTAATTTTTTTACATTGTATAATAAACTCAATCAGACCAAGAGTTTATATAGTACAATGTTTAGCTTTGTTTCACTAACGTATCCCTTACGTGTCCTCTCATTAGTCCCAAAATCACAATCGTATAGGGTATAGCTCTCAAATCTTAGCCATGTTGCGGGACCATTATGTAGTTGGGATCAGTCTCAAAAACGACATCGTCAAACAAAACCCATAGCCAGAGTAATTTTGCCAATAGGAAAAAAAAAAAAAAAAATTTGCCAATAGGTTCTTGGATATGGTTTTTATTTTCGCATTACTTTTTTAACAATGGTCATTTGAATCATATTCTTTCTGTCAGTTTTCGGGAAGAAAAAAAACTGTTTAATTTGGAATGTCAAATAATATTTTACGATTTGACAGTAACTTTTAACTCCTCTAATCAGATTCGT
This sequence comes from Erysimum cheiranthoides, assembly GCA_011420285.2. Taxonomy (NCBI): domain Eukaryota; kingdom Viridiplantae; phylum Streptophyta; class Magnoliopsida; order Brassicales; family Brassicaceae; genus Erysimum; species Erysimum cheiranthoides. The sequence goes on along the minus strand of CM022181.2, from coordinate 12,337,335 downwards.
GTTCATAGGTTATTATTACTGTATGATTTGCAGTTTGTCATTAAACTGAGAATCTGGCAAGGATTATTTAACAAAGAAATTGAGTTGTGGATTGGATTCAGAAGCTAAACAGTTGTGACATTCACTTTGAGATGCACAGAGTATCTCTCAGATCAAGTGTTGGATTAGATTAATTTTGCTTCATCATTATCACCGTCTAATTACGTTCCCCGATTTAAACTAAAACCCAAAAAAAAAAGATTTCCGAAATAAATTATGAGTATAAGGAGATCACTCAGTGGTGGCTAGTGATTTTAGGTTCGATTCTGCCAGCAAATCTCTTCAGCTAAATCAGAAGAGGGAGCTGTATATCCTCATCGTGATCTCCATACCCCCAAATCATCAAAACGTTAAAAAAACCAAAAACAATTTTTCTCCAGAAAATCAATTAATCAGCAAAACAAAACACATGAAAATAGTTTTTTCAGGTTCGAAAACGGAAACAAAAACAGAGTAAATAAGGAGAAAGAGAGAGGAAGGCTCAGTTCAGCGGGAGTATCGACACAGATACGAATCATCCAATTCAGGATGAAACGACTCATTCCGGTCTGTTGAGCTTGAAATTTCCGAGTCGTCACTGCCAACAAACTCTCTCTCTCTCCATTAGAGATTATCGAGAAAACTAAAAAGTATATCATAAAACCATAAAAACGACGATTAAAACATAGAAGAAAACGCTTCTCTAAAAGAGAGAACTCTAGATGGAACTGATGAGTTTATCGGCGATTGTAGTCTATTTATAAGGGACGTGATTAGGGTTTTGCTAGGTCTTCCGTGGAGTTTTTGTGGAGGCCCATTATCAAGCCCGTTTACAGGATTTCCGAATTGTGCTGCTTTGTTTTCGTGGTTGTTTTGGTTTAAACTGGTTCTTTTAGAATCATTTTGGTTTAATATGGTTCAGGCTTTAAAATCTGGTTTAAATATTTTCTCGTCTGTTTGTTCTTTTTTTTTTTTATAAATAAAATAATTAACGGGGGATGGAAGCATTGAGAGCGTCCTACGGCGACTCTTCATCTGATTCCGATACCGACGATCTTTCTCCGGTGGTTTCCGTTAAAAATTCCGGCGAGAAATCAACCGCTGGGAAGCAAGAGAAGGAGTCAATTTCCTTGCCTCCTCCACCACTTTCGCTTCTCGATTCCATTGGATCTTCAGGTATTCCATGCTCACGAATTGTTTCAGTGATTGTTCTTCAATATGATTCTTACGAATTGCGTATTTTTGTTCTTTGCTCTGAACTTGAAGGTTCGGTTGATTTCTTCTCAACAGAGCCAGGGATTCGAGTAAGGAACTTTCCTCATATCGATGGAAATTACGCGTTGCACGTTTACATCCCTGGTAATGGCAGCTTCTGAATCCTTCAATTTGGTGTCTCATTATCCTTACAACATGTAAATATTCTGATAGTCTGAGTGATTCTTGAATTCTGAAATGAGTGGTTTGTTTAGTCTAAGAGGCTTAGAGCAAGTTGTTGTTAGTAGCTGATGAATGTTACAGAATAAGATATAATTCATAGAATGCGAACCTTATTCGACTGCAGAAGTGGTTGATTAGATCATACAATGAATTGTTCTTCCTTGGAATCTATCCATGGTCTTGCTAACTAGGATAAGTATGTGTTCGAGAATGTAGTGTTGAAGTGTATCAGTTGTCCTCCTCCCTCACTCAGGGTATATTTTTTTTTTTGGATTCTAGTTTTCATACCTCTATTGCCGAAGAAGGAGATTGTCTGTTTTTTAAAGAAGGTTGCATCAGTTGTTCCTCATCTTCATTTGGTGGAGGCTGATGTTCCACTCAGCATTCTATGCAAGGATGACCAGAAGTTTGAGCGTGCCATGGGGAGAGAGTTCCACATAAGTTTGGGAAGGAGCGTTCCTTTACGTGTTCATCAAATTAACTCAGTTGTTTCTATGCTTCGGCAAAAGCTTCAGTTTCAGAGGAGGTAAGATCATCTCTTGTCTACCATATGAAGTATAAACCAAGTACGATGGGCTTTGTGAATTGTTTTCTGTTCCGTTTTCGACAGATACTTGATCGATTTTAATAAGTGGGAAGTCTTTGTGAATGATGACTGCACTCGCTCTTTCCTTTCTTTGGAAATCACCACTTCAGGACTATCTGAGGTATGCTGTACAACAAGAGTTACCTTGAATGTTAGCTTTTTGCAAACTCAGTACCTCGTGTTAGGTATTGCACTGATTCTCATATCTTTTATTCAGATAAGTAAGCAAATTGATGCTGTTAATGAAGTTTACAAGCTTCACAATCTGCCAGAGTTCTACAAGGTCTACTTGCTTTTCTCTATAGTAATTTACAGCTAGTATTCTTGATGTTATCTTACTATCTAGCAAATGTCCATTGTCAACAACACTTAACCAATTGTGTCTGCTTCAATTTTTTCTTTAGGATCCGCGGCCGCATATATCATTGGTCTGGGCGTTGGGTGATATTAGAACTTCCCTAAAGGGAGCTGTTGACGGGGAATTGAGGAAGCTTAGAGCTAATAGTTGCGTACAGAATCGTATCTTTACCTCTAAGTTTTGTGGGATTGAGTGTAAGATAGGAAACAAAACACACAAAATATGTAAACTCCCTGATGAATAAGAAAATCCCTATTTTTGTGTTTGAAGACCTATCAGGTATGCATTTGTTAGTTGTAACGACATAGAAGCATGAATTGATCTGTTTTTCTAGAGTATTCCACATTATATGTCTTCATAGCTCTTATAAATATAAGTGTCTATGATTGGGAAAAGGTAGTTATGGAACTGGCTATGATATTACAAAACGTTTTTATGAAAGTCAAATCATGGAAAAGATTTTTGGTAACCTGGAGTCCAAAAATTGACAGAGCATGCCAATAGGCTTCTCGAGAAGCCTCATCAAACTCGGGGTGGCAGCAGCAAGGATGGATGTGATGAGAATGCAGTAAAGCTTGACATGATCAGGTGCAATGCTGGTCATGGCCGTGTTGTGCGAGAAAAACATAGCCGTCATACAGATCTGAAGCTGGAACCGCAATGGGAACCCGAGGGTGAGAATGTTGAGCATAGAAAGTGAAACCGAAAATCCGATTGTGTTAAAGAATACAAACAAAGTGAAAGCAACTCCATTAAAGGTCCCCATGATAGATTGCCCTGCTATATGAGCTTGCGGATTTGTAGCAGTCACACTCGTTCTGTTCTGGGAAACAGCAGGTATTGAGCTATCTTGCCAGGTTCCACCTGGTGGAGTCAGGCTGGCCTGAAACGTGGCTGTGGCGACTAGTGAAGCCACCACCAGTAACGCGCTACGTGCTTCTGATGGTGAGTCTCTGTGCTTTTTGAAAGTGAAGTACTTAACAACTTCTTTGTGGCTTTGAGACTCCTTTGCTCTCTCTTGGCATGTGGAAGTAGAAGTGGTTCTCTCGACATTAGTGGTACCAACATCTCGCCCTCTCTGAGCTCCAGCTTCGATGAGTTTCTCATAGATTTCTCTATCACCAGCTTCGCTCGGAAACATAACCAGCATATCCAATGCAGAGAGACCCATCTTGTTCATAGCATTCACCTCAAATGTCCTTGAGTCTTCTGGTATTGCCTGAACCAACACTTCAATCACCTGTAGGATTAAAAAAACACTGATTTTATTCTACTCTCAGACAACGGTTTAACCGCAACATGTCTTTCTTTTACCTGGCGATTTTTTCTCCAGGTCGCAAGATGAAGAGCAGTATTACCCTGTTCATCTTTCTTGTTCAACACGTCAATTCTATTTGTCTCTATGACCAACTCAACAATGGCTATGACAGCTCCGACCTCTTGGTGCAGAACAGCAAGATGCAAAGCAGTTTGACCTTGAACCGTCTCGTCTTCTATGCAATCAACACAGGTCGACACTATCTCTCTGATCACATCGATTCTTCCTCTCATCGTTGCTAGATGAAGTGGAGTCATTCCATCTTTACCTTTTAGCCGGCAAAACTTCTTATCAATTCCCAAAATTGCCTTCACATTCTCTACTTGACCGGCTGCTGCAGCCGTATGAAGAGGGCTAAAACCATCTTTGTCTAAGTCAAAGACAAAGCCTGACCGCTGCCGGAGAATCTTCCCGGCGATGGCATACTCCTCACGCCGTGGATTAAAGGAGTTATAGAGAGGATCAGGCACTATCTCCCTCGGTAAATGAGTCTCAAAAGCATCCATTCTGGTGATGATGCAATGAGAGAGGAGATCGATTTGAATATATTATGAAGGTGTGTATCAATCACGACAATTGCTTGAAATTATTCTAGTAAAAAAAATTCCCTTTTGACATTTGACTTCGTAGCATATGAAAAATTCCTTAAATGAAACAAATGCCTACAAGTGTCAGTGGTTTGCATTATTTATGAAATGTAGTTATTTAAATCCAAATTTTCTGACCCGCAGGCCATATAAAGCCTACGACTTTTGAGTTTTAGCCATCGTATGTTCAAATCCATATCTGCTCCAACCAATAGAGATAAGGTCACAACAGTTTGAGTAATAAAATATTTGTTGGGTATGAGAATCAAAAGACCAAGTCACATCTTAGACGTATTGACTTTCTGTTTCACATGATGGAATTTACAAGACTGTTCTTTTTGTTAAAAGGGTATTTATATCAAGATAGCTCCAAAAAAAAAGATAAAAAGAAAAAGGAATATATAAAGTGAAAACTTGTGTCGTGAGCAATGGTGCCAATACAAAGGAGCAAACTAGATTACTGCCTTTAAGCCTGACTAGCTTGCCATAAATCTTATCCATTTTGCAACTTCTCATTGGAATAAAGAAGAGACAGTTGCTGTAGCTGTTATTACCTTAAAAGAAAATGAAATAAACTTAAAAGACTCCTAAATCCTATAAATCTCTTAAGTTTTCTCTGTGGAGGAACCCTTCTCTTGTTGAAAGTTTCAAATTAACTTCCTGAAACACAATCAAAATCATGATCCGTAAAGGGGTATCTTTGGTTTGTTTCAACGTCAGATGCTAATACAGTATCAGATAGCTTCTGCTTCTAAAGACCAGGAATTGCCTCCAAGTTATACTTTTCTTCGGCTTTGGGGGTTTCGCCTTCTCGGCTTTCCTGCGTTTTAGGTTTCTTCAATGCATCTAGAGTCTGGAGATACGTATAGGAAGAATTATGAGGGAATTTGCTGCTAGGATTGCTTATTTGACTAGCAAGAAACCGACGGATGAGTCCCCTCAGAAATGGAGCCATCGTATCCGGTTCATATTCTAGGTAGTACATAATTCCTCCCATACATCCACAGAATAAAGCCACCTGTTTTCATTGATTGGATGAAAGATAAGTTCCACTGTTAAAACTACAGGGTGAGAAAGTTGGAAATAACAGCAGTGGATGGTATTGCACCTCAGCGTTTTTAATATCGGGAAGAAGGTGGCGGTTAATAAGTATCTCCCACAGAGAATCTCCTGCTCGAGGAAGAACGTATAGAGCAAGCTCAGAGCGTCTCGGTTTTTTCTCCAGCATAACCGAGAGGGCTGCTACACCACCCGCAAACCAATAAACGAGCTTGTGGTCCTTGATTGCAACTTTTCTATGGGCACATATGAAAGCCTAGTGCAAATGGGAGAGAAGGCACATACAGTTGGGAATGTTAGGAAACTATGTATGTTAAATAATGGGACACAATCAAATGTCAAAACCTGCTACCTGAAATATCCCAACAAAAGCAGACAAGAAGGACGTCGATCTAACTGAATCTCTGATTGCATGCCAAGATGTCCGGTAAGGAGAAGCCATGAACTGAAAGCGTAGGCAGCAAATATACATATAATGTCTGACTAAAGGATAAACCATAGGATTTTAAATGACTGAAACGGCAGAGTTTCAAAGAAAAAGTCTTACCTTTTGCAGGTGTAGAACAACATATGGGACAAATGTCAGGGAGAAGTATAATGGAAATGTTTTCTTGAATGTAGCTGACATTGCATTAGCATTTTGGGCCAGACACGAGTTAGTGTGTGGATGAATAGCTGAACAAGGAATGATGGAAGCAAACTCTTCCACCTTCACGTCACTAGCTTTGTTTTTACTAGAAATATAGGCTGATAAGGAGGCTACATCGATTGGACCACCTCTGCAGCATTCTCTTACAGCCTGGTAGACAGGACTTGCAACCGGACCAGTCTTCTGAATAAATTCTCTATATGATTTTGGCAAGGTTTCAGGACGCATTATAAAGGAATACATAACCTGCACCAACCTCATTGCAACAAAATTAGCTTGCTGATCATAATCACGACAAAGTCAGATTGAAGAGAATAAGAATGCTACACAAAGCTGTTTTTTACCACACTACAACAAGTCAATAGATGAGAAGAAAATATAACATGGATCTCTTCAAAATCTACACCACTTCCACCACTAGTATTCAGAACACCAGAACAGGAAGAATCTCAATTACCTGGGCACACGCAAGAGAAAAAAGTAATGAATCTCCATGTCTCCAATGACTTCCCCAAAGATGGAACTTGTTCTTTGACTTTGCAGAATTATAAGCCGCCTATTAGTAAGAAGAAAGATCAGACTCCAAAAAAGTACATCTGTGTAGTGATAGTATGAGTGTGTGAGTATGACAGACAATATTATAAGTAACCATTAGATGTACCTGGCCTAATCTAGCCACGAGGTAGAGTGCAAGCGTGCGCCGCTGGTTGGAATCATCTAAAGCCAGGACAGACAAACCCGCAATTGAACCTGCTAAGACTCTGCTCCACCCTTAATCAAAGTCATAATAAGGAATATACTTTTCAAGCACTATGCACAAGTAAACAGCAGAAGCATATAAGAAAAAGAGATACAACAATACAAACATGAAAGTAATAACCAACAAAAAAAAAAATCATATACTTACGAATTCAGTGGTGTCTCCTTCTTTCTCCACTTCCTCAAACAGCATCTAAGAGCATGATACGAGCCGGTAAAGCCACCAAAAAGCAGACCAATACGACATGCTTCTTCCCTAACTATCAAATCTTTCTCCGAGACAAGTTGCTGCAACCATTGTTAGTGTGTGACAGTGTGAGTAAATCACATATACCAAGACTAAGAGCATAATTAGTAGAAAATAAATGGAGAGCTAGGGAAACAGATTCTTTCTACACATCCTAGCCATAAATCAAACACCTCACAGGAAGAAACATTTGCAGCCAATAGGAATTTGGAAAAGTCAACTTTTTCTTGGAAAAATAAGAACATGGCAATGCTTGACAATAAGAAGAGATGACAGAGCTTGTGTCAAGATTTGAACACCTAAACCTCTTCAAAGCAACACTTGAATCATTTTGGAACCAGCTCATATTTTATGTCCAAGTCAATGACACATTGGCCCTAATTTCAAAAGAATCGTATCAAATTGAACGCTGAAGCAGACTCGTAAGACTCTAAATCTCTATCAAAATCCATAAAAATGCCACAAAATCAAGACAATCAATCCACTTCCACGTTTTTTGCTGACCTTCAGATCGAGAAGCGAGGAGTAAGACTGTCCCCTAGCGAGCTTAAAAGCGCGAAGAAGGATTCCGATCCCAACTCTAACACCATAAGAGAGAAGAAAGCTCTGGCATAAATTGCCGATAGCATTGGCGACGCAGGAAACGTCAGCGTGATCACAAAGTTCCGCGTGAGATCCACGCGCCGCGGCGGAGCGTTGTCTACGCTGAAGCTCAGCCATGGCGTCGCGTAGCCTCTCCTCGGCCTCACGAAGCCGGCGCTCAGCCTCCGAGCTGTCCTGTGACAAAGGAGAATTATATGGAGGCGACGAAGAAGGATCCAAAGCCGGCTTGGAGAACGAAGAAGGCATCGTGAAATTAAGGAATTGAATCGGAAAGTTTCAAGCTCTGAAGCTATCACAAAATGATGCAATCAGAAGAAAAATTGTTGGGAGCAGTGAAGAAGAAGCGATGGGGATATGCTACGACACGTCATCATTTTTTTTTTTTTGGTACAGTATTTTCTTTATTTGGGAAAAAATCCAAAAGAAATATTTTTTACCATAAAGCCGAAAGAGAAAATTGCGACTGGTTTCGTCCAAATCCAAAATTTTGGGCGATGTATTGTGGGACGCACATTTGGGATATTGTTGGATACTCGCTAATCGGATTGCGATACGTAGATAAGATGTTAAGGTTAAGAATCGTTATAACTTATAAGAATAAAATACTCTGTTTTTTTGAACATCGCCGTGAATGGCTGGATCGCCTAGAACAACCTCGATCGACATACATACTATTGGGCGCTTTTGGATCTTAGTCAACTCACAAGTCGTCTCTTTACATCTCGCAAAAATGGTACTTACGAAGTCGACCATGCATGAAATGCATTTTGTACAAATAAACACGCTCGCTTCAGCAAAAGTCATATCTCAAGGAACTATTTTAGCCACGACAAGGTTATTATGTCACATCCTATCCAATGAATATACATTACAATTGGCCGCGCAAAATCATGTGACTAAGATAATCGGATCTGATTACTTAAAACATGATTTTGTGAGCTAAAACGATACAATCCTGTGTAAATACATGGTTACTGGTTCTAGTAAATGGAGATGAATATATGGTTTATACATTATTTTTGGTGAGTAAGATGGAATCATCTACGAATATCAAATTGTTCATAAATTACGCATAAAAAGTTTACAAACCGCAACCATGTTTAGGTATGTAATTATACACACATGTCTCCTGCACCAAAAAGTGATATGATCTTACGTCGAAGATATCATCTCTTTTTCGTTCATCTCCGGTTAGAGCCTAGTTCGCTCAACCACATCCTCCACCCCCACCTCTCAATGTCCAAGACCTTTGAAAGATATTTTTCTCAAAGCGTGACAATATAGACAATATAGGCAACTCCCATCATATATTAATTATACAACTCACAGCGTGATAGTGTGTTTATCCGCTTTAAACGATCGTTAGGCAACTTAAAATGGGTTTGTTTTGACTTAAGCTCAAACTGTTAAGCTTTAGGGAGCATTTTGCCATTCCCCTACCCTTTGTTTTCGAACCAAAAAGCCGACTTTAACCCGCTGGTTTGTGACATAAAATCTGATGGGACATCTCTAATGATAGAGCTCACACATTGCAACGTGTGTGATAAGCTTTAGGAGCTTTTGCAATTCTCATACCCTTATTGATTTAAGCAGTGGGTTTTTCTTTCAATATTTCAGGACAATGATTTCTCACTTTAAATGAATCGTGGGTTTTAGAGGCAACTCCAATCAGACACAACATGAAGTTTAAGTTGTGGCTTAGGCCTTGGGTACTATCTTTCCAATTTCAGGACAACAATAGTTTCTGATCTTTACAGATGGTAATAAGTGAGAAGTCTTCAAAATTGACATAATTGGGCCCCAACCAGAAAAGCCCAGTGATAAAACTCAATTTAATCTCTCTATTTAGCATCCTGACCGCACATCCGGTTCAGCCAGTATACACTAAACCGAATTTAAGATGAAGAAAAATTGTTGGATATGGGCTTGGTATCGAATACCTAGCCCATGGACTTTTTCATCATTGTACAGGCCCATTAACGTTCTTAAAGCCCTCTTCCGTACCGGAGCTTCAGAATAAAAGGAACTCCTTTTTGTATTTTTTGTGGGTTTATTGCGATTGGTCAATGTATGTGCTTTGTAGGATTTTTTTTTTTTTGGTAAAAGGTTAAGTTTATACCATTTTTGTTTTTGACAGAATACAGTGGTAACAAAGGAAAGCAGATTGACCAGAAAAAACCTACAACCCTAGACTAAACAACTGAAATTTAAATGGGCCTCCCTCAAAGAGAGGAGAAGGCCTCCCCAACAGGGCTGGGCCTCAGGCCCAATTACAAACGGTTATGGGTTACAAAATGGGCTAGAGTACAGATACTATTCCGGTGACTGAAAAACTGGCCGGATCTTGGTGTTCTTACCGGAGGCAGCGACTCGGAGGCATTAGCACCGGCGGATGTAAGGTCGGCGGCTTTGTGGCCGGATTTTGGAAACGCCGCCGTTGACGGAAGCATCCGACTTCCATTTCCGACAACGAAACTTCGATCGGCCAAACCTGCTACTTACCTTCCGGCATGCCTAAGTCGCCGACAACCGGCTCTCCGGCATCAAATTCTGTGGGAGCAACTCGACGCCTCGGGATCTATCCAAGCTCTTCTATCGCCGGCGATCTGTAATCCTCCCGAGCAGCCTCCACGAGATCCGGTCCGGGAAAGCTCCTAGGCGGCAGATCTGAAGACGGTGGGCTCAAGTCGTCCCTCAGATCCATATCCTCCTGACTGAACAAGCCGGCCGTATCTCTCCATCGACTTCCGTCGCGACGGTGGCTTCCTCTCCTGGTGGCTGAGCCAAGAGCTTCAACGGAACACTGCGGCGTCTTCTTACCGTGGTTCGGCGTTGTTGCTCTTCGCCTCATGGAAAAGAGTCTCCGTCACATCGAACAGAGAGCGGCGTTGTTGTCGGGTCGCGGTGGCTGCTCACTCCCCAGAACCGTTTGATAGGCGAGAGACCTGCATGAAGCGCATAGCAAAGAAAAGCGGTGGCGGCCCTCTCACAGTGACCGGTAAAGATACCGGAGACCGGAGAGGGCCAGATCTGAAAAAAGGGAAAGAGGCGGCTAGGGTTTTTGTTGAGAGAGTTTCTGCCTCTCAAAGGCTTGCTTTGTAGGATTTGCTTCGAACGTCATCGTTATTTTTTTTATTTTTTTCCTACATAACATCTGACAAAACATTTCATGTTGTTTTATTAATGTTGTTTAAATATGATGAATCTAAATGGGATCTGTTCATTTTAGCATACACTCATTAAAGATCACAAAGACATCATGTCTGAGAAAAATAAAAAGATCGAAATGGCAAAGAAATTAGACTTAAAAATCCATGCAAATGTCTACACTGCGACACCATCTTTGATTGATTTAAACTAAACACGTTTTTTTGTAAAGCATAAATTAGGAATAGAGCAAAGAAATTATGAGAACTTTCTTCATGAAGTTGGCGTTGAGGCAAACTATTGTTGGATTCCACACGAGTCTCTAAGAAACCAACTGAGGCAATCTGAGAAGCAGACAAAAGAAAAGAAAGATATCAAATGTTATGACGAAAAAACAGTTATATCATTTTCAAAAGATTCACGAGTTAACAAGTATAAGATATTCAAACTCTGGTAGATAGATTAATTAATGAATTCAGAGCAGTTTTTTACCTAGCAAATACCATCATCATAGAAATCATCATCAATCATCATAGTAGATACCATCATCAACAACTTCAACCAGTTCGACTTCGAAAACCAGCCAAGCATGACGAGGAACCCGTTTACCAACAAACCTGAGAACCAACATTCCCATTAAGAGGTTAGACAAAGGTGCAAAATGATAAACTAGTAAAGACTCGGGAAATATATTTATGAAAATCACGATTGGCGATTGATTTACCCGTATGCTGGAGGAACGGTAATCTTTCTTATCTCACCAACATGCATGCCTATGGTTATTCAAAAAAAAATTGAGATCAAGACAAAATGATTTGTACAAAGTGAATAAACCATTACGAAATTAGTTTCATACCTGTTATGCCAAAACTGAATCCCAAACCAAGTTTATGATCACCTCCTGCACATTGAAAGAAACGGACAAGTATCAAGTACCCTGTCGCAGAATGTAATTCACAGAATGTAATACTAACCTAGGCAGAACTTTTTTGGTCTTTTGCTGAATTTGGAATCGAAAATCTCCCCATTCTTCTGAAGCTTTCCAGTGTAGAGAGCACGAATCCATTTTCCTGGAACAGCTATCTTAGCATCCGGTTTACCCTTGACCAACACTTCAATGGGGAGACCATTATCGTGTGTTGTCACATCAGAAGTGGCTTCAGTCATTGAGCTTCCAGCACTATGAGGCACATAAATAGACAAAATCTAATAAATGACTAGTTATAACAGGAGAAGATATCACGAGGAAACACCATCATTTTCAAAAGATTCAATAGTTATAAAGAAAAATTCAATCTTTGGCAGGCGACATAGATTTTAATATCTAAATGGAGCAGGTTTTTTTACCTAACATCAAGCAGTTCGACTTCAAAAACTAGCCAAGCATTAGGAGGAACCAGTTTACCATCACCGCGCTTGCCATACCTGTGAATCAGACAATAATATTACCATTCTCACCATGAGGTTAAACAAATTTGCAAAATGATCAACTAGTAAGACTCAGGAAACATATACCCCATAAGTGGAGGAACTGTAATCCTTCTTTTGCCACCAACAAGCATGCCTGTGTTATTCAAAAAATACATTTGAGAGATATAATACAACACATATGTACACAGGAGTAGAACAAAGTGGTGAAGAAACAGTAAGAATTACCTTCAACACCAGATTCGACTCCTGGAAGAAAACCTGTATCAAGTAACCCAGTAACAAAATGTACAAGCATGTCTGTGTTATTCAAAAATACTTGAGATAAAAAAAAATAACGTGAAGAAACATGAGTAAGAAACCTCCAACACCAAATTCGAATGCCTCAAGAACTTCTCCAGAACCTGTATGATCAAGTACCCAGTCACAAAATGTAATTCTCAAGAGATTGATATTTTTTTGAATCTAGTTACAATACTAACCTAGAATAAACTCAAACGGTGTTTTTGAATAGTCAACAAAGATCTTCCCATTCTTCTGAAGCTTTCCAATGTAGCGAACACTAATCCGTGCTCCAGGAACGGCTTTCTTGCCGTCCGGTTTACCCTTGACCAACTCTTCAAGCTTGTACCCGTTGGTGTCGCTAAATATGATCACACTCGGAATGGTTCCACTCTTGTGTTTTGTAGTGCTACGTAACTCCATCTTCTGTTCCCCAAATCCTGCAAACATTAAGAAAACGAAAAAACTATAGACAGAAGAGGAAGATAAATCATCGATTTTACAAATAAAAAAACAAACCGAAATCAGATCAAGGCCGAGAATACGAATCGCAAAGAATTTGTTTGGGCAAAAGAATAATAGAAACCTTCTAGGGCTTTAGATACGATACCATCAATAAACGGTGCCGTTTTAGGGAGGACTCATATTCAGATTAAATCCAAACGAATGTTAATTACGGTTCCAATCTTCGGTATTCATTAACAAAACTTAACCGAACCAAATTGTCTACTTACACACCCGAATCTGATTGAACCGAATGTACATTTCAATTTAAAAGTTCGGGAATTTGGTATAATCGAATAAACCAAAATAACCAAAATTTTCTAAACCGACCAGAACCAAAAAACCGAATTAGAATTAATAAACTGACAACGACCTTCCCGGCTAAGATTAATCTAAAAGCATGAAACGAAAGCAGCAAGAAGACGACGGCGTAGAGAAAGCCGTCACTTCCGTCGTCGCCACTAGCTCAAACACCATGAACACTGACCTACTTTTGCAGTCACCTTCGAAATTATCACAGAAGCAAGACTACATCTTCCATGGAGGTAAAACGAAATCCTCCAATCTTCTTCACTCTCTCTTCAATCAACTTAATTTTTCAATCTTAATCGCTTGAATTTGTTTGTTCAGGGAGACGCCATGTGAGGCCGTACTACTTCGAGTTCATTTCTCATGTAAGTTGATTTCATCTTTCCTTCTTAGCCCTAGGTTTTGCTCATTCATAGGAGATTGAAATTTGCTGCGATGTAGGTGAATAAACGCTGGACAGGGAAAACAATTGTGGATTTGTTCGCTGACGAATTCAAAGGCCGGCCTCGTGAATATTATGTAATTGCTCGTGTTCTTATTGGTCCAATTAGTTTGATGAATAAGTCTGAGGTTTTGGGATTTTTGATGTGTTGAACATTGCAGGTTGGTGCAGTCAAATCTGGAAGAATTAAAGTTGATGGAGAAATTGTACCAGTTTCATACATTGTCAAATCATCCCAAAAGATTACTCACTTTCTTCACAGGTGTGTTTGCATTTGCTATTTTGATAACTGTGATGCAAATCCTTATTCCTATTTAAAGATTATCTCAGTTTTGCAATGAATGTGTTATCCAAATTTTAAAATGTGTGAAAGGTTTTCAGGCATGAACCTCCGGTGATGATTGATGATGTGGTGATCCTTCATCAAGAACCTGACGTTGTTACTGTCTGCAAACCAGCTTCTGTTCCTGTGAGTATTCTCTTGGATATTTTTTTCACTTCATGTGGTGTCTGGAGAATTTGAATCTTGTTTAGTTCAGAATGATTAAATTAGACCATACAACAAATTAATCTGGTTCACTTCTAGTTAGTACTATTTGAACGTATATGTATACATTTTTAATGCTTTTGTGGTGTGAGCCTGTGAGGTTGGTATTTTAGTAACAGTACCCATCTTTTTCTTCTTGTGTAGGTGCATCCATGTGGTCAATACCGTAAGAACACGGTTGTTGGAATCCTTGATGCTGAGCATGACCTAGGCACTCTATTTCGTATCCAGCCAACACTATTTAGACAAGGATACAGTTTTAATTAACTTTTTCAGAAAGTAATACAATACGTGTTATCCTTGCATCATATCACAGCTATTCACAGATTAGACCGTTTGGTTTCTGGATTGCTCATCATAGCAAGAACTGCTGCAAAAGCTGATTTTTTCAGGCAACAGGTACTCAAACAAGTTGGTCTCATTTGCTTGGCTATACGTATTGCCTCTGGTAAATCAAAATGTCATACTTAGTACTTATCTTGATTGTTTCAGATAGAGGGTGGAATGGTGAAGAAACGTTATATTGCAAAGGTTATTGGCGTGTTCCCAAAAGATGAGGTTTGAAGTCCTTTTGACGTAATTGATGATTTTTTTACTGTTTCTACTTACCAACTTCATATACCGTTACACGAATGATATTCACTATGGTATTAATCAACACTAAAACTGATTTGAGGCCAGTCATAATATCCAAATCTCAAAATCTACCAGCTTATCTTGAGAGAGTTATAATATGGAAAACACTTGGGACTTTTGGTTTGGAAGTTTATTTGATGTAGCTGCATGACTTTTGATGTGTCAGATGATAGTCGATGCCAACATAAATTATAATGGCAGCGAAGGAAGAAGCACAGCAGAGGTAAAGCCTCATTATGCCTCTAGATACAAAGCATAAAATCTTCCATTTGACACTTATAAGTAAAAGTATTGGAATGTGTATATGGTTTATGCAGGACGCTAATTCAAGTGGTGATGATCAGAAGGTGAAGGGGAAGCCTGCATGTACCAAGTTCACTAGAATTGACACAAATGGGACTCATAGCCTCGTCTCATGTGAACCAGTGACAGGGCGAACACATCAAGTAAGCAAGTGACTATACATAATAGATAATGCGGATTTTATCAGCCATTATACATAAATTGTGGTAAAAACTTATATAGCATCAATCTCTAGATCTTATTATATAGAGTACTTTGGCCTTTTGGGGTTTCTCATTTTAGTTTTGACATTTGTAGATACGAGTGCATCTACAATATACAGGGCATCCCATAGCCAATGACCCACTTTATCTCAATCGACACATAGATAATCTTGAAACCTACATTGCAAAAAGAATCGATGCAGGTGAGAGAAAGATGGTCTCCCCAGATGACTACGTGTATTCTAGTGAAGATTTCAGCATCGATCCAATGTGCACAAACTGCCCAAAGTTGATCCCACAAGGGTAAAAAAAACATAGCTAAAATCACCACCAGTGTTATTGTTCTCATCCAGATGGTGTCTCATGTTTCTTCTATATTATGCAGATATGAAGAGCATGACGAGGCTCTCTGGTTACATTGCGTTCAATACTCTGGAACTGGATGGGAATACGAATGTCCCTATCCGTCTTGGGCATCCCTTTAGTCACATTTGTTTGAAACTGTAATTCTTCTTACCAACACTTGTGGCAACTGTATTGCATACATGTTTCTACAAATATGCAGATTAGTGCTTACATGGTAGAGTATCAAGTTGATTCATTGGATTCAAAAATTCTCTCATATATCGATTCAATGTTATGTGTCATAATCATTTAAAACCGTGTACAAAAAGAGGACCAATGGGATTAGATTAGATAGCCTAAGCTGTAGCAAAAATAGATTACATATTAGATATGAAGCGACTTGTAGTTGTCATATCTTGTCTAAAACCACGTCATCCCATATTAATTTGATTTTCACAAGGCTTTTCAAAAACTCAACTTGTTCTTCTTCTCCAATGTTCTTCTCCAATGACCATCGGTTGTTATGTTCATTTCTGGAACGCAAGAATCTGCCTATCAAACCCTTTGCTTGCACCGGACAAGCTTGATGTAAGATCTTCTACTGTTCTAAAACCAATCTGTGCCAAAACCAAAACACAAGTATGAAACATGAGAATCCGATCCCAAACTTGCCAACGAGATCAAATTAGAAAGGAAAAAAAAAAAAAAGAAGCCAAGGCTACAATTTAGTTTTGGGCTAGACTTGACCTGAAACTCTTATTCTAACTTTGAACAATTATGCACGACAGAATTTATAGATCAAGTAGGAGTATTTGTAAATTAAGGAAAGAAATGGAGAGTAGGTGTGTACCTTATCAAGAAGAATTTCCTGGAAACGGTCTGGACGTAAAAGAATCGTTCGGTAGTTCATTGCAGTTGTCTGGAAACACACAAGGCAAACACATATTCAAATTATATATCTTGGTAACTTGTCCAATTAGAGAAAAATATGTGTATATATATACTCACCTCTGAGACACGACGTTTGTTTTCATAAGATTTCCAAGGCTGAGGTTCCATTACAAAGATACCACCCTGAAAAGCAAAAGACAAATGTCAATCGCGCATACGAAAAGCAAATAATGGACACATAGTTAGAATACAACTTACCGGATTAAGAAGACGCCAAATTTTAGAAAACAAGGTGATCAAACCATCGTCACCCCAGTTTAAATGAACCCATTTTGTCACACTCAAACTGCAAGAAAAGGAAACATGTCCTCAATAAAACTGTTTATTTTCAATTTCAGCATAAGAAAACCAAGACATAGGAAGTTGATTTCAACTAAATAAGAGACCTCCTTTTAAAAAGGCTTAGTTACAAAAGATTTTTTCACTAGAAACCTCTGGTCAGGCTCTTCTCAACTACAGTTGGAATTTCATATGCACTTAGAGGTATGAGCATTACCAAAAGAACCTGTGACTATTCTTCTGTTTCTAATCCTCCCAAAAGGCAGACCCAAATGTACAAGTGAAAAAAGGAAAGGGATTTACCATAGAATTGTATCATAACGATTCTCGTCAAGATTTCGGGTTTGAACAAAATTCTCTTTCTGAAACGACACAATCTGAGACAGGTCTTTAGTTTCTATGCTATCTGTCTTTGGCTCGCCATTGGAGAGAGAAACTGATTGTTCCTTCGAACCCTGTACTCCATCCGCACCCTCTGAACTAGATTTTTTTTCACTTGCCTTAGCAGAATTCTGCATTCTGACAAACTTCCTAAGATGCCAGTGAGCATTCTCAATGCGACCTTCAATCAAAGAAAATCTAGTTCAACGCACAAGTTTTTAAAATATGTATCAGGAAAAAAAGCAAAAACATTTTGTGCAGACTTGAATGATAATGTAGCTAACAGTTCAAATTAGTTCATATATAAAGCAAAGCGTTGTAAGATATCATGACAACCAAAATAGTTCTTACTTGAATCAATATCAACTCCGAGAATGCTCCGGCAACCAAACTTTTTAGCTGAAGGAAGTAGAAAAGCAAAATATCAGTTAATGATCATCTACATTATATATGCTAACAGATAGACTTCAGACACAATGAAAGTCCAATCACACTTCACTATAGCTTTCTCATAAAGAACACATAAATCAGCCAATACAGAGGCCATTTACGATAATCTTCACAAAAAAGGCCAAATCCAAACCAATAATAGGCATAGATTCTTGTCCTATGAAAGGAACTTGGAGGATGCTCTTGAAAATTTATGATTCTTTGATAAGAAGAAGATACCAATATGAATAGTCATAATGCCGCTGTTGCAGCCAATGTCAAGACAGTCCTTGCCCTCAAACCATTCTCTCTTCAATACTTTAAGCCGAGGATCCTCATCTGTATCATGGCTAATCTGAACATTGTATCAAAAGAAATCCAAAAATCAGATACTAAACCAAATATGATACTAAGATTAAAACATCAAAAACTAAAACATAAACAAAGAAACTAACTCTGTAGCCATAGTAGTTTCTGTAGTTTCCAAAAGGAAAATCTTCTTGGCTCTTCTTCTTCTTCTTGTTGCTGCTTTGATTATTACTATTCCCTTGTTGCTGCTTCTGCTGAGTTTGGACTTTCTCTTCATTAGTTACTACTTTCTCAGTACTCTTCTCAATAATCTTCTCATTATTTCTATTTCTCTTCTTCTTATTCTTCTTCTGATCGTTGTCCTGACCCATTGCTAAACAATCTGAAACTGTGCGACTCCGCAAAAGCTAGGGTTTTTATGTTACCGCGATCGGCTCGATGTTTAGAAACGAAGCCAAACGATGATTAGTCTAAATAGAGAGAAATTCGAAGAGGCTTAGCTAGAGAGGTTTTTCGTCGAGAGGTAGGGATGTTATTTAGGGTTTTCAAGCCCAGCCCAGCCCTATTTTATTAAAGCCCGGCCCTTTTTGAGCCCTGAAAATTGTGTAAAACAGGGCTGAACCCTATTCTGGCCCTAACCCTTTTTGAGCCCTGAAAACTGTTTTTTTATAGATTTAAATTGTTAACATTTTCTTCGGTTTGACAAAAAAAAAACGAGTAGAAACAATACAAGAATTAAATAGTGTTAGAATCTCCAACTCCAGAGCTACTTGCCATCTTTGTAGCATCATTATCTTCATCATCAAAATAATCTTCAATGTCTCCTATAATCCCTATACTATTAAAATAGAAGTACAAATTCTACATAAGGAAAGAATTTTTCAATTGGGTCGGGTCAATTTTAAAAATTGATTCGAAATTGAACAATTTGGATACGGGTCAGACGGATAATCCAATTCAATCGGGTTTTAATTAGGACTTTCTATAACTACTATAATTCGTAAATAACAGAAAAAATATTGTTTCCTAAAAAATAGATGTGATTTCCATAACAAACAAATACAATAACTATTAGTTATTATATTTGGAAGATTTAGTTAATATTTAAATTTATGATTCCTCTATCTTTTTAGTTTGATTTTAATTTAAAATTATTTTCAATTATCATATAATATTTATGAGTAATAAAAATATACATTTTTTCTGCATATGTTGTAATTCGAATTTTTGAAAACTAAAATATATTACTCAATCGATGAAGAAAAAAATATATATTCAACGTCCCACATCGGCTAAAAATTTTGAGCAAGGGTTCAGATTCGTATTATATAAAGGTCAAAATGATTCGAGATCCGAATGAGCAGGAAGCTTGATTTATCATGCGTCCAAAATAAAAGGTTTTATTCGGTTTAATCGGGGTTTTTAAATGAACCAAGAATTTTGCCGAATATACTTATTTTTTAAATATTGAAACTTTTACATGATTTCAAATATAATAAATTTTAAAACAAACCAATTTTGGTCTGAACATTTAAATTCATATTAATTCATAGAAAAATATGATGATATTTAAAGACATAACAAATCAAAGGAATTTTATCAGTAAATAAAAATTAAATATACTTTCTTTAAATTTCATATCTTCTCAGATAAATTCAAATAAAAAGTATTATATATTATGGAACGGCTTATATAGTGGGACGGGTTATATAGTCGGATGGATTACATAACGGGACGGTTATATAGCATGACGGGTTAGAATCAATATTTTATCAATCTATAATATCATTAAGACGGTGCTATAACACGGGTTAAATCTTCAATTTATTATTTTCTCAACACTACCAAATTTAGAATATTAGACATATCAAGAATTTTACCTCATTACTTTTCTTATTTTATAACTGGAAAAAGGAAAAAACGAGTTTCAATAGCTCCCCAATCGTATGTCGTCTTATCCTCAGCGTTATTAACCGATAATATAAAAAAGTCAGCCGCCGTGCCGTAGCAAACTCACCGACAATACTAGCCTATTTAAATTTTATTGGCTGCACTAAATTTTACCTTATTAACCTATGAAACAATTAATTATTAATATCCTTCCTAAAAATATGTAAAAATATAAACCTGCAGCGGCCCGCGAATTAAATCCTAGCGGAAACCTAAGGGTCGGACTCATGTCCTATTTTAATTCACACATATGAAAAAACAACAATTCCAACTTACGTTTAATCATGTACGTTTAAGATCATCCACCAATCTAAATCCATTTTTAAACACTGACCAATTAAAAAAATTCATACAAAGGACTCTAAAAAAATATCGTCCCGCGGCGGCCGCGGGTTAGTTCCTAGTTTAATGATATAAGTTAGTTAACAAATATAAACAAATTAAGTTAATATTTAAGTTTTACCTTCTAACTCTGCAAATCCCCGTAGCCAGTTGCGAGTGCAAATTAGTGCTTGCACATTTTTGGGAAGAAGTCGGTTCCTGAAAGGGTTTAGCACGCGACCACCAACACTGAAAGCTGACTCTGATGCTACAGTGGTAATGGGAACACTAAGCAAATCAGCTGCCATGGAAGCTAAATCACCATACCGATGTTGGTTCTCTTTCCAAAAGCTTAAAACCTCCATGTCAGTAAAAGTTTTCAAATCTAATCTGGCTTCATCATCTAAATAAATCTCCAAATTTGACTTGGAATTTCTTGAACCAGAATTTAGAGTACTTTCAAGCTCAAAGAGATCCTGTGATATACAAATACATACAAAATTAGCTAGCTAATAGGAAAACTAATGAAAAATATTCAAATGAATTGTTATACTTACATCATTCGAATCATCTTCAAGTGGTGATTCATTGAGAAGCTCATTTGGAGTTAGTCTAAACTGGAGCTAATAATCTTTCGCCATTTTTCATACATTGTCAAATCATCTCAAAAGATTACTCACTTCCTTCACAGGTGTGTTTGCATTTGCTATATTGAAAATTGTGATGCAAATCCTTATTCCTATTTAAAGATTATCTCAGTTTTGCAATGAATGTGTTATCCAAATTTTAAAATGTGTGAAAGGTTTTCAGGCATGAACCTCCGGTGATGATTGATGATGTTGTGATCCTTCATCAAGAACCTGACGTTGTTACTGTCTGCAAACCAGCTTCTGTTCCTGTGAGTACTTCATGTGGTTTCTGGGGGATTTGAATCATTTTTTTGTTTAGAATGAGTGCATTTAACCATACACCAATTTATCTGGTTCTTCTCTAGTTAGTAGTATTCGAAACGTTAGTATATATATCAAACGTTGTGGATACAAAATTCACCTTCTATCTATATGTTTAATGCCTTTGTGGTGTGAGTTGGTAACAGAGGCTATATTTTTTCTTCTTGTGTAGGTGCATCCATGCGGTCAATACCGTAAGAACACGGTTGTTGGAATCCTTGATGCTGAGCATGACCTAGGCACTCTATATCGTATCCAGCCAATAATATTTAGATGAGGATACATAGTCTTGATATACTGTTTTTAAAATGATACAATATGAGCTATCCTTGCATCATGTCACAACTATTCACAGATTAGACCGTTTGGTTTCTGGATTGCTCATCATAGCACGAACTGCTGCAAAAGCTGATTTTTTCAGGCAACAGGTACTCGAACAAGTTGGTCTCATTTGCTTGGCTATACCATAATTCCAAAGATGGTATTGGCTCTGGTAATTCAAAATGTCATACTTAGTACTTATCTTGATTGTTTCAGATAGAGGGTGGAATGGTGAAGAAACGTTATATTGCAAAGGTTATTGGCGTGTTCCCAAAAGATGAGGTTTGAAGTCCTTTTGATGTAATTGATGATTTTTTTTACTGTTTCTACTTACCAACTTCATATACCATTACGCGAATGATAATCACTATGGTATTAATCAACACTAAAACTGATTTAAGGTCAGTCGTAATATCCAAATCTCAAAATCAACCAGCTTATCTTGAGAGAGTTATAATATGGAAAACACTTGGGACTTTTGGTTTGGAAGTTTATTTGATGTAGCTGCCTGACTTTGATGTGTCAGATGGTAGTCGATGCCAACATAAATTATAATGGAAGCGAAGGAAGAAGCACAGCAGAGGTAAAGCCTCATTATGCCTCTAGATACAAAGCATAAAATCTTCCATTTGACCCTTATAAGTAAAAGTATTGGAATGTGTATATGGTTTATGCAGGACGCTAATTCAAGTGGTGATGATAAGAAGGTGAAGGGGAAGCCTGCATGTACCAAGTTCACTAGAATTGACACAAACGGAACTCATAGCCTCGTCTCATGTGAACCAGTGACAGGGCGAACCCATCAAGTAAGCAAGTTATTATACATAAATTGTGGTAAAAACTTATATAGCGTCAATCTCTAGATCTTATTAGCCATGAGGAGTGTAGATAAGAGAGAGTTTGGCCTTTTGGGGTTTCTCAGTTTGTTTTTAACATTTGTAGATACGAGTGCATCTACAATATGCAGGGCATCCCATAGCAAATGACCCACTTTATCTCAATCGACACATAGATAATCTTGAGACCTATATTGCAAAAAGAATCGATGCGGGTGAGAGAAAGATGGTCTCCCCAGATGACTACGTGTATTCCAGTGAAGATTTCAGCATCGATCCAATGTGCACAAACTGCCCAAAGTTGATCCCACAAGGGTAAAAAAAGATGATAAAACCACCACCAGTGTTATTGTATTGATCCAAATGGTGTCTCATGTTTCTTCTAAACTATGCAGATATGAAGAGCATGAAGAGGCTCTCTGGTTACATTGCGTTCAATACTCTGGAACTGGATGGGAATACGAATGTCCCTATCCGTCTTGGGCATCCCTTTAGCCACATTTATTTGAAACTCTTATTACCAACTCTTGTAGCAACTGTATTGTATACATGTTTCTACAAATATGCTGATTAGTGCTTACATGTTAGAGTATCAAGTTGATTCATTGGATTCAAAACATTTCTCATATATCGATTCAATGTTTTGTATCATAATCATTTAAAACCGTGTACAAAAAGAGGACCAATGGGATTAGATTAGAGAGCCTAAGCTGTAGCGAACGAGGAACAATTAACGAAAGAAGGGGAAAGGGCTTTAGATATGAAGCAACTTGTAGTTGTTGTCTTATCTTGTCTAAAACCATGTCATCCCATATTAATTTGATTTTCACAAGGCTTTTCAAAAACTCAACTTGTTCTTCTTCTCCAATGACGCATCCGGTTGTTATGTTCATTTCTGGAACGCAAGAATCTGCCTATCAAACCCTTTGCTTGCACCGGACAAGCTTGATGTAAGATCTTCTACTGTTCTAAAACCAATCTGTGCCAAAACCAAAACACAATTAATGAAACATGAGGATCCGATCCCAAACTTGCCAACGAGATCAAATTAAGAAAATAGAAGCCAAGGCTACAGTTTAGTTTTGGGCTAGACTTAGCCTGAAACTCTTATTCTAACTTTGAACAATTATGCACGACAGTTTATAGATCAAGTAGGACTATCCACAAATTAAGGAAGCAAATGGAGAGTAGGTGTGTACCTTATCAAGAAGAATTTCTTGGAAACGGTCTGGACGTAAAATAATCGTTCGGTAATTCATTGCAGTTGTCTGGAAAGTGGAAACACACAAGGCAAACACATATTCAAATTATATATCTTGGTAACTTGTCCAATTAGAGAAAAATATGTGTATATACTCACCTCTGAGACACGGCGATTGTTTTCGTAAGATTTCCAAGGCTGAGGTTCCATTACAAAGATACCACCCTGAGAAGCAAAAGCCAAATTGTCAATAGCGCATACGAAAGGCAAATAATGGGCACACATAATTATAATATAACTTACCGGATTAAGAAGACGCCAAATTTTTGAAAACAAGGTGATCAAACCATCATCACCCCAGTTTAAATGAACCCATTTTGTCACACTCAAACTGCATGCAAAAGAAACATGTCATCAATAAAACTGTTATTTTCAATTTCAGCATAAGAAACCAAGACATAGGAAGTTGATTTCAACTAAATATGAGACCTCCTTTTAAAAAGACTTAGTTACAAAAGATTTTTTCACTAGAAACCTCCGGCCAGGCTCTTCTCAACTACAGTTGGAATTTCATATGCACTTTGAGGTATGAGCATTACGTAAAGAACCGGTGACTATTCTTTTCTTTCTAATCCTCCCAAAAGGCAGACCCAAACGAACAAGTGAAAAAAGGGGTAAAAAGGAAAGGGAATTACCATAGAATTGTATCATAACGATTCTCGTCAAGATTTCGGGTTTGAACAAAATTCTCTTTCTGAAACGAGACAATCTGAGACAGGTCTTTTTTAGTTTCTAGGCTCTCTGTCTTTGGCTCGCCATTGGAGAGAGAAACAGATTGCTCCTTTGAACCCTGTACTCCATCCGCACCCTCTGAACTAGATTTTTTTCCACTTGGCTTAGCAGAATTCTGCATTCTGACAAACTTCCTAAGATGCCAGTGAGCATCCTCAATGCGACCTTCAATCAAAGAAAATCTAGTTCAATGCACAAATTTTAAAAATATGTATCAGAGAAAAAGTATCTACTGTTCTTTTGTTTCACTTAAGCTACACATAATATGAGATACTTGATTCAATCAAAGCAAAAACCTTTTGTGAAGACTTGAATGATAATGTACTTAACAGTTTAAT
Source organism: Erysimum cheiranthoides (assembly GCA_011420285.2). Taxonomy (NCBI): domain Eukaryota; kingdom Viridiplantae; phylum Streptophyta; class Magnoliopsida; order Brassicales; family Brassicaceae; genus Erysimum; species Erysimum cheiranthoides. The sequence goes on along the minus strand of CM022181.2, from coordinate 12,312,510 downwards.
TCAGTTCATATATAAAGCAAAGCGTTGTAAGATAGTTCTTACTTGAATCAATATCAACTCCGAGAATGCTTCTGCAACCAAACTTTTTAGCTGAAGAAGTAGAAAACACAAATAAAAAAAGTTAATGATTACATAGATTGTAAGTATATGCTAACAGATAGATATCAGACACAATGAAAGTCCAATCACACTTCACTATAGCATTCTCATAAGAACACATAAATCAGCTAATACGGAGGCCATTTACGATAAAGGGAGTGAAGCTTTTTTGTCAGAAGAAACCAACCAATGTCTCAACAAGTATAGTTTTTAACAAAATCCTAGTTAATCTCCACGAAAGGCCAAATCCAGAACTACAATAGGCATAGATTCTTGATAAGAAGAAGATACCAATATGGATAGTCATAATGCCGCTGTTGCAGCCAATGTCAAGACAGTCCTTGCCTTCAAACCATTCTCTCTTCAATACTTTAAGCCGAGGATCCTCATCTGTATCATGGCTAATCTGAACATTGTATCAAAAGAAGAAATCCAAAAATCAGATACTAAACCAAATATGATACTAAGATTTTAACATCAAAACCTAAAACTTAAACTAAGAAACTCACTCTGTAGCCATAGTAGTTTCTGTAGTTTCCAAAAGGACTCTTCTTCTTCTTGTTGCTTTGATTATTACCATTCCCTTGTTGCTGCTTCTGCTTCTCCTGAGTTGGGACTTTCTCTTCATTAGTTACTGCTTTCTCAATACTCTTCTCATTACTTCTATTTCTCTTCTTCTTATTCTTCTTCTGATCATTGTCACGACCCATTGATAGAACACTGTGCGACTCCGCGAAATCTAGGGTTTCTATGTTACCGCGATCGGCTAGATTTTTAGAAACGAAACCAAACGATTAGTTGAGAGATTCGAAGAAGCTTAGCTAGAGAGGTTTTTTATCGAGAGGTCGAGCTAAGCGGCGCAGAGCGAGGAAGAAGAAGAACCGTCTTTTGAAACTCTAAAAGGGTTTAACGAGTCTCTATTAAATTTTTCTCTCCTTTTTGAAATTATATATATTTTGCAACCTATTTATGTAAATATATAAAGTTTCCTTTAACCTTTTTCCATTTACCTAAATGGCCAAATTAATTACTTAATTGTCAGGAAATAACACTGAATTTGGAAATTTTCTGTTAAACCTTTTCAGTTTCACATAATATGCCAAAGTGACTTGAACCATAGAGATTCAAATCTGACCAAAAACACAAACGTAAAAAGGTTAAAAATCGCAGTGAAGTTTGTTCTCAGTGTCGTGGAGGTCATTTTTCAATGTAAAGCTTATGAGTTATTATGACTCGTGATGAAGATAAAAACAAAGGAACTCAAAATGTTGCTCTTGTCATCAAATATTGTACAGAAAATCTAAAAATATAATTCCACTCTCGCCTCTCTTCTGCCATACAATTTCTTCAACTCATCTCTGTTAATCAAAGCAACTGCAGCGCCCGATGAACCGAATTGGTGATAATAAGTGCCTTCCTGAACCGAGAAAGGCAGCTGCTACTTTTAACACCAACTTGCCTTAATCAGTATGGTCTATAGCGCATGGGCCGTCTGAATCTGGGTACTCTCCTGCACAAACCATGAACCCATTGTCAATCTTATGAACAACCATGATGTTTCCTAACACTATACAGAGACTGAATCAAACAAATGAATCTCATATCTCCTTTTATAAGAATCTTTAGTGTTATAATAGTCAATAAAATCCAACCGTTGCTTGTTTTTTTAAAAAGAGAAGAAGGCAGAGAAGTTTTCTAGAACGTACCCATAAGCATATGGTGGATAAAATGGAGGTCCAGGCATGAATCCCCTCATGGGTCTAAAGGGGCGCCTTCCTCGAAATTGCCTCATTCCAGGGACATTAGTTCTCTTTGCAGATACCTGAAAATAAATTAAACAAAGTTTTGTAATGACATATCTTTAGCTATTAGACTATTAACTACAATATTATTGAACAAGTTTGCACCTTTATCTGACGACCATGCAGTTCCGACTCGTTCAAAATAAGAGAATTCTGAACAGCTTCTACTTCCACAAATTCAACATAGGCAAAACCTTTAGGTTGACCAAACTTATCGGTCAGAATCGTAACCCTATTCACTGTCCCACAGGATTGAAAATGCTGTTGGACCTCCTCTGGGGTACATGCATAGTCCACCTATTATAAACAAAACCAAAGACACAGTAAAGCTAAAGAATCGCCGGGGACTAACACTTCACAACTATTGATAAAAGCCACAAAGATGGGAGATAAGGTTTTATGAATGTAGAAGGTAAGTAGTTTGAAACCAAGACAATATAAACAAAACTTTCTTTGAAAAAGATACAAACATAAATGAGAAACATGGGAAAGTTAATGGTGGAAGCCTCACATTGCCAACATATATTGAACGTGAATCCACTTCTTCCTTCTCAGCCGAGCTAACACCACCAGAAGGATCTACATTGATATGCAACAATAAAAAGAGTATTAACCCGATTAGCTAAAGGGTACTCTTGCCTACAAGACTCGAATCTTTTCAATAGCTTTCATAACCAAAACACGAAGTCACTAATTATTTCCTTCTCACACCCAAACTCTAGGACAGTTCTTGAGAGATTCTTAAATAAACTAAAATAATTCCAAAACGTAACATCTAACATAATCAACACGACATACTCTTAACCTAAATCTATCAACATCTAAGGTCTATTGTGAAGCTGAGCATAAAGATTCAAGATACTACGCATCAGTAATAAGCACAAACCTTGACCAGCACCCATATCTTTCTCAGCTTTGGCTTGCATTTCACGCAAAGCTCCAGCTTCTTCCTCGATCTCCTTAATTCGCTTCTTCATATCCTCTAAGTCCTATTCGAACCCATCAAAGCAAACAACAGACTAAATACACTGACAAACAAGGAGCGTCTCAATTAGAAAAAAAAGCAAAAAGATAGATCGAAGAATCACAATACCCTAGAGCTAGAGCCTGGTTCAAGTTCCTCATCTCCAGCGGCGACACCTTCTTCTCCGCCGTGTTCTTCGTACTCCTCCGTATCCATCTCTCCTTCCTCCTCCTCTGGGATCTCTCCACCGTACACCTCATGCTCTTGCTCATCGTGCAGCGGCATCTTTCTCTCTCTTTCTCTGTGTATCTCTCTCACTCGGCGACTGTCGTTAAAACGAGAAAACAGAAGTTTCGGAATTTTAGGGCTTGAAATCGGGAAAAAGAAAGGGAAGGTTTGTTCGTAATTAAAGATACCCAAAAAGGATAATTTTGGAATTATCAAAATCTTAAGATTCACCAAAAGTGGACATAAAAGTACAGAACGTTCGTAAAACCCAATGGGCTTATCGTGACGTGTCAAGTGCGTCCCACTCATGATAACGTGGCACTTCAGGTTTTTAAGATTCGCGAAAACAAGTACAAATGTCTTAGAAGCCCAATGGGCTTATATGATTTAAACGTGACGTGGCAAGTAGGTTCCATTTGAGCCTATGGTGGGTCCCATGAATAATGACGTGGCACCTCACCCATTTAACTTCAGTGGTCTGAAAAATCCTTTCGCTTCTAATAACCAAAAACTTCTTATCTTCTTCGGTACAGAGCAAAAACACAGACTCCGATGGCCGCCACGTCATCATCTCCACCGTGTAACATCTCAGTGTCTTCCCTTCTCCTCCGTCAACCTTCTTGCACTATCCTTAAAGTCTTTGGTTTATTACCACCTGCGAGTAGGATTAACCGTAAACTTGGCCGGTTAACGGTGACCCGGTCTAATCTAGCGCAAGATTTTCTCGGGGATTTTGGAGCTCGTGACCCTTACCCGGAGGAGATAGCGAGTCAGTTCGGAGATAAAGTGTTGGGGTGCCAAAGCACTGAACACAAGATTTTGATACCAAACGCTTCTGTTTTGTCTCTCTCGCAACTTGAATGTTCGCCTGTTTCGCCTTCACTGCGTCCCTTATCCTCTGATGATGCCAAAACGCTTCTCCATAAGGTTATTTCTTGCATATACTAATTACCATTTTATTTAAATTGTGAAATCTTTTATTACAAAAAATTTGATTCTCATATTTCACTAGTAATCTTTTATGATCATGAGGGGTATATCAGGAATACCATTAGGAACCAATGATGATTAATAGATTCAAAAGTGTTTATAAGGGTCATGTGTTTACTCTGAACCTATGAAGTTTCAACCATAGCTTATGAACTAGTGTTCACATTTCTAACTATTATAATATCAGTCTGAATTTTTGTAACTTGTAAGTAGTTTTTTTCTTACAATCAAGTGAACTTGTTTTGTTTGCACAAATCACAAGCATTGTGTTCATATATCTCCTTCTTGATTTGATGCACTGTCACCACTCTAATGATTTGATATTTTAATCTCTATGATTATTGTTTAAACGATTCAGGTTCTTGGATGGAGTATAGTGGAGAATGAAGCAGGCGGTCTGAAAATAAGGTGCATGTGGAAAGTGAGGGATTTTGGGTGCGGTGTTGAACTCATAAACAGGATCCATAAGGTTGCTGAAGCTTCTGGTCATTACCCTTCTCTTCATTTGGAAAGTCCTACCCAAGTTCGAGCTGAACTATCCACCACTTCTATTGGTATGTCAAACATACAAATATTCGTTTTTTGAGTTTTACTATATGGTTTCATAAAATGGTTTGTTGTTTGTTGTTGGATGAACAATGCAGGAGGGTTGAGCATGAATGATTTCATAATGGCGGCCAAAATAGATGATATCAAGACTTCTGATCTTTCCCCTAGGAAAAGAGCCTGGGCATGACCTTATTTCATTACTTTGTAACATTTTTGTTTGATAATATGTAATGTATGTGATGTGTTCTTAACTGTGAATGGTCGGACTACATGTCAGGTTTTATAGAAGCTACGTATTCATCATCTTCTTGGAAAGCATTTGCATAAGAATCAAAGATAAAACCTTTGAGAGACATAAGGAGATAATTCATTTATAAATCAAATGGTTCGACATGTCTTTGAGATTCATTCATCAATCATAAGAAGCCCCAAATATAAGAAAGTGGACATTATTATAGTAGATCATTGATTCTTCTTTGTGTTTTTCTATAACATCCTAACACAAATTTTCGAACATAACTACTTCTTGCATCCTAAACTAGTGTGGTTGGAGGACCAGCATTTTTGGAGCATTGTTGTTTTATCATAGGAGGGAAAAAGGGGTTGAATGGAAGATTTGGTGTGCAGTTAGCTTCAGCGTCTAGAAAAGCTTTACAACAAGCTGGACCAATGCTGCCAAATTTACCGCTCATTACGGCTTGTCTGATCTCTGCAATGCATCCTGGAAAATCCATCAGTGTTGACCAACATTTGGCAATGTTGGGCATCCCTGGCGTACCACCAGGACTTGGTTGGAACGGATTCGGAATTCCTGGCATACCGGGACTTGGTTGAAATGGATTTGGAAACGGAAACGGGAACGGAAACTGCGGTAACTGGGCATTAACAGAAGCTGCAATGCATATAACAACTAGGAGAGACAACACACTCTTGGCCGACATGATAGATATATTGAAGATTATGCAACAAGAGAAAGAAACAGAAAACTTAGAAGAAGTTCAATATTTGATTTGTAGTGTGGTTTTGTTTGATGGAGTTAAAGTAATTGGCTCTATGGTCCAATTTATATGAAAAACAATGGAGAAGGGTTACTAATTTGATTGGTGGAGCGTATATATAAGTTACGTTCTAATCAATTTTGTCGTTTAAATTTTAAAAAGGAAATAAAAACAAGTCAAAACATTTGATCATGGAGTAATGAGGTACATTGAATATGATGATATCAAGCATTTTGACCACTTTAGTAGGTCATTCAATTTTACGGTCAACAGTTTAAAATATATTTTCTTTCCTAATTGTAATCGTTGTGTACTTGTGTTTACGAACCCCTTGATCGTCGCCTCGTAGCGAGTCTCTCGCTTTAACACGGACCACGGTTCATGTATGTAATTTGGTTTGGTCGTCTTGAACAATAGTATGATAGAAAAGCAGTAGATTTTGAAGGAAAGCAATAGCAATTTAAAAAAATTAGTGTACTAATTACTCGGGTTTTTAATTTTTTATATAATAATCATCTCCTAATTCCTCGAGATTTAAAAATGAATTCTTAAGTCTTATGAATAATAAATTACTATAGCTTAAAATAATAAATAAAAAATGGTCTAATATACTACCAGTTTTATCCATTTTGTCGGCCGTTATTATTCGAAGCTTTTTTATTGGTAAAAAAAATAATAAACCCATTGTAATAAAAAAAATTAAAAAAAATTATCTGCTCAGACGGACGAGTGATTAGTTGTAAGTGATTAGTGGTAATAAATTGATAATCAAAAGTCTTGAGGTCTGAGCATTCTAATTTGACTTGAGAGATAAGAAGGGTCACTTATCGAGCAAAAGAGAGAGTGTATATTTCGTTGCATACAGTAACATACTAACATTAATCAAATCAAATAATCAGTAACGCTTTTGAAGAAAAGATGATGATTGTTGCAGTGACAGCCACTTCCTCATCTCTCTCGTGTTCTCCTCTGCTTCTTCCTTCTCAAGGTCTCTCCTTTGTTCTATCTATCTCTCTCTCTCTCTCTCTCGCTTACTATGAACACTTGGGGTTTTATATGGGTTTTTGTTTGTGAATTACAGGACCAAACCGGCGAATGCAATGGAGAAGAAATGAAAAGGTTTGGTTTTTTAACTTGTCTTTTATCTTCCTCGAAGTACGAATTTAGCTGATAAATTCTAAGGAATTGTATTTCTAGTGATAATAACATGGCGAACCATGTAGGGATAGTGTTTGATGAAATGCTTCAATGAAACTTGGAACTTGTTTTGAACTTGAACTCAAAAAAACACATTCTTTGTTTTTTTTTTTTTTTTTTGAATTGTGCAGAGACAGTTATCGAGAAAGGTGGCTGTTTCCGGTGTTATCACTGCGGGATTTGAGCTGAAGCCGCCTCCATATCCACTTGTACGTTTTCTTGAATTCGTTATCAAGAATTGGAAATGAGTAGATGAAAAAAACTCAGTTTTTAGGTTTGGATTTTGGTTGATATTATTATCATATCATTGCATCAGAGTATGGTGCTAATAATACGGTAGTGCTATAAGACTGTGAAGGTTGACGGTGACTTTAATATTGAAGCTATGATGAAACATTACTTTCAATTTAAAGATGAATGTAAGAACAGCAAATAAGAGACTATATGAATCCTACTTGAAAATCAAAGAAATGTTGTGGTTGCTTGCTGCTCTGGAACCATATGGTAGATGTTACTCAATCTGTGTTGTTGTGCGTGTTTGATATATGGTAGGATGCTTTGGAACCGCATATGAGCCGGGAAACATTGGATTATCACTGGGGAAAACATCACAGAACTTACGTAGAGAACCTGAACAAGCAAATTGTAGACACAGATCTAGATGCATTGTCCTTAGAAGAAGTTGTGCTTCTTTCATACAACAAAGGCAATATGCTTCCTGCGTTCAACAATGCTGCACAGGTAAATGCCATATTGCTTCTCCAGTTTCTTCCAACTGTTTTCCTGAAAAGAAAAAAAAGTCAAAATTTGACTGAAAGTCTGAAACCCATAAGTACACTGTATGTGTGTATAAGTGGCAGTATTAGTGTTGAAAATCTTCAGGTTATGTGGTTATATTCACATAGATAGATACATTAAAACGTAACAAGAAGTCACTTGGTTATATGCATTGACATGACACATTTAGTTTCTTGTAAATTGTGGATTGGATAAGAAATAACATTCAGGATAAGTAGGTAACCCCAACGATCCATATCTTGTCCATATTAGGACCACTGGTCATAGTGGCAAAGTTTTTAATGTGGAATGGGTTGGTTTCTCTGGATTGAATGTGAATTAAAGATATATGAGGAGCTTGCAGGCTTGGAACCACGAGTTCTTCTGGGAGTCTATCCAACCTAGAGGTGGAGGAAAGCCAACGGGAGATCTCCTCAGATTAATAGAGAGAGATTTTGGGTCTTTCGAAGAATTTTTGGAAAGGTTCAAGTCGGCTGCAGCCTCTAATTTTGGTTCGGGTTGGACATGGCTTGCATGTGAGTGTTTTTAACTTTGTTTCCTTTCCTAATCTCCAAACTCGCAACAACTTACTTACTTAAGCTTCTGGGGATTCATTGATGCAGACAAGGCTAATAGACTTGATGTTGCAAATGCTGTAAATCCGCTTCCAAAGGAGGAAGACAAGAAACTTGTAATAGTGAAGACTCCCAACGCAGTAAATCCGCTCGTATGGGATTATTCTGTACGTGTCTTAAACTTTCAATATGGAGAATTCTTTTTTGTTCTACTATGGTTTTTTATTTCCTCACACATTTGGTCTGTCCTTAATGTGCAGCCACTTCTCACCATTGATACCTGGGAGGTACATTATATGCTACTCATCTCTCTATCTGAATTTCATCTAGAAAGATTGGTTTCTTGATTGCTGACTTACTTTTCTCCTTCCCTCTTTGTGCCAAAACAGCACGCTTACTATCTGGATTTTGAGGTACTATTAAATTGCCGAATGATTTTCACTATATTTGAACGCAATGGTCTCATGTTTGTTGTGTTCTACGCAGAACCGAAGAGCTGAATACATAAATACATTCATGGAAAAGCTTGTGTCATGGGAAACTGTAAGCACAAGGTTGGAGTCTGCAATAGCTAGAGCAGTGCAAAGAGAACAAGAAGGAACAGATACAGAAGATGAAGAGAATCCAGATGATGAAGAGCCAGAGGTCTATTTAGATAGTGATATCGATGTATCTGAGGTTGACTAAAACCTGTGAAGCAATAACATTAGCATCTTAAATGTCAATTACAGAGAGTAAAAAATTTTTGCATTCTTGAGCCCTAAACATTAAACTAATTTTTGAGACTGTTGTAGTAAAAAACAAAAGACTGCCTTAAACAAAAACGAAAAGCTTTGTGACATATTTACATTCCTCCTATGTGGTCTAGTGATGAGTTACTACGAGGAGACCTGTGATTGGTGGATAAACCCAAATATCTTTCTTCAGATGGTGAATGTCTGTAAATCCTATGTAGACCAAATGGAATTTGTTGTTGTCCATTAACTGGAGGAGAGTACTGTTGTGGACGTCTCTGTCCGTGAACCGGAGAGTATGGTCGAGGAAGTCTCTGTCCGTGACCCGGAGAGTATGAATTTGGAGGCAGATGTTCATATGCGTATACACTTCTTCCTAACCCACCAGGTGGAGCCAAATATTCAGGGGATCTCCTGAGACTTGAGCGATGAGGAAAAGATGACGACGGGCCAAGGTAACTACTCACAAGAGCTGATATATCATCTCTATCTTCATCTCTTTGACTAGGAAAGCTTCGATCACGGAAGATAGGAGAATATGATGAAGAAGCTACTGGCGGCATTTCCATGGGTGACAACCTCGGACCTACTGGTGGCATTTCCATGGGTGACAACCTCGGACGTTTCATCTGTTGGTTATACAATCTCTTGGTGAGTTCTGCTTCCTCCATTAAACTGATGGATCTTGCTTTCTCTTCCATCTCTTTGTTGAGCTGAAGAGTGTCATTCTCCAGCTTAATTATTTCCTCTTTGATCTGCCACCCTGGTGTTTCTTTCGCAGGGTCTAACTTGTGAGCCTCCATACACTGCATCACTGATGATAATGCACCTAGCTGTTTTTCAGTCGCCTCTTTCTGTTGAGAAATAGAGATAACAATGGTCAGATTCAGATGAGGAAAAAGAGTTCATAAAGGTACATGATGTGCAAGGAAGGGTTCCTACAAATTCCATCGGTGACTGGGCTTTCCGTTTTGCCTTCTCAAATGACTCCTTGCTCATCCTTAAGAATGAAGTTAGAACTGAAGAAGCTGAAAACTTATCCTCCAGCCCAAAAGTATAAACCATTTTAAGAGCTTCAATATGCATTCCACGCTTGATACTTGATTCAACTATACCTATGACCAATAGAATATTGTGTAAGTACCAGTTATTAACCCTAGCAAGTTGGCAATGCTCAAGCGTAATTAGTATTGAACAGAAAAGTCATATGATTTTAACTTGCAAATTGAAAACCACAGCAAACACTACTTTCAAGGAAATAGCATCTCTTTTGCTTCTGATAAACAACAATTTTGTACCAATACTATGGTTGAGAGTTCCAAGTTCTTTCCAGATTAGATTCTAGCTAGGATTTGGCTCAATTAGTCATTTCAGTCTAAAATGCCATGTGCTCTCCTAGTTTATTCCATTGTATATACAATTCTACTCCAAAGCTTACAGAAAACACATATAGAACTTGATGCTTATTGATTCGATAACAAAAGGAACCACCTTTGCAATAAAATTCATCAAGTGAAGACAGAACATGGTACCTGAAATCATAGGGACAAGAAAGGTTGACCGCTTCAAAGCACCCGCAATCTCATTCGAACCACTCCTCCGTATCAAATCCAACAAATCCGTACTCTTAAAGTTTGAAGGAACCCCAAAACAAGCAATTAGCAGAAGCAAACCCCTTGCATCCATTTGCTCTGCCGCAGCTAATCCTCCTTCACTCATCAGTCGTTTCCTCCACGCAACAGCAGCCGCCTTTGCCTCATCCTTTACACGACTCTCAATCTTGACCTTCCCTTCACCAGGATCAGGCATTAGAAGAAAACACTCCATAATGAGAAGCGAAGCTTGTCTCGCAGAGATCATAGGTGACTCCTTAGTAAATGCTCTACGCCCTTGTAAGTAAAACTTGCCAATACATTCCAATACAAACTTCGCTGGCTCCTTAGCTAGCTTCAAAGCTGAAGGAATCTCTTCCATTAGCTTAGCTCGATCAGAGATATTCCCGTAGATGTATCTACGCAGGCCTTTGCTACACATTATCTCACACAAACGTTCACCCTCCGTTTTATTCGACGTCTCCGGTACAGTCTCCGCAGGCTCCTGAGACGATTGGCTAACAGTGACGATGGTTTCTCCAGAAACATTGTTCCTCGGAGGCGACAACGGCCGATGTAACTTGGAAGAAGCGGCGAGGTCAATGGCGTTACTCTTGAGTTTGGATTCAATTGCGTTTTCGATTGACTCGATGTGCTTCTGAAGATCATCCAATTGGCGTTTGAAAGCGTCCACTGCAGCTGAAAGCGAAGCCAATTCATCGATTGATTTCAAAAATTGAGGCTGCTTAGATTGATCGATCGAAATTTCCATAGTTATAGACTCTGATTTTACAACCGCGGGTAATTCTCCCCGTCGTCGTTCAGTTAGATGTCGCTGGTGTAGCGGAGGAATCGCCGCCGTTGAGGGTTCCGATGGAGCCTCCGTCGGTGGATAATTGGCGTAGGTAAGACCAGGGATCAGAGAAGCGTTACGGAAAGCCATGAGAATGACGGAGAAGAAGACAGAATTAAAGCCCTAATTTCGACTCTCCTAAATTCTTCAATTCTATGAAATTAGTCAAATTGCCAAATTCTCTTTTATAACGGTGGATATGTTTTATATCGCATTAATTTTATTAATTAGGAAGTAACCTATCTCTTTTTTTCTTTTATTAAATTTTATTAAATAGAAAACTGTAATAATTAAATTCAGATGTGTTTACTAGATTTTTTTTTTTTTTTTTTTTGACAAAAAAAGAATGTTTACTAGATTTTGAGTGGTTTTTGAATTTTGGTTTTTGATTTTTGGCTTTTGGTTTTTGATTTTTTGAGTTTTTGATTTTTGTGGAGATTTTAGATTTTGCAAAATTTTGAATGCTAACTTTTTTAGTTTTTGGTTTTTAAATAAATAAATAAAAAGTTTACATAAATTTATTGAAAAACTCAAAAAAGGTGATTTTGTAAAATCTGAAACCAAAATCTATAGTAGAATCAAGTGTTATTCAAGCCCTTATCACTTTTTTTTTGCTTTATTTTGGATTAATGTGACCAAAATTAGGTTTATTTCTTTGTGTCTCCACTTAGTACTAACTGTTACTGTTACATATAATTATTTTGTTACATATTGTATTTGCGGTTTGCATATAAGTTATGTAATTACATTTTTTAAATGATAATGTTTTTGGGACAAAAGTAGTACAAGTTATTGTTTAAAAGATAAAAAAAGTTTTAAAGTGATTTTGAACTATATATAGCTAAGAAAAATTAGTTCAACTATTCTTCGTATAATGTTTTTCCTCCTATATTTTTATGTTTTATTTAATACTAAAAATGTATATTTAACAGGTGGTAATAATTAATAAAGAATAAGCTCAAAAATAAATCACAACTGACGCTCAAAACTTCAACTTGTTTTATTTCTCTCTATAAAAGATCACTCTCGTCTTTATCAAACTCACACACACACATGGCAAAAGTGGTTTGAGCTATCTCATCGGTCGTGGTTCCAACCGACGACTCCACCGTGGTTCCAACCTACGACTTCGGCATTGTTCCAACCGAGGACTCCGCCGTGTTTCCAACTTCCACCGTGGCTCCAACCTACGACTCCGCCGTAGTTCCAACCAAGGACTCCGCCGTGGCACCAACCTACGACTACGCCGTGGTTCCAACCAACGACTTCCCGTCTTGGGTGACGGGTCTTCATTCTAGCGAGGTCATAAAACTAATTTTGGGTGTTTTGAAACTATTTTGTTTTGCATTAATTTTTTTAAAAAAAAAAAAACAGAATGTAGCCCATAACTATCGGAAAAAACCCACATTAGAGATATTTAAAATATTAATTAAGAAATAATTTAACATATACCCAAATTAGGCCCATGAAATAACATTCCAAATATATATAGCCCAAAACTGAAATCAGAAAATTAGCAACAACAACCACCAAGAGAAATTTTCACATCTGTTTGTCGATTGCTTATTGATATTTTTTATGTTGTTCATTGTTCATAATATATGTTAAAAAGGGAGTTTACAAGGAAAACGTCAACATTAGTCAAACGCTAACAAATTTGACTATTGTTGGAGACGGAAGAGATGCAACAATTCTCACCGGCAGTTTGAATAACAAAGATGGGATTAGAACCTTCTCATCCGCAACACTCGGTATAATATTTCTTATTAATCAATTCTTAATTTAAAGCATTATAGAAAATCTTGGATATTTATGCATTTATCTAAACAGAAATTTAGGAAAAAGATTGTGCATTTTTTTGGTAAGATTCGATTGCAAAAAAAATTGCGTAAAGATTATATCAAATTTTACAGAATTGAATTTTATTTAATTAATACATTCTGATTCATATATAATATTTGAGTATATTTATTGAGTTTAGTTTTTTTTTTTTGTTAAATATAGGATTGATAAGATTTTATTGAATTAGTTTGTTTCTCTAACGTTAGACAAATAAAAGAAGTAAATTTTAAGTAAAATACATGTGATAAATAATCAGCAATTGTTGTTTTTTGCAAATAAATTGCACGTAATTTGCAAATAATTTGCAAGTAATTTTCAAGTAATTTGCAAGTAATTTGTAAGTAGTTTGCAAATAACTTGCAAATAATCAACAACTTATGAACTCGGTCTATGATTACATTGTTTTATTGATGTCATTGACAATGTATTAACATATAAGCTATTCTATCACATAAGAAAATGTATTAACATATAATATATTCTATATAAAGAATGTTATCTATCATGAACAAAAGATATATGTTACTTTTTTAGTCATCATTTCTTGGTAACACAAAAATTCAAATTTTACGTCATATTACTATGCTTTTTATTTACTCATGCCACTCTTTTAGAATATATAAACATAACTAATAGAGACAAAAAAAAGTATCGAAGTTTGAACTGAGCTTTTAGTATGATTAATAGCAGAATTATGCAAAACATAATATATATCCTTTCGAATTCGGCTTTTTGTCAACTTGTTCTTTTTGTACATGAATGAAAATTATGAAATCTATAATTTTCAAAGCTACCAAGAAAAGAGAATTTCAAATGCTTATGATATTATATAAATTAAATTATTTTTTGTAGCTTTTTTTTGGTAAATTAGATATTTATTTTGTTTACTGTTAAGAAATAGAATTTACTACCTAAGTTGAGAATTTTGAAACCATGTGTTTATACATTTTTACATCAGTGAAATCTGCAATTTTAGAAGTTATCTAAACTACCAAAAAAAAGAAAAGTTTGATACTTTGACATATTGCTCCTTTAAATTCAAAACAATTTTTCATGGTACATAATGTATTAGCATTTACAGCAAAAATTAAACCAAATCTGCTAGCTTATAGAATCGAACCATGGCATGCTCAGTTCTCATCTGTTGCCAGCGGGATTGAATTGGCCTGCAGACCGAAATAAAGAATCATGTAAGTAAAGTAGGTGAATACATCAAAAGAAGAGGATAAGGAGAGTAAATTACACTAACCAAATCACGAAACTTCAGATTTGGAACAAAAAAAAAAAAAAAAAAAAAAGGTTGCATACGTAAAACAAAAACTTTTTATTCCAATAGTAGGTTTTACTTCTTCTTCTTGTCTCATCTGATCATCATATGCAAGATAGAGTACGAATATTACAAAAAAATGAGTAATGATATCAGCGACATCTGCATACAAAAAAATAATTGTGGAACTCAATGCATGAATTTGCTTTGAATTCTTCAAACAGTCCCTGAAAAACTGCAACATTCAATTATTCTAGACTCGCTAAATTTGTGATCATTGATGATTATTAGAAAACCTCAGATATGCAGAAGCAATTTCAGTTACTCGCAAACAACACAACCAAACGCTCTTTATTATGGGGTATGCTCAGAGACTTTTGGCCTTGCTAATTATTCTTTTAACATTGCACGTAATTCACTCTTGTAGTCTTTGTTTAGAGATTTACGAGTACGAGTACGACATTCTCGTAGTCTTTGTTTAGTTTCCTTAAGTTTTCTTTAACATTTTGTCCGTGTATAGATATCATTAACAATATTAACGTGCTATTCAGCTTTTTTTGTAAAGTTATGTTTTTCTTAACGACGTCGCTTTTGGATTAGGGACTGATAACGACGTCGTTTCAAAGATCCCTTCTTTAAATACTATACTATTCAAGAAAAGACCAAAATTGGCCTCTCGTTCAATTCCGGCACCTACAGGCTACAGCCACCGTTGTCACCGGAAAACACCGCCGACGAGAAACAAAAGAAGCCTCCGGCGAGCTTTTCCTTCTCAAAGATCCACTTCTGGTATATTGTCTCTTCTTCTCTTTCGATTGTCCCACTTGTATCTTATTAGTGACGTCTTGTGCGAAATAGAGCCATTTCAAGAACTCTAAACTTGTAATTAGTGTCTTTAATTAATGTTCTTCAATGGCAAATATATAATCCTATAATTGTTCTTGTCTCTCTGTAGTTAACTAAAGTTGTCTACTTTTTCTTCCATAAATCTCAGTTCTGTAACTACATTGTAATGAAGTACCTGTCTCGTGCGCGTTCATACATTTCCTTGGGGCTGTTTAAGAAGTCCAGCTATGTCATTTCCCACATTCCTTGGAGTCAATGCTTCTATATGTCTTTAGAATCTACTTTAAAGCCTACAAGTGTGGGTGCACTTGGACTGTCTTGCTATTCCTCAAGGTCAAAGGCTGGTAAATCAAAGATGTCAAAAGCTGTTTCTGTTTCGGATAAAGAGAAAGACGCGTTTTTCGTTGTTCGGAAGGGTGACATTATTGGAATTTACAAAGATTTGAGTGATTGTCAAGCTCAAGTTGGAACTTCGGTGAATACTCTAATCTTACCTTACAATTTGTTGTATATATTTATGTATACTTTCTTTAGGTTGGGAGCATATAACAGAAATTTTGTGTAGGTATATGATTCTCCAGTTAGCTTTTATAAAGGATACTCGTTTCCCAAAGATGCAGAGGAGTATGTTTCTTCTGTTGGGCTGAAGAAACCACTCTACAGTTTTAGAGCTTCAGAGTTAAAAGAGGATATGTTTGGTGCTCTCACACCTTGTCTTTTTCAGGTGTGTGATAATATATGTGGTTTGCAACTGTCTTGATTCGCGATATGGGATTTTGAAAGAGTGGTTATTAACTAGTTTTCTTTTGATTTCTTTTGAAGGTGCCAACTTCCTGTAAAGTTAAAGTATCTGAAGAGGAGGATACTTCAGAGATGAAGTCATTAGATAAAACTAAAGATAACAAAAAAGTAAGCTAAACCAACAAGGAATTTTTGGACTCTTAGATTGTAGTTTGAAGAACTAGCTGAAGTTTAATGATCATGAGACAAAGGAGGACTCTTAGATTGTAGTTTGAAGAAATAACTGAAGTTTAATGATTTTGAGACAAAAGTCCTTAAGCTCATTGCTTATGTATTCATTTTTCCCAGGATCAACTTCCTTCAGCTTCCATGTCAGTTTATGCTTTGGAAAAGCTTGCTAAACTGAAGCCATCTGCTGATACCTCAGACGTGAGTGTTGTGATATGTTTGCATATAGGTGTATACAATGGACTGGATGCAGAATCTTTTTCTCTAGTTGATCTGTCTTTGTTTCTTCTCCTGTTGTAGGAAACTTGCATTATTGAGTTTGACGGTGCATCAAAAGGAAATCCCGGTCTCTCTGGCGCTGCAGCTGTACTGAAGACTGAGGACGGAAGCTTGGTATGAATCCTTTTGAACCACGGTTATTAATTATAGAATGCAGTTCTGTATCTTAATATCAATTTTCTAGAAAACAGATTTGTAAAATGCGTCAAGGTTTGGGAATTGCCACAAACAATGCAGCAGAATATCATGGATTAATCCTAGGATTGAAGCATGCTATTAAAAAAGGTTACACGAAAATTAAAGTGAAAAGTGACTCCAAGCTAGTCTGTATGCAGGTATTGTCAGTGACATTATGTATATATCTTTGTGCAATTAGGTGGTTTAATAAATCATATATGCTTCTCTTTTCTCACCTTTTCAATGCTTTCTGCGTAACAACAGATGAAAGGTCAATGGAAGGTGAACCACGAGGTACTTTCGAAGCTCCACAAGGAAGCAAAAAAACTCAGCAACAAATGTGTCTCTTTTGAGATCAGTCATGTACTAAGGGTATGTTTCTATGTGCATCATCTCTCTCTGTAGACGAATGATATCGGATAGTTACCGTCTCGTGCTTGAGAGCAAGAATTCCTGCATAGCCTTTTTACTTATGCGAGTTTCTGCCGTTGTGGGCATTTTTCTTTACAGAATTTAAATTCTGATGCGGATGAACAAGCAAATATTGCTGCTCGTCTTTCTGGTTAGACAGCCTACTAGCCATAGTGTCCCCTTTCTCTGCATTTGACATTAATGGATCAAATTTTACAGAAAGCTAACCAAATCTATGTTGCATTTTTTACAGAAGGAGAAGTTGAAGTGGCTTAAAGGCTTATTGGTGAAAGAATATAGGGATTTTGGGTTTTTATTGTCGACGCTGCATCCAAATCTGAATAGCCTTATCTAACTGTGAGTGGTATCTCTAAAAGTGGACGTTCATTGAAGGTCTCGAGTTATATCATCAATGATCAACCACTATGTAAATCTCATGTTTTTTTTTCGTGCATACTAATACTAGGAATCATCTGTTGGGAAATGTAGGAACATGACCTCTAGTGGTTTTTTCTATTTTTGTAGTTGCTTACATTAATGTAGAAATGGAATGGTTCCAACTTTTTTTTTTCCTTTATAAAGGAGGATAGCAACTACAAAGATAAAAACAAAAACAAAGAGACACTGAACCTGTGCCTGTTGAATTATCTTGTTTTGATTGGGAGTTTGGGACCTCTACCAAATTCCCACAACATAAATTTTATGTAACAAATACATAAAAATTTAATAGTTTAATACAATTACCTCAAGCACTAATCACTATGTATCTTTATATATACAGGTTTGCAACAAGAAATTGAAATTTAAGTAGTATAATCAAAGAATCTTTATATACAATCCTCCAATGGTGAAACTATGCGATCGATGTCTTGTCTGTAATTCGTACAGTGGAAGAATCCGGTTTGGTTCGAACCGATGGGTTTCCTGTATCATCAAGAACTACAAAAGCCGTGTCACCGGGCTTGAAGCTCCCAGCAAGAAAGGCTTCGCTGAGTGGATCTTCCACAATCTCTGTGACGGTTCTACGAAGTGGCCGTGCACCGTAAGCTGGATCATATCCTTGTTTGCATATGAGCTCCTTGACGGCTTCAGACACCTCTAAACCGACTCCTAGTGCTACGAGCCTCGATTTCAAGTCTTGTAGCATCAGGTTCAAGATCTCCATCATCTGCAAAATCAGTTTCACGTTTTGCATAAACGACCAAATCAAATACCCCTACTTCATAAAGTCTCTGTTATATTTCGGCATAAAGCTATTGTTATTGTTTAGTTTAGTTTTTGTTTTGAAGAATTCCGTTCCGTTCGTTTGGTTCAGTTTTTATACCCACCCCTACTTTTTAAGGTTAGGTGGAGAAAATAAAAAACCTGAGCCCTCTCGAGCTGTCTGAAAATGACGATTTCGTCTATCCGGTTCAACAACTCTGGACGGAAGTAGTTCTTGAGTTCTTCGACTACTAAAGCTTTCATTCCAGTATAAGATGCTGCCTCTTCATCATCTTCGAGGATAAAACCTATTGAACCGTGTCTTCCCTTTGCAATGGCTGATGATCCGACATTAGAGGTCATTATGATCAGTGCGTTCTTAAAAGATACTCTCCTTCCCTGTAAACAAAGATTCCAGAAACAGAGCCAATATAAACTTCAAAAACGTCGAAGACTGAGCAAACAAATCAATCATATGCACAAACGAGTTTCAAACCTATACGTCTCATGAAGAAGCAAGAAAGATCTGTTAAAAGTGTAAATATGGGACAACAAACCTGTGAATCGGTTAGATGGCCATCTTCGAACAGCTGGAGAAGAATATTGAAGATATCCGGATGGGCTTTCTCTATCTCATCGAACAAAACCACTGTAAAAGGACGTCTCCTGATAGCTTCAGTGAGCATTCCACCTTCTTCAAAACCAACATATCCGGGAGGTGAACCTATCAACTTGCTCACAGTATGACGCTCCATGTATTCACTCATATCCAATCTCAGCATGGATTCCTCCTGCAATAACCAATGAAAAAACCTGAGGATGAAGGAATCGGTTCAATGACCACATCATGTGCAAGAATTACATTGTTAACAAAGCTGTACCGATCCAAAATAATTTGCTGCCAGAGCTTTTGTAAGCTCCGTTTTTCCAACTCCAGTTGGTCCACAGAAAAGCATAGCGGCAATTGGACGGTCGGGATCTTTTAAGCCAACCCTGGACCTCTTAACAGCTCTAGATATAGCAGCTACAGCTTCATCTTGACCAACAACTCTGCTTCTAAGCTGCTCTTCTAGACCCATAAGAAGCATTCTTTCATCTGCAGTGATTTGCTGAACTGGAATTCCAGACCAAGCCGATGCAACGGCTGCAATATCATCAGGTCCCACCAGTATAGGCCTGAAAGCACAATCAAACTAATGTTATGGAGGTTCCTTCATTTGTCTTCGTAATATAACATTTTGAAGGTTTCCCCTCAAGACCTAAATATGTAAAAGAAGGAAGCCATACTCATCGTCGCCTGCTACAGGTGGCAAAGAAGACTCCTCAGCTAGTTCACCAGACTCATCTGCAATGGCATCACCATCATCCTGCTTTTGCCTGCTTGAGAGAACCTATTTACATAAAAATTATTGAAACTGTTAATAGGTATATAGGATCGACATCCAAAAGTACTGCAGGACGAATGTCAAGTTTTTTTACCACTTCGTGCATGGCCTGAACTGTTCTGATCTCTTGCCAGTAATCATCAGGTGGCTTCGAAAGGATACAGATTGCATCCTCCTTTTTCTTCCTAAAAGCTTCTATACGAGCTCTGCTTCCTGCCTCGTCAATGAGATCAATAGCTTTATCTGGGAGAAATCTATCAGCGATATAACGTGATGAAAGGTACACTGCAGCATCTATGGCTTCCATAGTATATTTGCAATTGTGATGGGCTTCATATTTTTCACGAAGACCCAACAAAATCTTCACGGCATCTTCCTAAAATGTTGTTAAGATAAATATACTAGATAAGAAAACAAATGTTGGTTGGTCAATAAGATAGAAAATACAGGCTTGAAAACAAACCTCGCTTGGCTCGTCAATCAACACTGGCTGGAATCTCCTTGCTAATGCTTTGTCCTTCTCAAACTGACTCCTAAATTCATCAAGGGTTGTGGATGCAATGCACTGCAAATGGTTGATTGTTGATTAGTAGAGCTAGCTTTGGCACCTTATATACCAAAAATTTGCATTCATTTTCATAATTGACATATGCTTCAGAAGGAATTTTGCTTCCGTTTTATTTTCCTATGAACTTCTTCATCAAGCCAGCGATGGAAACATCACTTTGTTTCAGTTTCACTCAAATCTTTGCGCATAACCCAAAGTGGTGTGGTACACTTTCTCGTGCACAAGTAAAAGCAGCACAACTCGATTCATTCAGCATGCGTACCTGAAGTTCGCCCCTTCCAAGTGATGGTTTCAAGAGGTTAGCAATGTCAAGCCCAGACCCCTTGTTTCCTCTTCCAACTGTGCCAGACCCAATAAGTGTGTGCACTTCATCAATGAAGAGAATGACCTTACCTATGAGAAAACAAAAAACAATTGTGTTAGGAATGTTTTATGTTAATTTTATAATCTTCAATGTATAAGTATTTGAGATCAATAACCTGATTTTTTAACTTCGCTTATCAAAGCAGTGACCCGAGACTCCAGTTCTCCCCTTTCTTTTGCACCGGCCATCAGCAGTCCTATATCCAGGGACATGATGCGTTTCGTCTACATATATAAACAAATAAAACTGGTCATGTACATGGCTGACCAACTTCAGATAAAAAACATTTCCTGTTTAGATGCAGGTGCGCACCAAGAGAAATCCAGGAGCATTTGCTTCTGCAATACTAATTGCTAATCCTTCAGCAATGGCGGTCTTCCCAACACCAGCTTCACCAAGAAGAATTGGGTTGTTTTTAGTTCTACGGCAAAGTATCTGGATGACTCTTTGAACTTCTTTTTCCCGACCAATAACAGGATCAATAAGGCCCTCACTAGCACGTGCTGTAAGATCCACACAGAACTGTTCCAAAACACTTTTCGCTGATAAACACAAATTTAGATAAAAGTTTATCAGTATCCCAAACTTGGAAGAATGAATAAAAACAATTTCATATCTCTAAAACCATTACCTTTAGTTTTCCCACCAGTTCCAGAACCAGCAATTCGACCATTAGGAGAAGCATCGAAGCTCCCTTTAGATGAAGAAGATGGTTCTCTGCCATCTTTAGCCATCTCTCCTTTAAGTCTGGTGAGTGCTGCAGCTGTGAGCAAATTCATATTTGCTCCCAATCTAAACATCACACAAACAAATTTCAAGATCAAAAGTCAAATCATACAAAAACGGTTGATCGTTCATTTATCCAATTTCAGCATATTCATGAATCATGAGTCAATTAAACTGTGAAATCGCAAGGTAACTGATAATTCTCTACCTCTTAAGGACTCTGCCGGCGCTACCATCATCAACGGTGAAGAGTCCGACAGCGATATGCTCCGGTGCGATATATTGACACTCCAGAGTCCTAGAGTACTCCACAGCAGCCTCGAAGACACGTTTCGTACTGATAGAGAAAGGCATGTCCGTAGATTTCGAGTACGAAGTGGACGAAACTTCCTCCTGCTTGGAATCGGAATTAGCTTCGTCCCAAATACTCCAAACAGCTTCACGAGCCTTATCTATGGTGATTCCGGATCCAAGGAAACCTTGAGGATCACGATCCTCTGCAATCAAACCTAAGAGAAGATGCTGAGTGTAAACCATGTCTTTCCCCAACGCTTTAGCTTCCTTCTGAGAGAAGATTATAGCTCTGATCGCTCGTTCGGTGAACCGTTCGAAAACCGCCGAAATCGGAGTGAATTTCTTCCGTTTTCTCTGAGGAAATCGTCTGAAGTTCGCCGGAGTTGTGGAGAAGCGGTGGATCGTGCGATTGGAGAGGGAGATTCCGAGATATGAAGAAGCGAATGAAGAAAGTGAAGAAGCGGCGATGGAAGTAACAGGAGAAGAAGAAGAAGAGAGGAGACGACGAGAGTGAAGCGTTAGAGGTGATGAAGTAGATAAAACCTCCATGATCGTCGCCGGAGAGATAATTTTCCGGTGAGATATTTTCCGATTTGTGACAAAATGATGAGAATTATTATTATTTTTAGGGGAAAATGAACAAAAATAAAAAAAGGAAGTAAAGGAGAAGAAGCAAAAGGAAGGGATGGAGTAAGATGACACGTCAAGGCACCGTTTTATTTCGTTTTTTTTTTTTTTTGTTATTCGGTTATAAAGGAAACTACTAAATACTACTTTGATTCTAGCTTCTTAAGGGACTGTTTGGCTACAGTTTTAGCCACGTTTGCGTTTTGATAAGATTCTTTTCACTATTGTAGAGACGTAGGCTTGTTGGTCTTTTTAAATTGAATGAAAGTTCCAAAGGATGCAATTAAGTAGAAATTCAAGTTGACAAAAAAACTTTAGTATGATATTACAAAGCATTTAAGAGAACACTATGCATGTCAAAGATGTTAAAAAAAAAAAAGGCAGCACTACATATCCTTGTGAATTTATGCATTATAATTTTGAATTTTTGATTATAATGTCTCAACCTTCTAGACGACTTTAATTCGAATTTTTGCGATTTTGCATTTTTTTCACAATTTTAATTTTAGAGTTGATTGTTTGCTATATCGAACTACAACTAAACTTTCATTTTTATAAACTTTTGTTTTTCAGATTACACTATGAGTCAAAAAAAGTTAATATAATTTTAACACTAGCTTTTTTAATTTTTTTAGTTTAATGCCATTAAACTTTTAACAAAAACAAAACAATTTTATGTAAAATCAATTCAACTTTTAAAGTAAAGTGATAGTAGTCCTATTATTCATATAGTCATCGTTAGTTGATCTAGATCAAAGATTGATTTTATTGATTTTTTTTTTTTTTGTAATATTTCTTTGGTACTTATAGATTGAAAGATTGGTATGGATTTTGACTTTATATGTATATTCATTAAAAAACTTCAGATTTACGATAACTTTTGAAAATAAAAATACGAAAAATTAAAAATCGAAATAAAATTGAAATGTAACCCATCGAGACAAAGTCAACAAATGTTGAAAACGCAGAACGTGGAAAAATAAATTAACGACCAAACGCAGCACATTGGTACTAAAAGAGAAGCTCAAGTTGCACACGGAAACAAAGAAAACGGTCCCAATCCAAAATTACAGAATAGAGAAAATGAAACTGGTTACCAAATTATAACTTAAGAGCCTAACAGTGACAATTTAAGGTTCCTAATTGTCTCCCCTTTAACTTTTCGTTGGAAAATTCTTCCCATGTGAAGAAAAATAGAAAGAGAAACAAAAAGAGAGTCAATTTATTGGTTACCCAAGTCGTCCTCAAATGCATGTGAATTCACGAGCTTCTAATAACGTACGTTGCGAGGAATACGTGTGCACTTTTCTATAAACTCGTCTTAATTTATTCTCTTCTTATTCATTTAGCTTCGTAATAGAAACAAATTACATGACAAAGGTAGATCATTATTAATTATTCCGTCCATGTTTGATGAAAAGAGCTTCCAATATCTAGTTTTTATTATTAAAAATAGTAAAATGTTTAATATACTATTATTATTTCATCTCTCCATTTTTATGGGTTTTTTTTGGGTGAATGAAATTTATAAGTCAACAAAAAATTTTTTTACAAATAAATAGAAAAATTAAAGCTGAAAAATATATTACAAATAGTAAATAACATAAGGCAAATTTTATATGTTGGTTGATTTGAAAACTATTAGGAGGGCATATCTTGATGAATGGAGAGTCTCTCGTGCCGAAGATAGCTAATGGTGTCTTGGATAAGCATATTGCTGTGAAAATCGGATGAAAATCTGATGAACTCAAGAAGATGTGACCAAGAAAAAAAATATACTTTGAGGCAAATACTCTTAATTAAGTTTTGAAAGCTTTTATTATTAATCGTGTAAATAATGATTTACAAACCATTATGCATTTTTATATAAACCGTAAAACTCTATATCACTAGGAATATATGTAGAGAAATATCCTATATCATCATAATACTATACAATAGTATCTATATACTTATTTGAGTATGACCCTAAAAATGGTATTACGATTTTGTCATTTTGAACAACACTTGTTCATTGGTAGTGAGCAGAGGAGGTAAGGGAAATGATAAAGCCCTTACCCATAAATATCATACTTCCTCTTGTCTAAGCATATTGTAAATTAACCAAGCCCAAGCCCAAGCCCAAATGGCAGAGTAAAAGGTTTATAACTAATTAAGTAACAAGTAGTTAATTTTAGTTAGACAAACAAAAAAAAAAAAAAAAAAAAAGTTAGATGTCTAAGCATATTGTAAATTAGTAAATTTTTGTTAGCTACAGCACGTAGAACACTGACAAATTACCGGCGCATCACTATCCTCTCCCAAGTCTAAGGGTTGCGAAGGCAGTTCATCTTCGTACATATTTTATAGCGATCGAGCGAGATCTTCTATGAAAAAAGCTAAATGATTCTAATTCTTTTACGATGTCTTTTATGTAACGTATAGACGTATAGTATTGATTAATAATATTGAGATAGTCAAATCTGTAACGAGTAAGCGTAAAATCATCATAATTATGGAAACTCGTGATAATGTATATGCAAACAAACAACATTATTCTCTTAAAGAATTGTTGAATTATTACGATTATCAAACACTTGCATACAATAATCTGAACATTAGAACCATTTATATTTAAATTTTCAATATAAGTTCGATTTAACAAATACTCCAAGAAAATTGTATTTTTCTTTAAATATCTATTAGTCTCACTATCAGTTATTTTTTAAGATATAAAAATAAGCACGACGAGTTATGAAGATAGCTAAATGAAATCCTTACTGGTTTTCTCAACAACCGATATTGTAATTTCTAAACATTACATACTAACAATTAAAACAAACCATATCATTTCGAAACTCCTCTATATAGTATTTGATAAGTTAAAAAAAAAAAGCAAATAAAGAACAAACATACTCAACATACCACTTGAAGATTTTTTTTTTTTTTTTTAATTACCACTTGAAGAATTTATTCTTAACAAATGAAGAAATTCAGAAATGTAGAACAAACATTTGTTTTGATATCAAAATAAATGCTCTATATATAAAATGAAGATTTTTGATTTTAAGATTTTGGGATTAAGAACACTATAAATTAATATTTTTTTTGGAAATATATTTTTGGTTTTGGGTGGTATGATTGAAAATGAGTATTCCGAAAATGGTGTTTGATAGATGGTAAAATCCAGAGCTATTGTCGCTCTTTGATTGTATTGATACAATGTGTATATATATGATCAATTTTAGTTGTATATATGAGGATTGATCCTCCATGTTCTATAGACAGTTTCTTTTAAAATGCAATTTATACTTTGTTTTTATCAAATGCAATTTATTTTCATATTTTTAATCATAATTTTTGGACTTCCAATTAATAATTTTTTTTAAAGATAAGTTTCCAACATTCCCTATGGACTTGTTAAAAAACCGTGGACTATTGTTTTTAATTATTTTTTTTAAAAAAATAGAGAAAAAACTCAACTTTGTTTTTATTTAGGGGTGTATTGCATTACAAATGCACGTTACAACCCCAATCAGTTGATTTTTTGTTAAATATTTTGCATCACAGATGACAAATATATAGTGGGCCAAGTCCGACCACGTCTTCTCTTCTTTATTCAAATTTTTTAACTCTTCATCTCTCCTCACTATTTATATAAATCCACTCTCTCATTCTCCTCTCAAAATTACTTGAGAGATCGTTTACTTTCCCTGAAAGCTTCAATAGAGAATAATTAGAACATCAAAATATTTTCCTGGAAAATTTCTCTCATTTTCTCGGGAAAATGTTACAAAATTTCCTCTGAATTAGGGAGCGATTCCATAACCAGTTCTTAATTCTCTTCTTTCACTTACTAATTACACACATTCTTCAATTTTCCGCCGGAAAACTTCTGCGTTTCTCTCATTTCCGATCTGATTTTTTTTTTCCCGAGAAAATCGACTTTAGATGAGTTAATTATCGCTTCTCTCGGATAGACATTGAAGGTCCGATCAACTTCAGAGTTCAAAATTGAAACCACAAATTCGTCATAATTTTCCGTTTACTTTCCCGACGAATTTGATCGGCGAGGAGAGAATTTTCAGGAAGAAGTGTTTAAAAAATGTCGAGAGTGAGTTTTGAAGTGTCAGGAGGCTATCACTCAGATGCAGAAGCGGGAAACAGCGGTCAATTCAGCGGTGGTCAATTACCGCCGCCGATCTATAAAAAACCAGCGATTACGAACTCAAGATTCGCAGCGGAGAATAGCCAGAGAACGCGTACGGCGCCATACGTGGACCTCACGGTAGATGTACAAGACGACAGAGTCTCTGTACACAGCTTGAAAATGGAAGGTGGATCTAGCGTTGAAGAGAGTCCAGAGCTTACGTTGCTGAAACGTAACCGTCTCGAGAAGAAAACGACGGTGGTGAAGCGTTTAGCGTCTGTTTCTCACGAGCTTAAGCGTTTGACATCGGTCTCTGGTGGTGGTGGTGGTGGTGGTGGGAGAAAGCCACCTCGACCGGCTAAATTAGACCGGACTAAATCCGCTGCGACTCAAGCTTTGAAGGGACTTAAGTTCATTAGTAAAACCGACGGTGGCGCGGGCTGGAGTGCCGTGGAGAAACGGTTTAATCAGATCACCGCGACTACCGGTGGACTACTTCTTCGTACAAAATTCGGTGAATGCATAGGTAACAAATCTTGAATTGAATGTTTGATTTTTGGAATTTGATTTGAATGTTTGATTGAGAATTGATAATGCAGGTATGACTTCGAAGGATTTCGCGTTGGAACTGTTCGACGCATTGGCGAGACGAAGAAATATAACAGGGGAAGTGATTGATGGTGATCAACTAAAGGAGTTTTGGGAACAAATTAATGACAATAGCTTCGATTCTCGGCTAAAGACATTCTTCGACATGTACAGTTTTCGATTTGTTTGTCTTTTACTTTTATCTTTCTCTGGATTTGAAACTGAAAGTTATGAAAGTGCAGGGTGGATAAAGATGCTGATGGTAGACTTACAGAAGATGAAGTTAGAGAGGTAAATGCAGAGCTATAAAAAATTATCTCTGTTCTGCTTCAATGTTAACTCTGCTCTAACCTTGTTGTTGTGTTTCGCAGATTATCAGTCTTAGTGCTTCTGCAAATAATCTGTCTACAATCCAGAAGAGAGCTGATGAATATGCAGCATTGATCATGGAAGAGCTGGATCCAGATAATATAGGATACATCATGGTAAGTAATTAGCTTGAATTGACCATAATGTGGCTGGAGTCTGAATTATTTGTGGTGACTCTTGAAACAGTTGGAGAGTCTTGAGACTCTGCTTTTACAAGCGGCATCACAGTCTGTAATAACAAGTACTGGGGAGAGAAAGAATCTGAGTCATATGATGAGTCAGAGGCTTAAGCCAACGTTTAACCGAAACCCATTGAAGCGATGGTACCGTGGCCTTAGATTCTTCGTGTTAGACAACTGGCAAAGGTGTTGGGTTATAGCGCTATGGCTCACGGTTATGGCTATCCTCTTCACCTACAAGTATATCCAGTACAAGCGTAGCCCTGTGTATGGAGTGATGGGAGATTGTGTGTGCATGGCCAAAGGTGCAGCAGAGACAGTTAAGCTGAACATGGCTTTGATTCTCTTACCTGTTTGCAGAAACACCATCACATGGCTGAGGAATAAGACCAGGTTGGGTAGGGTTGTCCCATTTGACGACAATCTCAACTTCCACAAGGTAAACAAACAAACATATTATAAAGCATGTTCTGTTTTTGGAATTTCTTATGATAAACGGATGCTTAAAACAATAGGTTATAGCGGTTGGGATTACAATTGGAGTAACAATGCACGCCGGGGCACATTTGGGGTGCGATTTCCCGCGGCTACTAGAAGCAACTCCAGAGGCATATAGGCCTTTAAGACAGTTTTTTGGGGATGAGCAACCAAAGAGCTACTGGCATTTCGTAAACTCGGTGGAAGGTATAACCGGACTCGTAATGGTTCTGTTAATGGCAATTGCATTCACACTAGCCACGCCTTGGTTCAGAAGAGGGAAGCTAAACTATCTTCCAGGACCATTAAAGAAACTAGCTAGCTTCAATGCCTTCTGGTACACTCATCATTTGTTCGTCATAGTCTACATTCTTCTTGTTGCTCATGGATACTACTTGTATCTCACCAAAGACTGGCACAACAAAACGACCTGGATGTATTTGGTGGTACCAGTGATTCTATACGCGTGTGAAAGGTTGATAAGAGCATTCAGGTCGAGCATCAAGG
Source organism: Erysimum cheiranthoides (assembly GCA_011420285.2). NCBI lineage: Eukaryota > Viridiplantae > Streptophyta > Magnoliopsida > Brassicales > Brassicaceae > Erysimum > Erysimum cheiranthoides. The sequence continues at coordinate 12,283,945 of CM022181.2, read as the reverse complement.
CGGTGACTATTAGGAAAGTAGCAGTTTATCCAGGAAACGTATTGGCAATACACTTGACAAGGCCACAAAATTTCAAATACAAGAGTGGTCAATACATGTTTGTTAACTGTGCTGCTGTATCTCCATTTGAATGGTACGAACTTAACCAATAACTTCATATTTCTTTTGCAATGCTTCCTTATTTATGTCTAATAAGTGTTTGATTCAATGCAGGCATCCATTTTCAATCACCTCTGCACCTCAAGATGATTACCTAAGCGTTCACATTAGAGTTCTTGGAGATTGGACAAGAGCTCTTAAAGGAGTCTTCGCTGAGGTTTGATCTATAATTTACTAAAAACTTTCTAATAAACCATTCTTTTGAATTTAAAGAAATTGATATGTATGGTATGCTTTGTGTAATGTTTCCAGGTGTGTAAGCCACCTCCGGCAGGAGTGAGTGGTCTGCTCAGAGCCGACATGATGCACGGTGCAAATAATCCCGAGTAAGTAATAGTCCTAACCACTATATCTTGAAAAATGTGATCCATGCGTCGTTATCTTAATTTCCACACGTAAATGACTAAATCATGCTAAGTGGTTCTAGAAGGTTTTTGAGAGGATGCATCATGTATCGTGAATTGTGAATCGTGATATCCACTAGTATATTGGTATATAAGGGTAACAAATTCAAACAATGTACCTAATACATTTATAATAAGTGGTGGGAGACCACAACTAGAAACACAAACTATGTACCTAACCAAATATCACTATTTTATTGAGGTGATTGAGACGCATTATTTGGTATATCATGCAAGCACGATATTTTTGCTTCTCCATGTGTTTTTGTGACGGCGTAGATCTTTGGGTGCAATATCTTATTGCTCTACCTTTTCCTTAAAACAAATTGGAAGGTGATCGGATAATTAATTATGCTAGGTCAACATTCTATATTTTTTTTATAAATATTTTGCATCACGTCAATTTTATTGCCGATATGGACCATGGTTTAATTATCTACTTTATCAAGTTCCAATTGTTTTCTAAATAAAAATAAAATAAAGAGATGCTGACTTTTTAAATGGTCTTCGTACTTTCTTATCTGGGTTTTGAGGGGATATCACATGTAGAAGAAATGTATAGATCCAGGTGTACGAATATACTTGCATATATACTTCGTCGACTTAGTTTTGGTTTTAAGTGTTCACATGCCAAATTGATGTTTGGTTAACCATTATGATTATTCTATTCATTTCATTCTACTTAGTTTTGGTTTTAAGTGTCACATGCCAAAATAATTTGTTTGGATAACAGGATGAGCATGATTACTCTATTCATTAAAGAATTCCAACTTGAACTTTTTTTTAATACGTTTTTTTTTTTTTTTTTTTTTTTGACGCCATAGGTTTTTCTTTTGGTGCTAGTAAAAATGTTAATAAGTATCTAGTATTTAAAAATGTAACCATTACTTATAAGTTATAAACCTGCACTATATCTTCGTATAGAGTAGGACAAAAAAAATCACAAGAGAAAGTGAACATGGCATTAAGATCTTACCAAAAGTTAAAGGTATTCATACTTTTTATCTAGCTAGATTGAAAGATATACCGGATTTTGAAAGATCTTAATGTGAATATATATATGATAATGAGATAAGAGAATTTAGAAAGATCTTAATGTTACGACCAAATTGTTAATTTGATTTCTTTTTAGCGTAACCTACACAACTTCATCTATACGTTAATCTATTTTTTTTTTTTTTTTTTTTCGGTAAAACTATACGTTAATCTCTTGTTGAGCAATATATAAAAATGTGACATTTGCTAATGGTAATGACCCTTAATTATTGCACAGCTTCCCGAAAGTCTTGATCGATGGTCCATACGGTGCACCAGCACAAGACTACAAGAAGTACGAGGTGGTTCTACTGGTTGGTCTCGGGATTGGGGCCACACCAATGATAAGTATCGTCAAAGACATTGTCAACAACATCAAAGCCAAGGAACAAGCCCAACTCAACCGAATGGAGAACGGAACAAGCGAACCACAACAACGAAACAAGAAAGAGAGTTTCAGGACGCGTAGAGCCTACTTCTACTGGGTTACGCGTGAGCAAGGCTCTTTCGATTGGTTCAAGAACATAATGAACGAAGTCGCGGAACGAGATACCAACCGTGTCATCGAGCTGCATAACTATTGCACAAGCGTCTACGAAGAAGGTGACGCTCGTTCCGCACTTATACATATGCTTCAATCACTAAACCATGCCAAGAACGGCGTTGATATTGTCTCTGGAACAAGAGTTATGTCCCATTTTGCTAAACCTAATTGGAGAAACGTTTACAAACGCATAGCCATGGATCATCCTAACACTAAAGTTGGTAAGTTCACATCTTCATAGAATCTTGCTTTGGTAGGAGTATAAGTAAAGATGATATATCATATGAAATGCAAAAAAAATGTGCAGGAGTGTTCTACTGTGGAGCACCAGCATTAACAAAGGAGCTAAGGCATTTAGCTTTAGATTTCACCCACAAGACTAGCACCAGGTTCTCCTTCCACAAAGAGAATTTCTAAAGAACACACAGAGTTAAAAAGGCATAAACAAAAAGAGAAAAGTAAGAAGCATGATGAGTTATGTTTCTCGTAATTTCACTTCCCTTACTATTTTTTTTTTAATTACTATTTGTATACATATATACTCTCTTGACTGTAGATTTCATTTTATGCTTTTTGGTCGTATGTTTAAATTTTTTTTTTTGTTTGGAAAGTGTAACGTTAATTAATTATATTGTCGACAAAAATGCTGCAACAAAAACAAAAACAAAAAAAGCAAATTAAGGTTTACAACCGGAATTCCGGAAGAAGTACGGTTCAGGAGTGATGAGATTTAAGTTCAAAGACTCCAACTTCTGTAGATATCTTTCACGTTTTTGTAAACTTAGATTTGAGAATTGAGAGTAGAGCTTGCAAATGAAATAAGAACAAAAAATTGTTTTGTAGCCTTACTCTTGTTTCGAAGTTTTTCTTATAGTTGTATTAATTACTCCATGAATTGTTAAGTGACACTAAAACATTTGGTATATCATGTGGTCTAAGTGTCTAACTATAGTAAATGTCTCTCAAAGTGTTATGCAAATTGTGTGAATGTCTTTGACATCAATTATAGAAAAAAACCAAAAAAATGGAAAAATCTTTAAACATCAATTATATAAAAATCAACTGTTTATATTTTTTACATCGATATAAACAATTTTTATACAGTTTATATAAGTTTATATAAAGCCCGTAAACCATAATAAATCAGAACAGAAACCAAACGTAAACTGAAATGTCTACTTCTTAATTATTGAACTTGGTTGTTGTTTTGAGTGTAAGAAAAGGATTATCCTGATCGGTCTTTGATGTTCCATGCGTTCCACTCCGTAAGGCACAAGTGCACAGGAAAATCAAAAAAACAAAAAAAAAAAATCGTGAACGGCAGGATTCGAACCTGCGCGGGCAAAGCCCACATGATTTCTAGTCATGCCCGATAACCACTCCGGCACGTCCACTTTGATGGTAGTAAGCATACTTTAACAATTTAGTAGTAAACACTGATTGGTTAAACCCATTTACAAAACAAATATCATTTGGTTATGGACGTACTAACATCAACTTTTGAGTTTTGATAGATTCGGTCAGGTCTAAAACACTGAGACACGTTATCAAGGTTTTCTTTTTGGTAAAATTTATGATATATATCGATTTTTCCATTGCACCTTTTTTTGCTTTTATCATGTTTATTATTGCCAAACTATTTATCGACTTGATAATCGGGAAAAATGTCAAAAAAACCATGAATTTTCAAATTTAAGCCATTTTAATCACAAATTATCATTTAAGCCAAATAAACCATGAACTTCTGTTGACTTTTCTGTTTGGTCCATGAACTTTCGGTTGACTTTCTGTTTGGCCCATGAACTTTCGGTTGACTAAGCGTTTTAACTGTCCCGTTAAATCCACTAACTGAGCCATTAACAGAAGTTAATTGTCGTCGTTTTGGGCAGTAACAGAGAAGAGTTAACGACAATTAACGTCTGTTAATAGCTCAGTTAGTGGATTTAATGAGACGGTTAAAACGGCTTAGTCAACCGAAAGTTCATGGGCCAAACATAAAGTCAACAGAAGTTTATGGTTTATATGGTTCATAGTTAAAATGGCTTAAATTTGAAAGTTTATGGTTTTTTTTTGACATTTTTCCCCTTGATAATCATAAAAACAGTCGAAACCGAACCAGAACGAGAAGATGTTCCATTCAGTTAACACCAAAATGACAAGACGTTACCTAACTTGCTTTCCACTCTCCACTACTGACTACACCAAAATCTATCCCGATACAAGAACCTCTATTATTATTGCCTTATAGATCACAACTGCCAAAATCATCCAATGCAAAAGTCAAGAAGCATATAGAGAGCTTTCTACACTTGAAAAAATATTAAATTGTTTGGGGAAACAAGAAGATTATAGTATTAAATCTCATACAAATGATGTTTAGAAGAATCAAGTATGTTAAAAATAACCTAATTTTATAGGTTCTCTTTTTATTATTTCCAATCTTTTCGTCAATATCAAAATGAAGTGAAGCCACTAATCAATCAAGTTCTAGACTCTTTTTCATAGCTTCGTAAACCATATACGTAATGCTTGCAGCCGGAACAACCTTTAGAAGATTCGGTAGAAGCCCTTTGTAGAGTGCTTTGTAACCTTCTTCACTTATTGTCCTCCTGAATACTCCAGACATCGAGGTCCTTGCTCGTTCCGCTTGCATTCTGTGTGACAGTAACATATATTCAATATAGGAAAATACTTCAAATACCCACAGGAAATGATACATGCTTGTTGTGTATGGAGTTTGTTTAAGAGAGAGAGAGAGAACAGGAGAAGCAAATAGGCTATAGAATTACCTTGTTCTCACAACCTGCAAAGGATAAACACAGGTTGCTCCAAGAGCTCCAGAGATTGTTCCACATCCTAGTTGCACGAGCGGACCTGGTTCTGAAGTCCAAACCGAGACCAGTTTTATGAGTCTACGTTCAAGCAGATTCATACAAAATGGGAAACATAACAATTAAGAGATTTACCAGCGTCTTCAAGAATATATGTCCTGGACAAGTCCTTTAATGTCTCATATGCAGCCAGGTCGATACCCGCATAAGGAATAATCCCAAGAAGAGAAGGGAAAAGACCTTTGTAAAAGGCACGTGGACCCTCATGAACCAATATGTCTTTGGTGAGCGTTCCAAGCCTGGGAACAACAACACCTGCTTGGCTCGTGCAAGTCTGCAACCGAGTTTTCACAAGATCCAAAGGGTATATAGAGGCTTGAGCCACTGCACCAGCCATACCTCCAGCAAAAAGTCTAGCGGTTGTGCCTATGTCCGCTTTGTCTTCCCCCATGTTTTCACCAATAGCGTTTTTGAAAAGCTCATATGCATAGAATTTGATGGCACTCTCTGGTGCTACCTTCACAATATTCAACCCGTTGCCTCGAAAAAAACCCCGAACCCCATCCTTCTTCCATATCATCTTTATGGCATCTCGGATTTTAGCATCAGTTTTCTGAATTTGCAAAAGCACTTTTAAGCGATCTAGAGGTGCAGTTGCAGTCCTCGAAGCTGCACCGGCTATGCCACCTGCGACATTACTATTTTGCTGTCAAAACACTTCAAAACCAAATCTTGTTTATGTTGTGGAGAGTAAATACACTCCGAACAATTAAGGAAGTCTACCTGCGATGAAATAGTTGCTCCTCTTTACGTGTTTACTGATGCCTTCTGGAATAACGGCTTGTTCTCCAATATCTACAAGGCATACTCTTTCCCAGTGATGGTATATATTTTCAATGGTAGCTTCGTGAGGGTACAACAAAAGAAAATCTCTCCATTCTTCAAACATTATAATCCCATCATTGTCCTTATCAACGTGTTCCACAAAACGAGCGAGCTCCTCGTCATTTATCTCAATTCCTGCAAAATAGAAACTGTTGTGGCTTATAGGACGAAAACAGAGCATAATCACAAAAGTTGTTGAAAGTTTTTATTTTCTACACATTGAACTCAGACAAAATTGAACACATGGATGAAAATTAAATGCCTTATTCTTAAATGCAAAGAAGTGAGGGTGTTAACTATGGTACACCAAATGAAACCAATACACACCCATAGGAAGTCTTCATAAAAATGCATCACATACTTCAACTTCATAGATGTTAGAGATAGTTATATACTCAAAGAATCACTCAGATTCACATAAATATATTGCAAAAAGATTAGCACAATCTTATCAACCTACACCGCATACAAACTATAAATCTCTCTAACTATCACTCTCATCCTTCACTTTCCAAGACTGCATCACCAGAGATTATACAAACTTCTCTCAATCTATTACCTTCCTGCTAAACACTAGCTCAACATACAATGATCTAACAACTAGTAAACAACAATATGATCTACAAAAGTTTGATCCTTGACAAAATAGACTCCAAGCATAAATAATTTGTTAGCATATAAATAAAATTATACCGGCCTTAACGAGCGAATCCCAGAGTCCTTCAGGAGAAATGCAACCATTATGCTCAACATCAATAGCTTGAAAGATTCTATACAACTCAAGCTCCTTATCATCCATATATCTACGAAACTCATGATAATCAACACGCCCATCTCGATTCTGATCACAAACCCTAAACAATTCCTTAGCGTATTTGTACCCACTAGGGATTTGAAGCGCACATAACCCTTTCTCGATTTGAGCACAATCCAAGTAACCAACATTCCCAGAATCGAAGAAATCGAATAAGCTCCTGATTCGTACATCTCTCTCTTCTCTTGTTTCACGGAGAGCTAGAAGAACATGATCCATTGACACCGGTCCGGGTTTCTTAACCGGGTTACAACAACCTTGTTTCGATTTCGTTGTCGTTGGTAAACCAACATGTTCCACGCCATGAGTCGTCGACATGATCAACAAATCGGAATCAAAATCAGATTTTGAGTTTCTGGGTTTGTGATCATATCATCCTTCTATTCAGATCTACAATGAATCTCCAAAAACGCTCACCATTTAATACCGAGAAATTTTCATTTTTCAAATCCGTTATGTTGAGTGAAGAAAGATGAATTGAATACAAAAATTGAAGAAAGAAAGGATCTAAATTTGAAGAAGAGATTGAGAATTTGTGTTGATGCAGGTGAAGAAGCTCAAGGAAGAAGAAGAAGAAGAAGAGAGAGGTGTGGAAAAGAGAAGAAGGACCAATCTCTCCAATGGTGCGGAGTTGAGATTCTCATGGGATATTCTTCATTTTAATTTATACCATTTATTAATTATTAGTATTTTGATTATAACTTTCTAAAGTTTAGACATTTATATTCTTAAAAAATTCAAAAGCCTTTATTCGAGTATTATTTTTTAATTATATTTTGAAAGGTGTATTTTGGTGAATGTTGACAGGTCCAAAGAGAGTAGATTTTTTCATGACACACCTCCCGGAGCATGCATAAAATGGGTGAAGGATGGGTCCAAATTTTGAAAAAGTTAATGGCTCAATATCACATGTTTTAAATAATGGTACTCTTTGTCAAAAAAATAAAATAAAATAATGGTACTCATTTGGTATAGAAAGCTTGGTATAAAACATTGAAACAATAGACCACAATCACATGTACAATCAAAAGAATTCGGTCCATGTAAGTACGTCGGTGCCGGATTGGCTCTCCATTTCGGAGTGTCCCCAGCCGATAGCTTAATATATTAGGTTTCTGGAAAAAAAAAAAAAATCAAAAGAATTCGGTACACTATTACACGTTTAGTTAACAATCTTCATTTTTAACAAACTTGAAAACTTGGCTATGTTTCCTAGATAATGTGCTCGGTGAGACGGTTTGGAGTCAAATGAGGATGAAGATTCATACATGGTCGTTTTCATTTATGTGATTCCTCTGGTGACAATACCATTGAACGATGGGTAGGTGTCTTTGTTTCTACCGCCTCCATACTATAAAGGACCAAAAAAAGCTTTTGATAGTTGTAGAAAAGGACAAGATGGAGTATTTAATAAATATATTGAGTATAATTGTAAGAGGATAAAAAATTCTTGAAATATAACAAAGCTAATGTTCTAAGTGAATGATCGGTATATGATCGCATGATTAACTAGTTTATATGTGATTCCTCAAGTAAATCTACCATATTGAGTGATGGAAAATGATGGTTTTATTGTTGTTGATGTAGCCTTCTATGAACTTAGACAAAAAAATATCTCAAGATTATTACCATTTGATAAAACATCTTGTGAATATTCCATCAAATAGGAAATTAGATTTATTTAGGTAAGAGTTAATGTCTCATAAAAAAGATTTAATCATAAAACCTTGACTCAATCTTTTTGTAACTACCTCGCAAACTCATCGATCCTCCTCCTTTTTCATGAAAACTTTTTTTTTTTTTTTTGCAGATGTGACAAATGTAACTATATTATCATTTGACAGATATCTTATAAATCTTATCTTTAACTTCGGACAACACCTTATTTAAAACTAGGCGAAATCTCATAGCACTAAAAAATTTAGCTTGATTAAGAGGCCTAATTTCAAAGTAGATGTTTTTCAAAGAAAAAGATAAGATCATAAGATCAGTCAAAAAATATAATATGGTTAACATTTTGTAATATCTGCAAAAATTGGTTCTCAAACCCGTATGTCCTAGGATGTCACCAAACCACTCATAAGCAGGATCGAAGATTGGAGAGGCAGTAAAAAAAGACCGTGTCACTGCTTTTTGATGAGGCTTTACCTCTTACCTACATAAGTCTAACTCGCTATTATTGGTGCTGACAAGATATATACTTTATCAAATGACAACCATCTTGTGATCTTTCTTTCTCTAAGTCCTTAGGAGGATGCAGTAACAACAATAAAAACAACGTTCACAGGTACTTAGTGGTGGATTCACTAGCTAGCTAGAAGACTCACATATATGAACTGGTTAATTAATCATGTGATCCCATACCGACCCTTCACTGAGAACACTAGCTATAGTTATCAATCTCTTACAACTATAGCCAACATATTTATTAAGTGTAATAATTATCTTGGGCCTTACAACAACTATCAAGGGCTTTGTTTTGTCTTTTTAAGTATAGAGGAAGCGGTAAAAACAACTAGGGCTGGAATCGGATCAGTTATCCAAAAAAATCTGGGTATCCGGATCTAAATACGTCGGATCCTCACTAATAGTATCGTTATCCAAGACCGAGAAACCCGGATATCAAGTTTTTGGATAGCCGTATAAAAATATTGATATCCGACGGATATCCGGATCCAATCCGAACTTGTTATAAATATTTAAAAAAATACAAATTCACAGTTTACCGAGGTTAAAGACTATCTTGAGATGAAAATTTTGCCAACATTATAGAAAATAGAGGAGTAGAAGAAAAATAAAATTATTTTTTTGTAAGAAAAAACACAATTGTTAAAAGTTTCAAATCAAAACATGAGATGAAGTAATAACGATTTTGTTTGGAGACTGTGATTTGTGACATGAAAGAGGTGGTGTCTATTTTAAAAATTAGAAGAAAGAACATAAAACGAAAAAGTTAACGAAAAATTTGATGCTACATTTTCAATCGAAAAGAAAAAGTAAAAACCCTAGATGGACGTTATTAACTATGTGCCTCAAGTATCTTTGGTTTAGGAGGGCTGAATAACAATGGCTTAGACATGGGATATTAGGATTTGACGTTTGGCTCAACTAAAAAAATGACATTATATCATTATTTTATTTATAACGGATTAGATATCCACCCACAAAATCAATCATTATCCGGATCTAGACATTCGGATATCTGAATTTTTAAAGAGATTAAGACCGAATTCTGAATCAGATGTTGGATCTCGTATAATAACTACATCCCTAGCAACAATAAGATTGTTATTCATAATATGACTCTACCTTGCTCTTTGGTGGGTATTCATAAGATGGTTATCAGTATCATCTTGTGATTTCTCTTGGTATTGAAGATCGTCGATTCCAATTCACCACTTCACGTCTATGATCCTGTCATCATTCAATTTGATTCTCAATCCAGTTCATTTATACCATTAAAAAAGCTAGAAGATCATAAAAATATTAGATTTTCCGAGTCTAATCTCACCTGATTTCATGGTTAGGTCGAATGTGAAACATGGTGCACACGCGATCTCTCTCTTTCTTCTCTTTCTCTCTCCCTCCCTCCCTCCCTCTACCTCTCTAGGTTGTCGATGATATCCTAAACAAATCATAGGAATCCTTCTTTTATCTCCCAAAGCCGAGTTTTTTTTTTCTTATCTCTTTTTGGATGATATTTATAGCCATTCGTCATTTTTTAATTGGATTTCATTTACATATCCTAGGAAGATCAGATTACAAACGAACACGTCTTGGACACGTAGTCCTTCTAGCATTCAGTATAGTTCATTTTCCTTATCTGATATTCAGATTTTGTATAACCATTAGTCATCTTTTAATTAGATTTAATTTCATTTTTATATCCTATCAAAATTATTTCAGTTGACCGATTTTTCCTTAATTGTCATATTTTTTTATTTTTTATTTTCCTTTATATGCCAACTAATGTTTTTTTCTACTTCTTTTTTTTTCATTAGCTGATGCTATTTCTCTTCTCAAGTCCAACTATACCCCGTCTAATTATTATAGTTCAGCCCAAGCAAATATGAACTCTTAGCCCAACCACCTGATCCACTTGCTTTGCCCATCTCTGTATCCACTCTGACTTTGTGATTTACACAGAGACCATTAAAGACCGAGTCAATTACGTCTTCATGATCAAGAGGCTTTTCAAGCAATGCCAACTGATCTAATTTGCCTCTTATGTCTTGCATATATTTATCAATTTTCTTTATCTCTTTATGAAGATGTTTCAGTTGGTTCTTGATTTGTTTAATGTGACCGCGTGTGGGAGTACCATAGATTCTCTCGAGCGTTGTCAAAATGTCCAAAGAAGATGTTGCACATGAGACAGACAAGCAGTTGTATGTTGTTTGCAAGAGCTTTCAGAAGAGCTACACGACTCAACCTATCATGTACACTTCCATTGGGAACGGTACTCCCACATACACAAGAGGCTTAACTTTACCAAAACTTGTCTTGGAACTTGATAGACACATAGTGCATCAATAGCTAGCTAAAGGCTACAGTGAAATTGGTTCCAAGGTCTCTAACTTACAAACTCGGCACATATATTCATCGAATCAAACCACAATCCAATGATACCTATAGTAATATCATGAAACTTCAACAAATAACACATATCACTGTAACCATCTCAACTTCACCCATCCGACCTTCTTCACGGCCTGGCTCTTTATTAATACAATAGTAAAAGTAATAGTTGATACGATTTGGTATCTATTTCAGATACTTTTATATTAACGTATTCTGAGGTTTGTTACTTTTGTAAAGAGCAGTTTACTTATTTTACTGGTTCCCTGTAATGGGAGCGTCACGGCCTCTCTTGAAATCATCCCAGCCTTTGACCCAGGGCTGTCCAGCCGCTGCACGCGTCTCAGGCGCTGAATGCTTGTTCAGATTATTCATGACTCTCTCGTGCAAAGCCGAGAATACCTTTAACACCACACAACAAAGTATTGTTTAAATCATTGGAGTAACCAAAAAGAAGACAACATAGGCTTGATTATGAGATTATGGTTACCGGATTTGAACTCACTGCCTCCGGAGGCTGTTCCTGATCAGTCAGCCATTTCCAAAGATCAGGGTTTTCCTGCAAAGTGCAAAAAATACTATTACGAAAGCAAGAAAGATTGAATCCATTAATCTTACAAATTCCCCTTTGAGGTCACTATGAACAGAACCAAGTTTTCACCATCTACTCTTAGAAATCCATCATATCATGTTCCACCTCTAGTTACTAAAGAAGAGCCAATATTGTGCATATTCTCTAAACTGACATCAATGGAGGTTAACCATTCATCATTCAACACCAACCATTTCAAGCTTAGATCACATTCACAGCAACAACTTCAATCTGGCTAAACAATTCCTCCATACAAGTAATTTGGTAGCTACAAATTCTACTATAACATGCACATATTCATATAACATAAGAGATTTTATGATAAGAGACAATGAAACTTACCAAATTGAGGACATGAATTAGGGATTTGACACCATTTTCATCCATGGAATTAACATTCTCCTCAACCCAATTTCCCAAAACCAGATCAAGTTCAAGAAACCCTCTTTGCTTGCTCCTATACAATAATCTATCACAAAAACCCTCAAAAGTTAAAACAGTCAAATCACAAAGATTTGATTTTTACAAAACAAACGTTAAAAATTTCCAAAATTAAAACCATACCTGTTGATCGTTCTTCTCTTATTCTCTTCGTTAGAGAGATCAATATAAAAATTCTGGGAAGATGCAGTGTTCACACAGAAGAATCTCGTCCCCAAATTAGCTCCATTCCTAGAAAAAGAAATCAATCCGACATTTTCAGGCGTGTTCACGAACAGAACAAGATCATTACTACGGTAGAGAGGAAGTTAAATTACCTGAAAATAGGATATGTCTTGTCTGCGGCGGCGGGAATGACGGAGCTCCGGCCAAGCACGGCGGTGGATCGAATGATCCGGTGAACGTTAATCAGAGCTTTTCGGCTAGCCATTTTTTGTTCTCTCTTGTCGTGGCGAATGAAGAAAGCAAAGTTTTGTTTTCATTTATGGACCATTAATGGGCCTTTACTTGTCGTGGCCCTCTCTTGACCACAACTAATTTTTATTTGACCATATAACTAATTTTGATATTTGGCTAATTATGAACCGTAAGATGACAAAAAAAATTCGAAGAATAGAACAACAAATTTTATTTAGATGATGAGATAGTGTTACTTCAAATTTTATGCAAGAGTTTGAGTTCTCGTAGAATATATTTTCTTATGTAACATATTTTGGTTTGTATGAAGTTTAGTCTAGGCTATAGCTAATTATGTGCCCAAAAACAGATTCTATGAACTAAAAATAGGAATTATATGAATTTGAAACGAGAGGCTACAAAAAGAATGGCGCAAAAATTGGGGGGATTGACCTTTGACCCACAAAAAGGATGAGAAGAATGTGAGAGAAGGAGATGACAACGACGACGAAACTCTGTGTTCTTGCCTCCTTTTTTACAATTTTAAATCGAATAAAATAAAACTTAGAATCGTTGAAAGAGAGAAAATAAAGAGAAAGATGGTTGGAAGCAAAGAAAAATCGAAAGAGAAACGAGACAAGAGACTCCAAGAGATCTCCCTCCTTCGTACTATTCCCTATTCCGATCACCAGAGGTACAAAACAAAACAGATAAAATGAAATAAAATGTTTGTAAAGTGCTTATATGGTCTAGTTTTATGAAATTTGCTTATATAAAATGTTTGTATCCTTCAATCATTTGATAAAAAATACGTCTAGGTCTAATCAAAACATATAAACTAGTGTAATTGAATAAGGTATAAACTCATCGTTGAAAAGATTGCATGCTGTGGTTGTTTTGTTTTCATTGCATTTTGATTATTTGATATCTCTTTTGATGTTCCTTAATAACTATTTTGTTGGAAGTTTGAATAATTTTTTTAGTACATCTGATTTTAAAGATTCATTTGATTCATGTTATAACTAAGGATCGATCCATATTTTTGTTACTGTCTTTAATTAATCCTCAAACAAAAATTTGGTTTTATTCTTGAATGGGGATTGTTTAGGTGGTGGACCTCTGAAACCGTGGCGGTGGTAACAGGTGCAAATAGAGGGATAGGATTTGAAATGGTGAGACAATTGGCTGGACATGGATTAACAGTTATTCTAACATCTAGAGACGAGAATGTAGGCGTTGAAGCCGCTAAGGTCCTTCAAGAAGGTGGATTCAATGTTGATTTCCACCGCCTCGATATCTTGGACTCTTCCTCAATTCAAGAATTTTGCAAATGGATTAAAGAAAAATATGGATTTATCGATGTTTTAGTAAGTTTGATTTCCTCTCTTCATTAATTTAACATCACCAAATGAGCATTTAAGACTTTGATGCTATAGGCCTTTCACATGATGAGTTACGATGTGAGATTTTTTTTGTTGTTGTAGATAAATAATGCAGGAGTAAACTACAATGTTGGATCAGATAACTCAGTTGAGTTCTCGCATATGGTTATATCTACAAACTACTATGGCACCAAGAACATAATCAAAGCCATGATTCCATTGATGAGACATGCTTGTCAAGGTGCTCGTATTGTTAATGTTACCTCAAGGCTCGGTAGATTAAAAGGCCGACACAGTGTACTTACTATATACCTCTTACTCAATTCTTATACATCTAACATTATGTAGCAAAAAGTCTGACTCTATTATTCTCTTCAACAGAAACTTGAGAATGAAGACGTGAGAGCGAAGCTTATAGATGTGGACTCTCTAACAGAAGAAAGCGTTGACAAAACAGTCTCAGAGTTCTTGAAACAAGTGGAAGAAGGAACATGGGAATCTGGAGGTTGGCCACATTCATTCACAGACTATTCTGTCTCAAAAATGGCAGTGAATGCATACACAAGAGTACTAGCAAAAGAACTATCTGAGAGACCAGAAGGAGAGAAGATTTATGCAAACTGCTTTTGTCCCGGTTGGGTCAAAACCGCGATGACGCGTTATGCAGGAAACATCTCAGCAGAAGATGGAGCTGATACTGGAGTCTGGCTTGCATTACTTCCTGATCAAGCTATCACCGGAAAATTCTTTGCCGAGAGACGTGAGATCAATTTCTAAAGACAAGATTTCTAAAGGGACTTGCTTGATGTGTTAACAAGATTTGATATTGAAGTTAGTTTTTTAGTTTTATTGCTCAAGATACAAGAGTTTATAATGAAGAAAACATTTATCTATGAATATCTTTAGATTCTTCTCTTCTCTTCCCTTTTTTTTTTTTTTTTTTCATTTTCTTGTTGTCATCATTTTTTGGTTTATAAATATGTTCATAGTGATATAATTGACCTTTTTTCTGTGGCTTTTAAAAACAATTATTAATCTCGTTATTCTGCATTTCTGCTCATTAAGAACTTTTGTAATTTCAGTTAATATACATAAAGAGTTTTTTAAAAAACCACCCAAAAAAAAAACCAACATAAAAGAGTTAAATTTCTTTTTTCCCTAAAAAACCAAAAAGAAAAAAAAAAACAACTGAAGAAAAATAAAGGTGACACGTGGCAAACAATCTCACCAGTGGTTCGGAGAAACGAAAACGCCTTACTCCTTCTCGTCCTCCTCCTCTTCGCTAGTACTTCTAATCGGCGGAATTTGGTGCTCGTGAGAAACAAACAGATAGTAAAGATGGAAGCTTTGAACTAAATTCGAAACCTTTTCATGGGTACTGAGTCGGGATCGGATCCGGAATCGAGCTCAAACGGGTGGAGCAGGGCTCGTGGTTTAGTTGTCAAGACTCTTGTTATAGTTGGCGGCGCTCTTCTCATCAAGCGTCTCACTAAATCAACCACTCGTAGAGATCACGCTCGCGTCGTCTCTCGTTCTCTCACCGGAGAAAAGGTTTTACTTTTACCACACAATTTCAAATGCTTACACTTTAGGTTTACAATTTCTGATTTTGAGGTTTTTGTTTTATATGTTTTTGAAGTTTACGAGGGAGCAAGCGTCAAGGGATCCTGATAATTACTTCAACATAAGGTTTATGATGTTCTTTATCTCTCAATACTAATCTCATCTTATAAAAGATCCTAAAACCTTGAGCTCTTAGTGTAGGATTCTATTTGCTTTTCTCAAAATTTGGTTAGAAATTAGTTTCATCCCTCTCGAATTTAGACCTTGATGCTGTTTAAGAACTTGGTTTATAAGATTGAAACTGTTATATCTCTATCTCTAGTTTGTTTCCGGCATCTGAGTTTGAAATAGTTGTGCAGAATGCTGAGTTGTCCAGCTGCTGAAATGGTGGATGGTTCGGAGGTTTTGTATCTCGAACAGGTGATCGATCTCTTACTTCTTCGTTGCTCCTACGCAGATTGATGTAATTGTGTTTTTTCTTAATGTTTAAGCCATACTTCTCTCTTTTCCTCAGGCATTTTGGAGGACTCCTCAGAAACCGTTTCGTCAAGTATGCATTCATTCCCTTCACGGATTGTCTCTTGTGTAATTCCAATTAGGGAAAAGTATTGTATTGCGAAAGCTTTATGCATCGTTTTACCTTTTTGTTGTGGTTCCAGAGATTATATATGGTTAGGCCATGTCCAAAGGAGCTGAAATGTGATGTCGAGGTGAGGATATGAGTTGTTGTGATATTCTTATCTATTCCAATACAATAGAGTTCTAAGCAGTATTTTATTGCCAGGTAAGTTCATATGCGATTAGAGATGCTGAGGAGTACAAAAACTTCTGTGACCGCCCTAAGGACCAACGCCCACTTCCTGAAGAAGTTATTGGTGTAAGTCTTAAGGTTTTGTATTGATAGAGATATCTGGTTACTGGAAGTCAAGCTTACAATGGATCAAACTAATAGGACATTGGGGAGCATTTGACAACTATACATCTCAACTGTTGTGACCGTGGGAAACGTTGCTTGTACGAAGGCTCAACTTCACCTGGTGGATTTCCAAATTCATGGGTATTGATTCTTCTTATAAGATAAATCACTATATCTCGGTTTTAAGCTCTTCTTCTTTCACACGGAAACAACTTGACGTTTCTTTCTCGGATTACAGAACGGGGCTAGCTATTGTACTTCAGATCTCGCAGTCCTGAAAAACAATGAGATTCACCTCTGGGATCGCGGCTTTGATGAGGACCGTAACCAGGTTGATCCATCTTTCTCATTCTTATCGACTTGTAGCATCAGAAATGAAATTTTCAAGATATTACTACCAACAAATTGTCATATGAAATGGGTTTTTGGTTTGGGACATGACAGGTTTGGGGGCCAAAGCAAGGTCCATACGAGTTCAAGCCAGCGACATCCTCAAGCGTCAATGAGAACTTGTCTGCTTTGAACATACTTTATCAATCTTCAATCGATAAACCAATCCAAGGATCTCTCATCTTGCAAGACTAACCACTTTCATCTCTTTTCTAATGTAAAATTCCTCTGTATCACACTTAGCCTCTTTATTCATCTCATCTTGGCCACTTTGAATATCATTTTGGCACATAGAAAAGCTCAATACTTTATACTTCATTACAGCTTGTCAACTAAGTCGAAGACGAATGTTAATACACAACAAAAAAAAGAAGCAAAAAATGTAGCTGTTCTTGATGCTGCATTCATGTGGTGTTGTTGACATAGAAGTAAAGAGCCGCTAGAGCTAAAACCCCAACCGCAATTGCTATAGGCAAAGCCTTCCTGCATGAGTGATTGCCATAAGATATATTCATCAGAAACCAGAGTGGCTAATATGTCAAAAATTGATGTGAAAGGATGAAAGGGTCTTGTGTTTTTACCCAACGGCTTCGTCTCTTTGGAGCTCAGCTTTTCTGGCCTTTCTCACATCTTTGTCATTGACATTCTTGCTCACATCCGGCATGTACGGTCTAAACCGCCGTTTAGGAGCAGCACATACTGCAAACAAACACATTAAACCCATTTAAAGTTTTAAACCAAACACAATTCCTACAAAACTGGTCAAATCAACAACTTATACTTGTCGATTCTTTAAGCATGAATGACCATACCTGGACAGAAGTAATTATCAGGCAACTTGTCGAATGGAGTTCTATCATTGTATATATACCTACAAAATCAAGAAATGATAATGAAACTTTATATGTTAGTGACAATGAAGAAGAGAGAGAGAGAGAGAGAGAGAGAGAGAATAGGATTGAAACAAACCCGCAATCACGGCATATATAGGCTTGCTTAGAGGAGACACGCATGGAGAATCTAGGAGCAGAGGATGAAGATTTGGAAAGAGGCTTCTTGTTTTTGAGTAGCCTCATCGAGTAATAAGGCAAGAAAGATGATCTGAGGAGGGATGGAGTCGTCGTCGGAGGTAAGACCACAGAGGATCTTCCGACGTAAAGAGTCGCCGGAGGAAGTTGCATCGCCATTGAGTAAAGAGTGTGGTGGGATCAGAGAGAGAAGAGAAAAGTGATAAGAGAGAAGAGTGTAGAATAATAATACAAGAGTGGGGAAGATGTGGAGGAGTGTGCTCCTCACAAGCCCATTTCTTACTCGCCACGTCACAATTTAGTGCTTTTGCGTGGTCCGTGTGGGATATTGTTTGTTGTTTTTCCTTTTCCACTAAAGTAAACATAGTTGAAATTAGGAACGAGCGTTTCACCTGAATCTGATCGGTTTGGTTTGCTCAAAAATTCGGTTTAAAAATATTTTCACCTAAAACCAAAATTTAAAAACTTTAATTCGGTTTGAGTATAATAATCTCTGCCGAATTGGAATTTCAGTTTGGTTTTTGATAGATTTTTTTTTGGTTTTAATATTTGATCATTTTGGTTTACTTGATTTATTTTAACTTATTTTGGTTTATTAATCAGCTTTAAAAAATAAAATAAAAGGGAAAGTTTTTTTTTTTTTAAGGGAAAGTTGATGAAAAAAAGAATAAAATCAACCAAATTGGA
The DNA here is from genome assembly GCA_011420285.2 of Erysimum cheiranthoides. Taxonomy (NCBI): domain Eukaryota; kingdom Viridiplantae; phylum Streptophyta; class Magnoliopsida; order Brassicales; family Brassicaceae; genus Erysimum; species Erysimum cheiranthoides. The sequence goes on along the minus strand of CM022181.2, from coordinate 12,265,300 downwards.
AAATGTAAGAACCAAATTTTTAAAAAAAAAAAAATACAAATGATTAGGATTAATACTTTCTTATAAATTAAGGTTATTCATCATGATTCAATATTTTCTACAAACTATTTTGGTGCTGATTATTTTAGGTTATTCACTTTTATGTGGACCCTAATCTATTTGAAAACTGCAAAGTTAAAAACCTTAATTTCTATTTGAAAATAATGATGTCGATATCTGATCTTTCGCATGATTATTAGATAAGATAAATTGTCTAGGATTTCGATGACTAGGAGCAGAGATCCACTTGCAAAGTATGGAAAACTTTATCCAAAAATTTGAGCTTTATTGACTTCCAAAATTGATATAAGATAAAATTGCTTATATTCTTTTGATAAATCAATAAACTTTAATTATTATGCTGAATATTTGTTAGCTTTTATAAGCTTACAAAACTTTTATAATATTAGAGTTTTGTTGTTAAGAGAAGAAATTGATTTTTGGCAAGAAAATGTTTATGAACGGATTAGAGTATTCTTGCGAATATGAGACCATTACCATAGTAAATATAAAGGAACAAAATATGAATATAAGGACAATAGTTGGTTAAAATCAACAAGCCGGCCTTAGCTCAGTTGGCAGAGCGGGGGACTGTAGTTGTTAACAACAGATAATCTTCAGGTCGCTGGTTCGATTCCGGCAGGTCGGATTTTTTTTCTCAATTTACCAGTTTTGATTTTTACCCTTCTAACCTCCGATCTGAAAGCCATGGCTGTCATTTGAGTAGGACAAAATGGTAAATCACCAATTTTATTACACTATTTACTCCCTAAAACTGTTAGATTCCCAAACAATCCCCAAAACTTTCCAAACTTTGTCAATAGTAAGACCAAATTCGAAGATTTTCAAACATATTTCAGAATGTTTCTGATAGCTTTGCTTCCTGCTTCATGCTTCCTGCTTCATGCTTCAACACAATGTACCATCAAAACTGGAAACTTCAATGAACCAAAACTGTGTTTTAAAGTTCCTGTAGTATCCGGTTTCTTGATCGTTCCCTTCGCGAGTTTGCGAACAAATAATGCAGATAGATACCTTTTGTAGCCAATCTCTTTTACCAATAATCTCTACAAGAACACAACCCATCTTCAAACCTATGAAACCGTATCCGATCCCGCATTATAATCACTCTATTCAACAACTTCGACACTGCTTTTATCCAGTTGTGGCAATCACTACACATTCGTATATTCTTCTGAATTCTAATTTCTGATCCTGGACTACTCTTCAATATCACATACGCCAACGCGAGCTTTTCGCTGTGATAATTCAAATTCTCCTCCTTCTCCTCTTCAGAGACATCCATCAACACCAAATCTGTGTCAGGCACAAATCCTTCAGACTTAATTTTCTGTATCAACCCTTCTAATACTTTGTATATAGCCTTTGTTTCTATATGAGATGTATCTCCTGCCTTAAACCGATGTATCACCCCTCCAAATTCCACCCAACTCTTTCCTTTTGCTTTACGGATTCCTTGCTTATTCATTAACTCTCTGACCTTCTGAGCGCTCTCCCATTTCTTCGTGGAGCTATAGATGTTTGAAAGCAACACATAGTCTCCGCTCTTTGCCTTTGAAAGATTCTGTATGGCGATTTCTCCTAGCTCGGGATTCTTGTAAATTCTGGAGGAACTAAGAAGAGACCTCCATATCACCACATCTGGCTCTATCGGCATTAATTCTATCAACTCATACGCTTCTTTTACCCTTCCTGCTCGGCCTAGCAGATCAACCATAGCCCCATAGTGCTCTAACTTTGGCTGTATCAAAAAGCGGCAACTCATTAGATTAAAATACTCTCTCCCTTCCTCAAAGAAACCGCAATGGCTACATGCTGTTAAAAGACCGAGAAATGTTATAGAATCTGGTGAAATATGTTCAGCTTCCATCTCAGAAAACACTCTGACTGCTTCTGTGGCTAGCCCATGAGTAGCAAAACCCGTGATCATCGCGTTCCAGATCGACACATCATCCCGATTAACACTGTAGAAAACCTTCCTCGAAGTTTCTATATCTCCGCACTTTGCATACACGTCGACAAGTGCAGAAGACAATATTGCATTAAGCTCAATCCCAGCATCAACCATCAGAGAATGCACCCACTTTGCATGGTGTAGATCTCCAAGACGGGCACAAGCTGCTAAAGCGGAAGCGAAACTGAACTTATTCGGTTTAATATCTGAAAAACTAAGCATATCCCTAAGAGTTTTCAAGGCTTCTTCGTACTGAACATTCCTAACATAACCACCAATCATCAAGTTCCAAGAGACCACATTTAGATCACTCGCTTTACGAAGAACCTTCTTAGCCAAACTGTACTCTCCGGTTTTCATAAGACACTCAATGATTAGGTTTGTGTTACAGACACCAGGAGACAAAGAGAGGAACCAAAATAAAAGCCGGCGAGCAAGATATGAAAGGTTGCAACGTCTGTAAGCTGTAACCATGGAGACAAGAAGTGATGGATATGTTCCATATCCGAGTTTAAAAATCTGAGCATGTGCTTGAAGAACACACTTTGAATTTGAAGGAGCTTTGCATGATTCAAGAACTTGTTTCAACATCCGATGATCTACAAGAAAACATGAAACCGTTATAAAGCGAACTATATCACAATTTGCATTGACAAATCGAAACGTATACACCAACAATATGAATCAACATATGCCAAAAGCCCCCAAACTTCAAAGTAAAGACTCGAAAGAGAGAAACTTTAAACAAGAATCAACCCAGAAAGCTGAGATTGATGATAATTAGATAAACCCCAGAAAAGTAAAACCCTGAGAAACAGCAGACATTGATTGAACTCTCGAAATTGTCTGATCGGGATCAAAAGAAGAAATTTTTACCGGTGAGGTTTGAAGCGGAAGATGAGGACAGAGAGGTGACGCAGAATCTTCTGATTCCGGAGACATTAATGGAGATTCTCTGCATCTCCCTTTAAACCCTTTCGCTCTCGCGTGGAGAGTTCGATGGCGTCAAAGTGATCGTGAGAACGAACTTCAAATTGACGATAGAAAAAAAAGACAGAATTTTTTGCTTAAAAATTGAGTTTTTATTTCAGTGTACTTTCTTACGTTCTTTCACTTCTGCTGCTTCTGAATTTAGTTTTGTCAGAAAATGAACTTATTTGGGATCAATACTTGTGAAATCACTAATACTAGAGGTGATGTAGTATAATAGGATCAAATTCTGATAAACGAATCTTATATAAAATTGAAAGTAAGAGCGAGATAATACAACCTTTAATCAATCCCTATGTAAATGATGTGTATGCTCTAAAACTAAGAATTGGCATGATGACTGATAAATATTAAGCCACCTGAACCTGTATCCTCAGATAGTAAGAAATGAGAAAAAAAAGAGACAATGTGAGAGCTCAAAAGTTTCATGAGATCTTGTGCAGACCAATGTTGAGATCAGAAGATATGGAGATGAGAAGTGGCTGAGAGTAATGCCATTCTGCTTTAAACACCCGTTTCTGATGCGCTTTTATTGATTGTGTTGGCTTACGAGCATTGTACCTATACCCACAAGTGAAACATCAATACAATCACAATCCAATGTTCACTTCATACACTGAGTGAAATAGAGAGCCATTGATGTTGTGAAAGATGTTACCTGATGTCAAAAACATGGATGACCGGGTCGACTGAACCAGAGGTGATGTATAAGCCATCAGGAGACCAAGACTGGTTTATTAAAGCTGATTGTGATTCACTGCTGTCTTGCTTCCACCCAAACGAATGGAGTTCGGTTTTCCTTAATCTGATATCAAACAGTCGAAGCTGTTTCTCGGGTTCCCTGATATTACAATGTCGAGATTCTTCTTTAGTGGAACCGCTAGCAATAAATGGAAACAAAAATTTGATAAGTTCTTCTTACCCGGATTGAACCATGAAAAGATTGAAGTCACAAGGATTGGAGAGAACGCTCATGCATTTGTAGTCAATTTGATGCTTGTAGTCTGCTCTACCGACTTGAACATCAAATCCGTATATTCTCTTATCCGCTCCAACTGATAAAACCACATTCTTGTTCCTCATCCCATCCACTCCCATTACAGCAGCTGAATGTAGATTCCTGTGTAAAGTTTTCGACTTCCATTTGTTTTCTTCGTCATCACTCTCGTTCCATAGAACAACAGCATGATCACTTCCTCCGGTGACAAAGCATGTATTTTCCCAAGGCATGAACTTTATGTTGTTGATAATCCCTTTTACGTGAGGTTTATTCTCCATGAAAGTAACCTTCACCAACACAAAAAAGGTACCTAGTTTGAGCGACTTTCCAAAAGCTTGTCTTCCTGTAATATCAAATAATAAATAAGGCGCAGTAACATATTACCCCACGTGTCTTGTTCAGATTTAGGATTGAAATCTGAGAATCTCCATCATCTGCAGTGTATACAGAGAAAAGGGTGTTCCCAGATGGGTGCCAGGCCATATCTTCTGCCCATCTCCTTTGTTTTCGAGACAGACAGTCAGTGGTACTAAGCAATGATGCAGCCAATCTGCAATTAAATGGACCGCAAAACAATAGAAGATATCAAAACAGATCATTCCCTACATGGAAAGACACAAGCTCTCAATCAGGTTTACATAGTTTCTTCTTGATTTGGATGGAACCATTAAATTTGAATCTCTATCTAGATTGAGCTGGGGATTTATAAATACATTAGCACATATGCTATATGCGTTCTGTTAACTAAATATACTAACTCTTCTAACAAACTTATTCCATTTGTTCAGTCCTTCTGTTTAGTATAGAAACAATATAGACAACAAAAAGAACACCCAACTATAAACAAAAACAGTTGGGTATATATGCATAGATACTAAGCCGTTAGTTTTTCTTCTTTCCATTTAAGTTTAAGCAAGAGGCAGGGTTTGAGTTTTCCATATGGCAGTACATATACTTCTATCCAAAACTGAGGCCGTAAACCTCAAATCCCTAAAACAAGTAGCTACAAGTCATCATCTTTTTTAAGCACCATAAGCTTCCTAGTACCAAATCTCACCTCCACTAAGAGGCTAGTACAAACAAGTATCAACGGAAGAAAACTGTTCATAACCAGCAAGTGCATTCCAAAACATTCCACTGAGACAAGAGAATAAATAAAGTAGGAAAAAAACGTACCTTCCAGGCTGCAGTTGCCACAAACTGACCATACCATCCAGAGAACTTAATGATACATGAAAACACAGAGACAGATATTAGATTGCAAAACCCATTTAAAATCCAACAGAAGACTAATGAGTCTTGTAGTCTTGTACCTTGTTGCAAACAGCTGCTCATTTACAGGACACAGAATCAAGCTTCTTAATTTCCTCTTGTGCTGACTGGAGATTTGATTGCTAGTATGACACTTGATTGTAGTTGGTGAAGAGTTTCTAGCTATCAACCGAATCAACTCTTTGTGCTCCTTTTGCTCTGCAATAACAAGACACAACAAAACAAGTCAAGACTTAAAAAAATTCTCAATTATATACAAAGAAGAAAACGAATGTTCCAAAGTGATTACCAAATTTCCTCTTCGTCCCTCTATCCTTAACATTAGGACTGTCACGAGAAGTTTCAGATTTTGGCTTCACAACAACAGTCTTAGCCTTAGAGATACTACTACTACTACTATTACTTCTGGGATGATCAGAGCTAACACAAGGTTTTAGAGTCTTGCTAGGTGATGGAGATGCATAGTCTTCTTCACTCACATTTCTTAAACTCTTCAATGGTTTATCATTATCTTTCTTTGCACTAACAGATGGAACTGAAACTCCTCGAAGTTGAGCTAACTTAGCTTTTGAATTTTGCAAACTTCTTTCTGCTTCAATAAGCTGAAAAAAAAACACCCACCAATCAATCAAATCATAATCCAAAAAGGGAAATAGAAACAAAAAATAAAAATCGAAACTTTGAAGAGAGACCTTAGTTTGGTAATTAGATATGTGATGATTGAGACGCTCAATTTCATTTGAACGGTGTTCTACTAAAGCAACAAGAACTTCTTCTTCCTCTTCTCTGCAAGAGACATTAGCTTCTTCATCTTCTCCTTTGAGTTTGGGTTTCTTAGGGTTCGCGGGAAGCTCGCTCATTTCTGATTCCAAAAACTTGTGGGTGGATTTGTTCTTGTCTTCGACGACAAAATGGGATCTGAAAAATCGTCTCTTTGTTGTCTGATTCCAACAACAAAGATTGCGCCTTTATTCAGAGACTCACGTGAAGATAAGAAAAGTAATGAATGGAATGAACAAAAAAGTGAAAAGTTTTGAGAGATATATGTAAAACAGTCAAAGAATAATGAATAGTGAATGATAATTATATCATTAATCTACTCTTTTGACAATTAAATTAAAAGATTAAATAAGTAGCTTTGATTAAAAGAATGTCATAACATTAAACTGAATTTGAAATATTTTTCATAATACTATTTTAACATGAAACTAAGCTTATACAAAGATATTTTCCTTTTAAAATATATGAAAATTATGATAAATCCTATATATGAAAATGTAAATCTTATCATTATAAAAATTGTAATTTTGTCTTATCTTTTTTTTATAAGAAAACTAACACTAATTCATACTTCTTTTTTTTTTTTTTATTAGCAAATAAAAATGCAAAGCTTATATAGTCTTGGCTCATTACAACCAAGTATAAAAAGCAAAGCTTACATAGATAGTTTTTGCTCATTACAACCATCAACCAAAAGGTTCCTTAGACAACTAACTTGTCTTCCTCTTCTTAGTTAATTCTCACACAAGAATCAAAAAGACTAAAACCAGAAAACTAGATAAAAAGATACTAAAATCCTAAGCTTGATAACAAAAGAGACATTGCATCTCCACTAAACCCTCGATTAAACACTACATCCAATCGCTTGCTTCTTAGATGGCTTCAGAAATCACAGTTGTCACCTCCTTCAAAATATCAGTATTCAGCAACACCAATTCATATTCCTTAGCCTCAGCCAACTTAAACTTGTCTTCAATTCTCTTCTTATAATCTCCACCGGCACCTTGCTCCAATTCCGCTTCACAGAACATTCATCCACACCGAGACTCGCAATAAACAGAACCAAAAAAGACTTGTCAAACCAACTCGACTCCTCCAAATCACCTCCAAGAATCAACACTTGCTTATCTTCTTCAACCTTATCACCCATAACTTTCAAAGACTCCACCTTCTTCACCTTCCCATTCGCCTTACGGGATGAGTCATTATCTTCTTTCTTCACTTAAATATACTTAGCTAATCCCAAACATTTCTTATCATGACAAGACTCCACACTCTTCTTCTTCTTCTTCTTCTTCTTCTTCTTCTTCTTCTTACCACCATATACTTCTTCTTCAAACCTCTAATTTTGTCACCAAATTGAGACTTACTAACATCAAAGCTTATACCTTTCTTGACTTTATCATAAAACCCATTCATATCATCATATTCATATCATCATTTGAAATTTTTATTCATATATGATGAAGTGATCAGATCGTCTCGGTTAGAACTAGCTAATTTTAACAATCGCAATATTGGTTTTAATTTCGGATCACCTATTTCGGTTTTGGATCGGTTTGATTCATCAAAATTAAAGAAGACTTTTATGGTTCAATCTCATAATAAAAATCTTATTCGACATTGTCAAACAATGCCTATAACTTACACCAACCATCTATAAACTTAACCACAAACCTGAAAAGAAAGATAAAGCTCTCACCATTATAGAAAATTTCATTGTCTGTGCACAGACTTTACCAAAGTGTTAAGTGAGTTTCTTCTTCTTCTTCTACTTTTTCACTCGGTCACCGTTGTCGCAGGAACAACTTTCTGTATGATGCTTTTAAGCGCAGGTGCGCTAACAGAACACTTGTTATCCTCAAAGCATGACTTACCTTGTTCGGCTGCTTTACAAAGCTGTGGATCCAACGGAACTTTCCCAAGAAACGGTACTCCCATTTCCCGACACATTTTCTCTGCACCGCCTCCGCTGCTGTCAAACACTTCGCTGCAAGCCACGATGTTGAGAAGCTGCGGTGCGTTTTCTCTTAAGCAAGAGATTACGTCTTGTGTCACGTCAATGGAGGAGCCAGCCTCTGTCTGAACACTCATGAATTTGACATCTTTCAACGGTTGAGACAAACCGCTCATGTTCTCTACTACTCCTAGCACGGGGACTCCAACTTTCTTGCAAAAGCTCACTTCTTTTCTGACATCAATCAAGGAGACTTCCTGCGGGGTCGTGACAATGATGGCACCATCAATCCCTGAGGGCAGAAGGTACTGGACAATGGAGATGTGTTCATCAGAGGTTCCTGGTGGGGCATCAACCACGAGGTAATCGACCTCTCCCCAGTAGACGTCTTTTAAAAACTGTTTGATGAGACCGTTCTTGCGTGGACCTCTCCAGATCACAGCGTCATCAGAGTTAGGGAGCATGAAACCTATGGACATGACACCAAGGTTGTCTTCAACATAAACCGGGGACCATCCGAGGTTACTCTGGTGAATCTCTTGCCCTTCAAGACCTAACATTTTTGGGATGCTTGGACCGCATATATCTATATCCATCAGGCCTACTTGATGATCCATGCCCGCCAAAGCAAAGGAGAGCTGAGCTGAGAAAGTACTTTTACCAACCCCACCTTTGCCAGACAAAACCAAAATCTTGTGCTTAACAGTGCTCATTCTCTCTGCTATGGCAACCAAATCTAAAGAAAACAAAAAAATGTCAGCCCAAATATCCCCACATAACTTCAACTAAGGAATCAAGAGAGTCTCCAACTCAAACACATGAAACTTGCATCTACACTAGCATAGAAAGAAAAAACTCAATCTTCTAATCAAAGCCACAACTTCAAATAGAGCTCATAGATTTGTGTGTTCCCAGTAAATGATTGCTAGCTATTCTAGAGTTCCAAATTCTTATGTACAAAATCTAAAGACCTTCAAAAACAAACAGATTCAGAAGCAACCAAACATGTATCAGCTAAATAGAAGATACAAGCTCATATAAACACATTTATGCAAAACCCATGTCAATTTGGCAAAGGAAGAATCTTAAAATCAGAAATTTCAGTAAAAACTAAACCAACTTGTGAGATGTAAACCTAAGTATGATGACTCAAAAGCATAGAAATTAAAAAACCTAGCCAAGAGTAATTAAAGTGAAATCGAACCTGGGTCAGGTCCTTTAGGGGCAGTGGCACATGCTTCCTGATTAGGGCAACCAGCACAAGAATCTGACTTTCCAGCAGTTTCTGATTGAGGACCTGGGCAATCTATTTCACCACCAAACAACGAAACAAGAACCAAATTAGGTTAAACCCCACTATGAAGAGCGCATGAGCTACAAGAAAAAAGGATTGATTTTGCTTACGCTCGTTGGCGTTCTCTGGAATGTCTCCGTTCGCTGGAATGTCTCCGTTCTCCATTTCGTCGACTTGTGATTTCTGATTGGTTCCTCTTAGAGAAATTTTTCGTTTATATGTGAACCTCTGCTTATGGCGGCGATGGTTGTCAAGTCGAAGACGACGACGCGTAATTTTGTTGGGAATAAAGGCCCATTATAATTATATTGGAGCCCAATGGGCCTTATCGACCAATTCATAGTTTGATAAAATGTCGCAAAACTCAAAGTCGATTATTTTATCCCAAACATCAACATTTGACCAATTTTCATACACCTTTAATTTATTTAACCTTATGCATATGACAAACTTATAATAAAATAAAAACTATACTGTATAACCACATTGACTCTTAACATATTCAAAAACTAAATTTCACAGGCATACATGCAATAATTTTTATTACAAAAAAAAAAAAAACACACACACACAACTTGATGAAAAACCCACACATCACTTTGTAATTGTTGCAGGCTTGAAGTTTTGGCTCCATAATAACTTTAATCAGAGGGACCAATCATTTTCTCAGGAACAACAAGAGTATCAAACTCTTCCGAAGTGAGAACACCCAACTTCATAGCTGCAATCTGTATAATAAATTAAAATGCGTTTTAGAGATTTTAAAGATAATTTTCATAAACTGGTTATTGTATCATATATATTTATGATCTGCACTGAAGAAGGTTTAAATCCAAAATAGAGCAACAAATATTATATTGCTAACAAACTGATACAAATAAAAACTTGTTTTCTCTTGCAAATCAATTTCAATTGCGTTAATTATAGTTTATTGTACCCGGCCTTTAACAAAAAAAAATAGTTTATTTTTTACCTTTAATGTACATCCTTCTTTGTGAGCTTTCTTGGCAACTGTTGCAGCATTGTCATAGCCGATTTTCTAGTAAAAGAGACAAGGATCAAAAAAATAGCATTGGGGTAAATTCATGGAAAATGGATGACTTGACAAAGAAGTTAGGTATTTGGCGACTTACAGGATTTAATGATGTCACAAGCATAAGAGACTACATATAAATAGATAAAAACAAAATCAGTTCCTATAGGCTATAGATCACTTCCATATCATGGATAAATTTAAGACCAATCAACTAGAAGAATCCTACCTCGTGCAATAGCTTTGAGATCCTTTCTCTGTTGGCCTCAATGCCTCTCACACAGTTTTTCTCAAACGAAGCTGAAGCATCTGCTATTAATCTGATGGACTGTCAAAGATGCAAGATCAAATGGTTAAAGATATTTTATATAGAATAAAAGAAAGAGGTGAACAATGAAAGAGACTTAATTAGGTACATGTAAGAGAGCGCTTGCAATCACTGGTTTGAATACATTCAATTCAAAATGACCATTTGATCCACCAACCGTCACAGCTACATGGTTTCCCATAACCTACAATGATGCAACCCAAGGAGTCAAGAACAAGACATCCTTATCAATAGTAAAAATGTATTGATGAATAGAACTTACTTGAGCACAAACCATAGTCAAAGCCTCACATTGTGTAGGATTTACCTTTCCCTGAGACAGATTAAAATTCATCTAAATCAAAAGTTTATGAAAAAGAAAATGCATGGGCAGAGGAAAAGAATAGAAGATCAGAGGAAAGTTAATTTGCAATTCATACAGGCATGATACTGCTTCCAGGCTCGTTTTCAGGCAGAGAAAGTTCACCAAGACCACATCTTGGACCACTATATATAAAGAAATGTTAAAACATAAGAACATATTACGACTTGAAGAAAGTAAAAAGAAAAAAGAAGATTAGATAACGTACCTTCCAAGAAAACGTATATCATTAGCTATCTTCATCAAGGATGTGGCGATTGTGTTAAGTGATCCACTGGTTTCAACACAAGCATCATGTGCAGCCTATAAAAAGCAGAATAGCTTAGCTTAGCTAACAGCTGATTTTATATATATACCAACCGTTCAGAAGCATCTTGTTTGGTTAGCACCCAAAGCAAGAGCTAGGAATGATGATGATGATGAAGGTGGTTTAGAGGCTAACCAAAGCTTCAAACTTGTTTTCTGCAGTGACAAATGGCAAGTTTGTTTCTTCAGCTACTGCAGCAGCTATCTTTACATCAAACCTGTACATATAGTAATACTAGTATTACCAAAAAAAAGGACTAAGATGAAATGAACTTGGGATAGAGATAAATTTAGAAAAAAAAAGTATACCCTTTCTTAGTGTTTAATCCGGTCCCAACAGCAGTTCCACCTTGAGCAAGCTGGCCAAACATTTCTAATAAGTTAGAGCTGAATAAAAATTGGACAAGTTCATGAAATCAGATACTCCAAAGATATCATTTTCCAAACCTGATAGAGGCGAGGTAGAGTACATGCAACTCTCTTAAGTCCATACTTAACCTGAAATCATGAGATCAAATAATGACCTCCAAATGGCATGTGATTTTTCAGTTATGTTAGACAAACACATAAAACAGAACAAACAACTTACTTGAGTAGCATAGCCACTAAATTCTTGTCCTAGTGTCAAAGGTGTAGCATCTTGAGTGTGAGTTCTTCCGATTTTCACTATATCTTTGAACTCGAAGGACTGCCAAAAACAGAACAAGATGAGATAGATTTTTAATATAACAGAATGAAAAGCAAATAGAGTATGAAGTCTGAGTGCATAGGCAACATAAAGATAACAAAGACTATATAAGTCTAGAAAAGATGGAATAAATAACAAAATTTCAGGGTCAGAATATGTTCTATGACACCATCTAGGTCAGAGCAAGTTTCATATTAAAATAGTAGTGTGTTGTAATTTAGCGATTAGATCAACTGTGTCACTTGAGAAAGAATGCAAAAAGGCAAGACCTTAGACTCCAAAGTGCTATGCAATATTTTCAAACTAGGAATCAGTCTCGAAGTAATCTCGGTTGCAGCTGCAATGTGCATGACCTAGACAAAACCAAAATAATACGACCACCAATCAGTACTTGACAGGGTAGTGAGCATATATAAATATAGGGAAGAAAAGCAATCGGTCGTTTCATAAATCGTATAAGCATATAATATGAACGTTAAGTATGTAAAGTACTTATTGGTAATAAGAATATATCCAAAATAAAGCTTACAGTCGGGAAAGTGTCATTAGAAGATTGTGATCTGTTCACATGGTCATTTGGGTGCACTATTTTTTCGCCACGTTTGTGGCCAAGAATCTCCGCAGCTCTATTAGCAATAACCTGTAAAATGCAAGAATACAATGCTTTATAACCTCAGAAAAACCTTCTCTTGTAGCACCCTTAGATGCAATCAGATAATATAAATTAAAAGCTATTTTTACATTGTAAGTTAGGCCTGGGCGTTCGGGCCCCCAATCGGGTTCGGTTCGGTATCGGTTCGGGTTCGGATTTTGAAATACCAAAATTTCAATCCCATTCGGATATTTAAAAATTTCGGTTCGGTATCGGTTCGGGTTTGTTCGGGTTCGGTTCGGGATTAGTAACAACTATTTAACTCAGTTAAATCCAAAAAACTTTGGATTTGTAATAATTTGAGTTGTCATATTCATTGGTTCGGATCGAGTTCGGTTCTTTTTACCCATATGAATTATTAAAAAATACCCGAAAAAATAAAAAAATACTAAAATATCAATTATTTTTTACCCAAATATACCTAAAATTACCCAAAATATCCGGAAAAAAAATAAAATATAAGTTACTTTTCATCTAAATATATTCAAAAATACTCGAATTACTCAAAAATATCTAACATATTATGATTTATGATTGTAAATTTGAGTATTTTTGTTGTTATAATTATAAATATTACCAAAAATCTTAGATGTATATTTTTATTTCGGATACGTTCGGGTGCCCATGGATATTCGGTACGGTTCGGGTTCGGTTCGGGTTTTTCGAGTAACGAAATTTAGGGTCTATTCGGATATTTTAAAAAATCGGTTCGGATTCGGTTCCGATATTTTTCGGGCGGGTTCGGTTCGGTTTTCGGGTTTCGGTTTTTTTGCCCAGGCCTATTGTAAGTCTTATCCAAAATTGCTTGATTGCATTTGACCCCACTTACTTCCAAGGTTAAAAATAGTAAATAGCTCGATATTGATGCCCCCATCAACAATATTGCATTATTATTTTTATTTTTTTTTATGAAATTTTTCTTGTGTGAGTGCATTTAGCAAGAGATATTATATTGGGTTTGAAAGACGACATCTCTTTTTCTATATATATAATTATTTATTTATTTTCTTTTGTGACGCGCAATTTACACAAAAAGAAACAATTATTTTGTGCATTTGTAAATATGGCTTGATTTCATTATATAATATCAAACACTCTGATTCGTGCATTTGTTCATGGAAAAGGGCAAGTGCCCTATGCCACATTAAATATCATAGATTTAAGGGCCACATTTTTAAAAAAATTCTTCGTAGTCCAGTTAGTCAAATCCTTTGTCTAATGGTCGATTTGCCCAAAAGGTCTGATGTATACACAATATCTGTCGTTTATTGAGGAAGTCTCACTTTCTACTTTAATTTCAATGATTTCTCTTATAGTTTTGTAACCAATTTTTTAAGTTCTATGTGCGTTTTTTTTTTTTTTTATTATTGTGTATCATTTTAGTTATTTATGTTTCATGATTGTACAATATCTTCTATAAAATGTCTTTTCAAATGAATATTATTATTTCGTAAAGAATGTTCATATTTAAAAAATATAAATAACTTTAAAATTTTATAATCAAATTTCATTTTTTATAGGAAATTCACTGATAAATTTAAAAGGCCACAGTTATAAATATTGTCGTATAGGTCTCTGGGGCACTGCCAACACTGTATTACCTCATTAGCATTCATATTACTCTGAGTGCCACTACCAGTTTGCCATACAACAAGTGGAAAATGATCATTGAGCTTTCCCTCTGCTACTTCTTGTGCAGCTTGCATTATAGCTTCCCCAATCGTTGGGTCAAGACCATACTCCATGTTAACCTAAAACATATCATCGTACGTTAAGTCACGAACCAAAACAAAAAAAAACCAAAATTTACATAGAGACTTTAGTGCAAAACCTTGGCAGCACATTTCTTCAAGACGCCAAAAGCACGGACGATTGCTTCTGGCATACGTTCGCGCTCACCACCGATCTCAAAGTTCTGCAACGATCTCTGCGTCTGTGCTCCCCATAATCTGACAAAACAACAATAAGAATGTAAGAAAAATGTGTTTTCACTTGGGATCAGAACGTTTTCGTAAAGATGAGAGATCCTGAACTTGTCGGAAGGAACTTGGATCGGGCCGAAGGTGTCCCTCTCCTCCCTAAACGACGTCGAGTAAGATCTACATTGTTGATCATCTTCTTGCTTGAGGGTTACGTCCACAACTTCTGATGCGTTTTTCTTCTCTCCTTCAAACTGCATTATCAAAGAGGCCATGGCTACAACTTCTAGAGATAGAGAGCAATTTAAAGAAGACTTATATTGCTCGTTACGTTTTTTAGACCTCTTAAATATATGTGTAAATTTTCTCTTAATCATCATACGAGTTATTGACATTTTCTTGGGTTTTCGATGTCTTTGTCTAATGGTGGAGCATTGGGCTAGTGATGAAACTGAAGAGGCAAGTTTCATTTATTTTTTTAGTATATTCTTCTTCAAACATTTAAATGATAAACCAATCAGAATAGGCCACGTCAACTTATATTTCAACCCTTATCAATACGTATGAATTTGTAGGTCTATAAAAGCTTGTTTGCATGTGATTATTGTTGAGTAACTGATTGAAATCTCTTAATTTTCTTTGCCCCCAATGTCTTGGCCATCATAATCATATATATATATATGTATATACAGTATATTTCTTTTTCATTCAATCATTTTGTGTGAACTTATTGAAATCTCTTATTATTTGTTCCAAAAATATTTATATAATCTTTCCGTTACATTGCAACTAGGAACAGGAAGGACAAGCAAATTAGGAGGAGAGAACAGCATAATGATTTTAGTATCAGCACATTCAGATTTCCAGTTCCTTTCCTCTCGTCGATCTCTACAATGCATCTGGTCAAAGGTTAACAATAACTATTGAACGATATATTAGATGATGGTTTAATTGAGCCATTGAATATGATATTTAAACATAGTAGCTAGAGCTATGGTTACACGATCTCGACACCCAGAAATGCTTGGCAAAGTTAATGGACACATCGACCTAGCTAGCCTATGTAAATACTACAAAAACAAATAATGGCAATTCTATAAATGTAAAAACTTCTTTAACAAAAAATAAATAAATGAAAAAAAAACCAGAGATTCAAAGAGTATTTGATACACTCCAAACTCCAACTTTTACTAGCAATCATATCTTTTAATCAAACTTTACAATGTTAAAGTTGACTAATAACATTATTAACATAGTTTTTTGTTTGGAACTAATTTATGGTATAACAAGTGCAGTTCTTAAAGTCTACCCAATCTCTCAACTGAACCTCACGAGCCATATCTACTTCTTATGTTAATTGTTACAACTGCTCCAAGATTTTTGGTATTTAAGTCCTTTTCAGATTCATATTGATCACAAGAATCGTTTTAAGGGGGAAGATTCATTACCTGGAGATCATGTTAAACATTCGATTGCTGTTTCTACACCTCTCCGATAATAAGGACAAGTTTCATTATTTTATGTTAATTTTGACATGTTTAAAGAATGACAAGTTTTATTTTTGAGTAAATTATTCTTCCACATCAACATTAAATAACAACCAATCATAATAAGCCACTTCAATTTATCATCCAACATTCCAACCCTTATCTACAATTGCATAAACAAACCGTACGTGTGAGAAGTGAGAACCAATGAATTTGATGCCACTTGCCACCTGAAAGGGGTTGAGTCACGTGACTCCTTTTGAAAACAAGATTATTTCCATGTGAATCGTTGTTGTGTTAAACTGATTGGAATCTCTTGATCTGCCTCCACGTCTCCTCCAATATATTACTGAAAAATTAAAGAATTACATACGAAAACTTCTTGGGAACACAGTCCCATTAGCATCCTCATCCAAAATCGAAAAAACACAAGAAGGGCATGAATCAAACAAAATAACCCCGAGGGGTTGAGATAGGGCATAGTTCGCCAATCCATCCACGTCCTGCCATCATAATCACATAACTTAATTCAATCATTTTCCTTTATATCATTGTTTTATTTTTGTGTCAAATTTTAAAAACAAAAATAAAAATGCAAAGCAACCAGCCAACCAATTTGCACATTATATTACAAAAAAAAAAAAAAAAATCCATACATCACAAAATGATGAAATATTTGGAACGTAAACCTAGGGAATCTAGACCAAACTCGAGGTCCCAAAGTTGTTTCCTTTTTAATACCAATCCTAGGATTGTAAACTGAAAAAAAAGGAAAATTTTGTTGTAATCATTTTTTGTTTGTAATCTTTTCATAAGAAATAAAATATACTATATGGAGTCTTTTTTGTTCATCCATATGTAATGGGATTAGCTGCAAGAACCTGCTCTCTCTTTAGTTCATTCATGTGTAACGCAAGGTGCTGCTAAAATCAAAATCAAAATAGATTGTAAGGGGGGTGTATTGAACCAATGATTCTAGGAGATTCTGAGTTTTTATTAAAATCTCCTGTTATTCAACTAAGGATTTTAAAAAGTCTTCTAAAATCCAGTGTTATTGAACATGGAATTTATTTAAAATCACTTGAAATCATTTAAAATCCTCTGTTATTCAAACAACAATTTGTTAAAATCCTATCAAATCCACTGTTATTGAAAATGTTTTAAGTATTGAGATTTTAATGACTGCAGAGGATTTTAGAAGATTTTAGAGGATTTCCTTAGTTAAAAATACAAATATCCAAATCTCATGGTTTTAGGTGGGATTTGAGAGGATTTTAATACAAAATCATAACAACTACTTTAAAATCATTCAAAACCATCAAAATCATCTAAAATCTCATTAAAACTCAAATCACTCTAAATGATCAGTTCAATACACCCCCCTAAATTTTTTCGAAAACCTTAAAAAAAAAATATTCCTAACTCACCGATAGTACCTGGGTGATAGACATCACATGACTATGGGGACCTCAATTATAATAGCGTGAAATATAGCATGGGCCAGGTTTTTACAATAAAAAGCATATCAAAAAGTCACAACATAAAAGTAACATTATAAAACTTCTAATTAAAATAACACACATATATATATATACTATAAAATTACCAACTGAAAAAGAGATTATAATTTTATTTAAAAATTTTATTTTATTATTATAAATGATATAGATAGTCCCTTCAAGCTTGGTATTGATGCACCTCCAGAGATTATTATTATTATAAATGATATAGATAGTCCCTTTTGAGGATATTGGTATTGATGCACCTACAGAGAGTCTCAACACCGATGGTATCCACATCGGAAGGTCCAAGGGTGTCAACTTAATAGGGGCAAAGATTAAAACCGGAGATGACTGCGTTTCCATTGGAGATGGTACTGAAAATCTCATTGTTGAGAACGTAGAATGTGGACCAGGACACGGCATTGCCATCGGAAGTCTTGGAAGGTACCCTAATGAGCAACCAGTGAGAGGAGTCACCGTGAGGAAGTGCCTCATCAAGAACACCGATAATGGTGTGCGCATCAAGACATGGCCTGGATCTCCCCCCGGTATCGCCTCCAACATTCTTTTTGAAGATATCACAATGGACAATGTTAGCACCCCCGTTCTCATCGACCAAGAGTACTGTCCTTATGGCCACTGCAAAGCTGGGGTGTGTAACCGAATCGAATCTTTACACAAACTGTCTAGTTATATTTTGACACATGATATATATGGTTTGTTTATTAATATGTTTTGATCATACTTTTAATTTCTTTCCACTTAATATACGTGTAGGTACCATCGCAAGTTAAGTTGTCGGACGTAACCATCAAGAACATTAAGGGCACATCAGCAACAAAAGTGGCTGTGAAACTAATGTGCAGCAAAGGTGTGCCTTGCACCAACATTGCCCTCGCCGACATCAACTTAGTCCACAACGGTAAAGAGGGACCAGCTGTCTCAGCATGCTCTAACATTAAGCCGATTCTCACTGGAAAGTTGGTTCCAACGGCTTGCACTGAAGTCGCTAAACCGGATCCTTAAATTAGAGTCGCTTGTCCCCCATGCATCCATCCAATCTGGTGAAGACCGTTTTGATTAGAGTGCGATGAAAAAATTTTGCAATGTTTTTCTTGAAATTTTTTTTGACGTATAAATGATATAGATAGTCCCTTCAAGCTTGGAGTTCATCAGCTGAAGAGTGACTCGTGATTGGATAGTAATTTTCTATGACTCGCAATATACGAGAGTATTTTAATTTTTATTCAATAAAAATATAATAATATCATTGAAACTATAAATTTTTATGATTTCTTTTAAATTTTACATAGTTCTACATTGTACTCGTTTTCTTTTTATGACATACAGATATGATTTTCATGAAATGAAAATATATATGAAAAATATTATTTATACAAGAATATCATTTTGGGAATAATAAACATGGAATTATTGTAACAGTTTTAGGTCAAGCCAAATTCCTAACTAATTCACATAATTTTCACATCGATTTATCGCTGACCGAACTAATTAAAGCACTTAACATAGTGATATGCGCGCAGAAACATAGTGATAGAAATATACACATAACCGAAACATACATATTGATAAGTAAGAAGAGTTCTAACAAAAACGTTAATCTAGAAAGTTGTTAAGAGAAGTAACAAAAAAATTTCTTTCCCTTGTTTCATATAAATTAATCTCTCTTTTTTTCCATAATTTGTCTCGTTCATTCCTATCAAACCATAGTTTGACCATCTAATACTCTCTTTTTTTTAAAAAAAAAAGTTTCTTTAATATTTTTAGACACCTCATAATATTTTTTTAGATATCTAACTTTTTTTATTGTGTAAAACTGTAAACTAAAGGATAACTCATAAAGTTCAACAATGCTCATGAAACACAAGACTTCACAATTTTAATTAAAGAAATCATCACAGTCACGGATATAAACAGAAAATTATGGCAACATCAATCGTTGGAAAACAAAATTACTAAATGTACAGCATATTTAAGCTTGATCGTAAGTTGCTAGGATGAAAATACATATCAAAGGGTTAACCTGTGCGTACGTAATCCGATATACAATAATTAATGTTGCTGCAATAAGAGTGAATAATTATGTTTTTGTCTGAGCCTGCACTAATAATACAACAGTCGGCCATAACAAAAGTGGACCACGATCAGCAAAACCATAGTTACCTTACCACATGCGGAGTGAAAGAAAATAAATATAATATCAATAGTTATACTGCATAATGTGGATGTACAGTACATGTAACTATACTACTATAGAGCCATGCTAATATGTTCTATTTCTTCTTGGTCTTAATGTAAATATGTAATAGACATCTCTTTGGAATCTTTATCCTTCTATGAGCTCGAGATCCGACAAAATAATTCAAAAATGACAAAAATCAACCTCTAATTCATACTGTAATTATTAGATAAAGAAAAAAGCATCAAGATCCTAACTACCTCAAATTTTTTGCTTCCTATAAGTTCTTTCTTGAAGAAAAAATAAATTTTATGGAGAAAGATTATACGCGATTTGTTGAAAGAATATGTAGCTAACCGTAAATTAAACATCTATATCAATATAAATACATGAGCCACAGAGCATCGATATCTCACTTCATGGCCAAATCGACCACATTTTGTAGTCTGGAGATTTGTTAAACAATAATTTAGATAAAGTAAATCGTCATCGTGGGTGAGGGAAATTTTAGTTGTGGATGAAAATGCAACCTTTCTTACGTCACTTGAATTAGGTGTACGTACCTTCAGCAAATCTGTAATAATTTACTCAAATTATGAAGTTAAAAAGTGGTATGCGAGTCCAAAACTTTAATGAAGTGGATTCTCTATAGTGTAGAGAATCTATGTGACATAAAATTAGAGGTTGTTTAAGAAGAGAAAAAAAAAAACTTACTACGCCTATAATATACACGATGTACAAAAATATTTATGAAAAAAGTAAATAAGTAATTATACTTTACTAATATATAGAAAGTTGTTATCTGTAGACTCGGGGAACTAAATAATATAATCGATATCTGAATTCAGATTTTTCAGACCACAATAGTCGAGAGAAGGAATCCATTCCACGTGTGAAGAAAAAGAATCTGAGAAATTTAAATCTTTAAATTAAGTTTTAATAGAATTTCACATCCTTATTTCCATTTTTAATTTTGTAAAAAGAAACTAGGGCATCATCCAAGCATCAAGGCGTGC